>JAFJYJ010000015.1:10600000-11200000 GCA_019022615.1 Acacia melanoxylon | reverse complement strand
ATCTTTGTAAATGCACGAGTTGTCTTTTCTTTTACTCTGAAAATAATTTTTTTGGATGCATGACAAATAGAACCCCTGGAAACAGCCTCCGATTCTGCGTACATCTATAGTGGGAGCCTAGTACGCACTGTGACAAATAAAACCCACCTCAAGCCTTTCCGTTCAATTAAGCTCAATTCTACCAATTGATATGGGCCAAATTTATTATATTTCTAAACGTGTAAATCTATATCAATTCTAAATATCTCATATATGTAACTAATTAATGGTGTGGCTTTGTGAATGCAACAGTGCTTGCAAGTTGAGAGAGAAGATCGGTGTGTAATCAATCAATTAGGAGGAAGAATTGAGCTCAAGACCCATTGGTCAGTACAGCTCAAGTAATGTTACTTTGTTGGGAGTCTAATGAATATATATGTTTGCGATCAGAATGAAATTGTAAAAGTATAATTGAGACAATAGATGTGTATATATACCAAGAAGTGAAGCCAGCAGTCATTAGAGTTGAACTGAGGAGGGTTTCCAGTTGTCCAGGGACAACCTTGACCTGCCCAAGAACTTATCACATCCTCGTAGTTTAGCCTCAAAAATATCTTTGCCTTCGTCTCCACCTTCTTTTCCTCTTCTTCTTCTTCTGATGATCCCTTATGATTAATTGTCTGTGTTGTTGTGTTCCAATTTAAGGTGTCACTTGTCATACCTTCGACCATGTTGTTAGCTTCAATTACTTGTTCATCCTTAATCTTTACCATCGCATTATTTTTGTCTGCAGCCATAGTACCCCCTAACGCTCCCATCATCTCCTCTCGTTTACAATCCAACAGTTCTGCTCCTGCACTTTCATCATCAATCCCACTTTCCAGTAAGCTTTCAACATCAGCAGCAAACTCTGCAAGATCCATATCCGACGCGAGAAACTCCGAAAAACTGTCTAAGTCACATGTTATTCCTTCTTCATCATCCGCACCATTATTATTCACATCATCTTTCTTCTTCATCATCACGACGTCGTCCAGCCTCTCTTCCCCAACTTCCCTGTAAATATTACAAAGCTCATCTTCAAACGGATCAAACTCCGGAACCCGGCAAAGCAACCGCTCGTCGCTCTCGTCCAGCCCATCGCCACCTTCTTCGAGCTCCGGCACGACGGGAAGAGTACTATTAAAAATCGCTTCCTCTTCCTCAAGTTTGGATTTTTGCTGAGCCAATAATAGCAACTGCTTGCTATTATGACGTGGGGTTCTTGCCTTGCGTGTGAATCCACTATACCATACTTGCGATTTGGGAGCCTTCTTGGAGGACGATGAAGCGGTTTGAAGACGAACCCTTTCATGTCTGCTGGCTAACTGATTGGCAGAGTGAACAAGATTGTCACAGCCATGGCATAAGAAAGCGTCATCGGCGGCGCAAAACCAACGAGCCCGTCGGCGAAGGCAGCTATCGCAAGCTCTCGCAGTTTTAGCTCCTAATGCATTGGCTGCTTTCATCTTCTCCAGGAGTTGTTCAAGTAAGCTAATGGCTATGTGAAAGTGTCTGCTAAAAGTATGTATCTATGGACCCAAGTGGCTCAATTATTGAGTGTGTATGTTGAGACTTGAGAGTGTGTGGGGGCAATGGGGCACTTAATTGCTCCCAAGATAGGGCGAGAATGCCCATGCACTTATGGTAATTTTATGGATATTAGAAGAGGAAAATTAAGGAAAGGTGGGAAGAATCATGTGGGACCCAACGAGGAAGGGTATCTCAGTGCTGATTGGTGGAGGGTTTGATGTTCATCTTATTGTGAGGATTCTGATTGGGTTATATGGCTAATTAGGGGATTCCCAAGAGGGCGGTTGTGGGACCCACGTAATGAAGCGTCTGTTTGTGTGGGAGAGTGTTAATATCAGAGAAAGACGCTTTTGTGGCGTTGCCTTCTCTTCACAGTTCAATTATTCCTTGGTAGAGACTTTATCATTTTCTCGTTTTCATGGTCCCCTCTTACGTTGCTTTCACTTCAGCTGTGGTTGCCCTCAATCTCTCTATCTTTCTTCCTCGTCTTTTGTCATAATGCATTTTCCACCATTAGAAGTAGTGGAGTACCACAATAATGTTAATATTAATTAACCATATAAGAAAGATTATACCCCACTTGACTTAAATATAAGATAGAATTAATTTTTTTTGGAATATTAAGAAAACTAATTAAATTACTTTATAAACTAATATATAATCTAGTGATGCACAACATATTATATGATTAAGTAGCATATAAACTTTCTTAATCTATATATATATATATATAAAAGTTAACTTTACTTTATATTTAGAATATGTAGTATACGGATGGTTTAGTTTAGTGGCTGCAGCTGCATCTTTGAGAATTCGTTTCTTCAGTTGGCGTCTCTCAGAAATCTGAACCATAAAGTCAAGCGTGCGTTTCTTCTGTTAATTGTTTATTTTACCCCGTGCTTTTTGGATTTTTCCTTTTATCTTACGGTGATGGCTCAAATTTTTCAGCACCAAAAATCATCCAGACCTAACTAGCGAGTCAATCAATCAATCATCTGGCAAATCATTCATTTTCCTTTTTGTGGGCTTCTTTTTAGTCATTCTCTTATGAATACAAGCGTCAAATGCAAGAAATCTTATCATATTAACGAGTTATATATATCATCATCAGCAGCACAGTAATCTTCCCGGGTGATGACTAAGAAAGAAGATGATATATATCTACAGTTTGTGTCTGTAATTGTAAATCGATCAGATAGATGTACGAGAACGGACATTGTAGAAATGGGTCCAAAGAAGAGCCATCACCATAAAATTTGGTACATATACAAAAACCACAAATTGCTATAAATATATGAGGCCAAAAGGGTGCCCTTTAAGTTTGTGTGGTGAGTCGTCCTTCAGCACCATTCCACAACTTTCCTTTCATTAAATTCTCCTTCACGGGCGGTCTCTTACGCAAAAATTAACAGCAGGATAGAAAAATATGAATCTCCTCATCTTGTGTGTGTGTGTGTATGACCGTTTTGGATAGTGGTGACGGAAGTGACTTTTGTCTAAATAAGCTTTTATACATGCAAGATAGGTTAAAAGTCAAATTGTAGATGTGATTTGTGTTTGGGATAGTGGTGACAGAAGTGACTTCTTTTCAGATGAGTTCTTGTTTGGATGATTATTTGAGATAGAAAATGACATGAATCTTATTAAATACTACTATATATATATATATATATATATATTATTATTATATATTATTAGTTGATGTATTGTGATAATTGAATAAAAAAAATTAAATTTAAATTCGATAAAAAATTAAATTATTATTAAAAATTACTAAACTCTAAAGTATTTAATTAAATATATTTTAATGGATAAATTAGAATGCATACAAATGTATATTTAATAGTACATTTCTTATTAGATCAGTTATCTCTAACATTTTTCTCCAAAAGCTGAAAAAGTCAAGTTAGAAGCTGAAAAAAGTGACTTCTAAAAAAAGTCACTTTTTTTGGAGAAGCCCACCGAAGCTATCTCAAACGCCTACTTTTCCTTGTTGGACTTTTTACTCACCTCTGTTGGGCTTTTTTTGACTTCTACAGTCATGCCAAAAAGACACATAGTTATAAAAAGAAATAGTTATTTGGAGTGAAATTTGACGGGAAGGTGATGAGTTAATTTGGACAATTTAATTCTATTGACAATGAAATAATTTTTTTATGTTTGCCAGAAGAAGAAATTGAAACCAACAAGCTGCTGGTTAATGTGGCAGACAGTCTCATATGATAAGAAGAATACAAATTCCAGTCTTAAAAACATATTTGTTGGGAGAGTTGAAAACGTTATAAATCATCAAAATAGATTGGACAACAGAGGTATTGACTCAAAAGCAGGATACTTAAAATCAAATTAAACTAGTTATATGGAGCCAATCGAAGCAATGGTTTAAGGGTTAGTAGCCCGAACAAAATTATTTAAATAAAATTAAGTAAATGGAACATTTTTACATAATCTACACATAATAATCCATCAAAGCAGCATTATTAAAGAACACAAATTCGATGGACCACTATATTTTTAAGACTCAATGATGTCGTTTCAGGTTTGTCAAGGGAGAAAATTATATAAAATCCAACCTCACAGTTTGCTCTATTTGACTCCGAGCCACCCCTCCCTTGGTTAATCAATTACCCGAATTGGCCATTAAGTGGCCAGGTCGCCAGGCTATGCGCTTGACCGGCTGGGTGGGTCTGGTTTTGGTGGCATACTCAAAAAATAATAAAGAAAATGCTAAGAGAACATAGAAGGCATAAAAAATCAAGAGGGGATTTTATATATGTGTTGACTAAAAAAGCTTTGGAGGAATCTTAGTACAATTGGTTAATATGGTGATGGTGGTGGCCGGTGATGATGATGTTATAAAATCTTGAGAATTGATGGAGCAGTGAAAGGAGGAGAGCAAGATAAGTGATGACAGATGTTGAGCTTCCAACAATCAACTGATGGAATGTTACTTCACAAGCACCTAGCAACTTATGGCATGACACCTGTTCACCTTTCCACTATCAGATCAATGTTACTCATCAGTAAGATATTTTTGCTTCAGTCGGACCAACAAGATTTTCAATATATCTACATTTGGAGGATGTTCTTACATGAGAGTTTGTCAGATAGTTTATTTAGAGTCAATTTATTTTTAGAGTTTGATTATTTGAATTCAAAGTTATGGTAAAAACATATCTTAATTTGGAGATTTTGTTTTGCAGATAATAAACTTAAAATTGATCTCATGTGGGATGATAAAGATCCAAAAGCTCTAGTATATGAGGTGAGCATGTGAGGTTGATGATGTTTTTTTATATGATTATTTGATTAAGTTAAATTTAAGCATTAATAGGTCCAATTAAGAGTAATTCTTTCAAAGGAACTACCTAAGTAGTCAAGAATCCTTTCATTATTAGGATCAACACCTTTGGTGAGCTTGATGTTCTAAGTTTATTTTAATTTATTCTTATCATTTATTTATATGATTTTCAGAATTTAAATAATTTTATTTATACTTATAAAAAATTGTAATTAAAAGGTAATTGTGATGTGGCAATTTATATAGGGCTTATTTTGATTAACATTTGTAAAAGTGATTTTTATCTTGGTTGACTTTTATAAAATGGAGTTGGGGTAAAAGTCAATATTTATAATGCGATTTATATTTAAATAAGTTTTTATAGACTGGATAATTTTTATTTGTTTGAATCAAAATACCTTTTTTTTTTCTTTTTTTTTCCTCTTATTGTTTTTTCTTTTTGCGATTCAGAAAAGATAAAAGAAAAAATACACTATGAAGTTGATTAATGCAGTCTGATGTAATAAGGAAGTTATTGCAATGGGAATTATAAGGATATACTGCAAGCTAGAGCAAGTGTTTCCACGTAAAGAGTGGGTTTGGATTCTCTCATTGGCATTTCTCATTGTCCCTCATTAACTTTAAATTTGGACCATAGATTTGATATATCTTCCCACACCAAACAACCTCATTAAGTGAAATCAATGGTTGAGATTGGATAATGAGAAATGAGGAGAAAATATGCCAATGAGAGAATCTTCTTCCTAAAGAGTGAGTGACGTTCATCCGATGTCTTGATATATATTTTTTCTTTTAATGAGAAAGACTTGATAAGTTTTTATGCATAAAAAATAAGGAAAATTCCATTAAAATACACCTTTTTTGAATTTGCAAAAAAAAAAGTCTTAAATTTGTAAAAAATCGAGAGGTACAAAGGACCTATGAGGATATGCAAATTCGGGTGAAATTACCCTTTTGTCCTTACTTTTTTAAAAATACCCCCCCCCCCCGCCGGCCGGCGGGGGGAGGGTGGAGGGTATTTTTTATTTTATTTTTATTTAAAAGTAATGGTAATTTCACCCGAATTTGCATATCCCTCATAGATCTTTTGTACCTTCTTATTTTTTACAAATTCGGAAGACTATGGGGTTTCACAAATTCAAAAGGTATTTTAATGGAATTTTCCCTAAAAAATATTGATACTCTAAAAACTTTGTACACAGGTAATGATATTCTGATTTAAATATTTTCACCAATAAATATTTTAATGAGAGACATTTTCTAAATTTTCATTTTTATTTACAAAATTACACTTTAAGTCCTTTAAATTCATACACGATTATTATTTATTTATTTTCAATTCTAAGATTGATAATGATACCATTAGTTAAATGAATTATTTTGTGACAAGAGATATGTTAGTCACGTTGTCCATGAGCAAAGTTATTAAACCCCGACAAACAGCCATTAAATCGGTCTGGGTAGTGGGTTAAGGGTCAATAAGTTAGATCAAAGTCAGAACGGAGCTAACCTGAGGCCATACATACGAGGAAGTGAACTTGAACGATAATAATTTTTGGAATAGTTTTAGAATTTGATAATATTCGAGGATCAATTGATAATATTTCTGAATGATTATTTTTGCATTAGAAATAGACATCTCAAGTTTTTCATAGAGTTTTAATTTATAATATTTGGAAATATGTAGTTTTAGATATGAATTTTTGAAATCACAAAATTATAAATAAACATTAAACCGATCAAATCGGCTAGACTAAACCGGTTTGCCAGTTTTGTTGTCGAACCGACTGATCTGGTTTGGTTTTAATAATCATGTCCATGAGACATGTTATATTTAGAGGATGTTATATTAGACTTAACTAGTAAAATGAATGAAATAGGTAATAGAGAATGAAGCTACCAAGTTATTATGTTGTGTGAAATATCAAAGGTAATAAGCAATAATTGAATGATTTATAATAAAGAAGCAAGAGGGTAAATAAGAGAGAGAAATTCAAGCGGATTGGAATTACCGCGGACCTTGGTAAATACTTAGGGGTTCCGATTATCCATAAAAGAGTTTCTCAGGCCACCTACTACCTTATCGTGCAGAAAGCCAAGAGAAAGTTGTCCACATGGAAAAGTAAATTTCTTACTATTGCAAGACGCTTGGTGCTCATCAAGTCTGTCCTCTCCTCCCTCCCCAGCCATTGCATGCAATCAACTCTTCTTCCTATTTGTACTATTAGAGAAATTGAGAAAATCTCTCAAAATTTCCTTTGATCTCAGGAAGTTGATGTGAAAAAAAATGCATCTTATTGCTTGGGAAAAAACTACTCAAGCTAAGAAGCAAGGAGGGCTTGGTTTCAAAAACCTTTGTCACCAGAATAAAGCTTTCATTATGAAACTTTGTTGAGCCTCCTAACTAAGAAAGATACCCTTTGGGTCCAATGTCTGTGGTCCAAATACAACTGTGGTGACCTTCACATTCCTAACATCTCTAGGAAGAGAAGCTCCTCCCCTGCTTGGCAGGCGATTGTTGAAGTTTGGGAGAAATTCCTCAGTGGTGTTGGCAGAAAGGTCAACAACGGGGAAGAAACTAAGTTCTGGACTGACCTATGGCTTCCCCTTGATCAGCCTATCATTTCCTTTGTCCAGCATCCCTCCTATGTTAACAAAGACGAGACATTAGAGATCATCTCCTGTCTAATGGTCAGTGGGACTATCACAGATGGCTTGGAGTCCTTTCCCCGGGTCTTATTAATACCATATCTAAAATGAGCATCTTCTCCAATAATTCCCCTGATTTCTTTACTTGGAGAGCTGCTAAGGATGGGAGTTTCTCTGTTAAATCGGCCTACCAGTACCTTTCCAACATGGAAGGTGCAACCACTAACAACTTCTGGTCCCAAGTGTGGAAATGGCAAATCCCCGAGAAAGTCAAATTCTTTAAGTGGAAAGTTGGTCACAAGAGGCTTGTCACCAATTCTCTTCAGGCTAGAAAGGGCCTTACCAATGATAGTGGTTGTCCCTTCCACTGTAATAGGGAGGAAAATGTGATCCACATTATTTGTGATTGTGAGTGTGCCAAAAAGTTGTGGAAACAAATTTTAAAACCTAACTATTTCTCCCAGTTTTTCTCTGTCAACTTGTAGGTTTAGCTTAATTGGAACACCAATCATAAGCCTAGAAAAGGAAGATTCCAAAACTTCTCATGGCCAAGAATCTTCAGCTTGGGGTGTTGGATCCTTTGGACATCCGATGCAAATTTATTTTTCACGGAGAGAATACAGAAACCAGGGAGATGCTGCATCGGTGCAACTATCTTCTCATGGAGGATGGAGTGAACCAGAAGCTAAGGCCCCGTTTGGATAAAAGAAAAGGTGGAAATGGAAATGAAAAGAATGGAATCGAAAATATTTTGCTTTGATGTGTTTGGTTCGTGCTGGAAAAGAAAATAGGTTGATAGGAAAATTTATGTTTGGTTGAAAGAAAATAAGGGAAAAAAAATACCATTTTGCCCCTAAAAAAATATTATTTTAAACAACGTTACGCAGAGAGACACTGGGCATGAGAGTTGTGCACACTTGAGTGTGCATGATGCACACTCGAGTGTGCATGATGCACACTCGAGTGTGCACCCACGCACTCAAGTGTGCACTGCGAGCACACTCTCTGCACTTCTTCTTCCTTCCTTCACTCGTGATTTTCTTCCATTTTTGTCACCTCCGGGGTTTGACGAATTTGCAGCGACAGAGGCTACCGTCAACGGCTTCTTCCTCCTCCTTCCACAATGTTTTCTGGCGTCACTCTCTTCCTCTCCCCGACTTCTCTCTCTTCCTCCGGTCTGACAGATTTGCAGCGACAACGCGGCTTGTTCTTCCTCCTTCCATAATGTTTACCGGCATCACGCTCTTCTCTCTCTTCCTCTCCCCCCGTTGTCACTCTCTTTGCTCTCTGCCATGTGATGAGGGAAAATTGGACTTTAGTCCATTTTCAGAGCCGTTGGAAAATGGCTTCCCACCATTTTTGGAGGGAACCCATTTTCATTTAAACGTGGGAGAATGCAGCGCGGCGGGAAAATGTTTTCTAGAGAAAATTTTAACCAAACGGCCGCCACCACTGGAAAATGCCAATTTTCCTTTTCCCTCCCTCGATTTTCTTTGATCCAAACAGGGCCTAAAGCATCAGATTTTCCAGCTGGACAAGTTAGAAGAGCAATCTTGGACCCCCCTCCTGCCAATACATTCTGCATTTATGTGGATGGATCGATGCGACAACAACATCAAGCGGCTTGCAGAGGAGTGCTAAAGAATTCTTGTAGAGAATGGTTGATGGGTTATCATAAAACCCTTGGCCTTTGTTCTGTCATTGAAGCCAAAATTTATGTTGTCTTGTTAGGGCTGCAGATTGGTCTGCAGATGAATTTCCAGAGAATTGTCATCTATTCCGATTCTCTTGATGCCATTAATATCCTTATGAGGGATTCTCCTACTGATCATCCCCTTAAAGACATCATCGGGGAGACTGGGGATCTTTTATTCCGTGATTGGGATGTGGAACTTCACCATACTCCGAGAGACAACATCTCATGTGCTAATTTCATGGCAAAGCAGGGTCACAGTGACGCTGTTGGTGCGGATGTGGTTATGTCCCATTCTATCCCTAGAGGATGCCTGGACATGGTTTTGAAGGATCAATGATCCTGTTATTCCTAGTTTTAGATTTCTTTATTTTCCTTTGTTGTATTGAGGGCTAGAAATTTATAATCTAGTTCCTTTTTCTCTTCAAACTTCGGCTTGCCTGTATTATCCAAAAAAAAAAAAAAGTTACACGAGCGAGCCACAAAGGCGATCTTCATTTCCCAATCCATTCCTATCAATACTTTAACTTCCTTGATGAGCTCAGAATCCCTGTGAGATGGGTTATGCCCATGGAGGATCAGATCAAGACACTGGTAGAGTTGGTTTCTACCCATACTTTCCAAAATCTCATGCTCCATGCCATTTTGAGACCTAAGAGACAAGCCTATATTTCCGCTGAAAGTTCATCCCCATCATCAATAGGGTGTATGAACATTTTAAGAAATCTTCCAGAAGAGTTTCGAATAAATCCCCTACAAGCACTCATAGTAGTAGTAAATGAAAAAGCACCATCCACATTCACCTTCACCCAATCCTCTTCCGGTGGTCGTCATGACTCTCTACTAGGAGCCAGAGGAGCCCCCTGAATTTTCGTCTCTATTAGATGATCAATAGTATGTTTTATGCACTCTAGCATTGTGCTTGTATAGACAAGAATACTGTCATTTGAGATAAATTTCTTCTCAAAAGCAAAGAAATTCTTCTGACGCCACAACCACCAACATAATATGGTAAATATGGAAGCCCACTCCCTACTTTTGTTGTCCCAGCCTCTTATATTCCACCACACCTAGTTCTAAAGGTTCATATTACAAAACATGCGCCACCTTGCCGGGCACACCACTATCTGCCATATAGCTTTCAAGTATGTACAGTCTCGAAAAACATGTATAGTATCCTCTAAATATGCCCCATACATAGGGCAACACGCATCTAATATCAGGCCCTTTTTCTTACGACTAGTATTCCTGATCAAACACTGTCGAACTACTTACTAGATAAGGGTCTTGCATCATTGTGGTGATCGGAATTTCCACATACTCTACCCCAGTCCCTGTCATGTTCCTCCACATTCCATGATAACACTCTATATGCAGATTTCATAGAGAATTCTCTATCTCTCTCACTTCCATTTGACCAAATTAACATTCTGATCAATTTCGATTCCTCCAAGAGCAGATCCCATGCTTTCTTTATTCTTGACCAAACATTTGATCCAAGCCATTTCAAATCAATACGAGGGAAAAGATCCTCCCCAAATTTATACTTGTCCTATACCACTTTAACCCAGGAATCATCCCCATGTGTCATAAGCCACCATCCCAATTTCATAAAGAGGGCTTGGTTTTGAAATTTGGCATGCCTCAAACCCAACCCGCCCCTCATTTTCTCCTTACACACCTCATCCCAAGCCATTAGATGCGCCCACCGACTCTCCACTTTGCCACCCCACAAAAAGGATCTATTATGCTTGTCCAGAGTTTCATAGACATTACTCAAAAGGTGAGAGGTTTGCATAATATATGCAAGGATAGCCAAAGAAACCGCAGAAATAAGTATTGACCTTCCAGCTAGCGAAAAGGAAGTAACTTTCCACATAGCCAGTCTTTCCTTAACCTTATCAACTACTTCCTAAAAAGTTTCCTTTCCAACCCGCTTGTGGTGAAGTTGCACCCCAAGATACTTCCCAACATCCGCTGTTTGAGTAAATTTAAGGATTGTACCAAGCTCCGTGCACCTGTTATGGTTGATATTTTTTGAGAAAATCACCCAAGTTTTAGGAGAATTTACCTTGAGACCTAAACACTACAAAAGTGAGACAAGTACTCGTGAACTATCTCTGCTTGTTGAATGGAAGCCTTAGTAAATAGGATAATATCATATGCAAAGAACAAATGGGAGATCGATGGGCCCTTCTTGGTAAGTCTAATAGGCTTCAATATCCGTCCTTCCATTCTCTCTTGAATCATATGAGCCTGTTTCTCAATACAAATTACAAACAAGAAGGCGAAATAGGTTCACCCTGTCTAACTCCATGTAACGATTGAAAGAACTTTGCCTTGCTACCATTCCATAAGAGTTGCAAATTTGTAGTGCCAATGCATTGCTACACCACCTGGATAAGGTTCTAAGGAAGATTAAGTTCATATAGACACTTAATACAAAACTTCTAATTCCCCCTATCATTAGCCTTTTCCAAATCAATTTTGATGGACATGTACCCCTTCTTCTTTCATATATTTCGCATAGAATGAATCACCTCTTAGGCTAAAATGATATTTCGAACTATGTCTTCCTAGCATAAAGCTACACTGGTTAAGAGAGGTAACATGAGACATAAAGCATTTCATTCCATTTGTCATCACCTTTGAAATTAGCTTATAGATGACATTACATAAGATAATTGGCCGAAGATCTTTAAAAGTCTCAGGGTGATGCTTTTTTGGGATTAAGACAATAAGAGTCTCTTTCACATTACGGATCAACTCAGGGGTACAAAAAACCTGCTTAACAGCCTTAACAACAGAATCCTTCACAGTTTCCCACTGGTGTTGAAAAAACATAACATTAAACTCATTCGGTCCCAGAGATTTGAGTGCCCCCATACTAATAAAGCATCCTTTATTTCAGCTTCATCAACTTCCTTACTACACATTCAAGCACGCACCTCCATTAATTTTTTGTAAGAGACACCACATACAAGGTTGGATGCTCTATTACTTCCTCCTTGAACAAATCCAGAAAATACTTCATTGCACGAGTTTTAATCAGCTCCTCTTCAAAGCATCATTCCCCAACATTAATGCAGATAACATCAATTCTATTATCCTTCCTTCTACTATTTGCTTTCACATGAAACCACCTTGTATCCCGATCATTATCAATGGACCAATTAACTCTAGCTTTCTATACTCATAGTAAAGCTTCCTGCGTCAAATTCTCATCAAGCTCTATCCATAAATTCTTTTGGAGTTCCTCTAAAAACAATAGATTTCCCCCTCTAGAAATTTATCTATTCACACCATCTAGCCTGCGAAGAATTTGGTTCTTACATTTATGAATATGACCAAACACTTTCCTATTCCACCTACTGCAAGCAAAATTCTCAATATTCGCCCCCCCAAGCATTAGAAGAACTCATGGTGGCTTTGTTTCCTAATACATATACTTAGGGCCCTCTTTTGGTGGTAATAGTAGTAATAATACAAATACTGAGCTACCTGACATCGGCACAATTAATCATTGTTGGGTGTTAACTAGAGACATAGAGTTAAGCTGGAACATGAAACTAAAATAAATTTATGAAAATAAATTTATATCTATTGACATATTTAGAGTTTCCAACTAACTTTACCTACCTTTATTAATGTGGACGAAGAAAGCATTTTTTTTGTTGTAAAAAGGAATGGGAAGTTCAATGGCCTTAACCTATAGGGGTGTGTTTAGTTTGAGGGGAGGGGAAGGGAACAGACCCTAAAGTGAATATTGACCAAATTTTCATTAATAAGAAGAATATTCTTTTTTGTTGAGAGTGTATTTTGGAATATTAAAACTTTTCCATTGGCAATTTAGTAAAAATGGAAGAAAAAATTTCTCCCTCCCCTTCCCTCTCCTCAAACCAGTGGCAGATCCACAGTGTTGCACCTGTGGGCAAGTTCAGACACAAATGTATGTATGTATGTATGTATTTTTTTTAAATGAAAAAAGAAAAGAAAAAGAAATTGTGACCTAAGTTGATCACAATTGAAGACAAAATGAAAAGGAGAGATTAATCAAATGAAAAACGATCAACTCAAAATTGGGATTCCAAGACCTTCCATCATTGGACAAAAAAATAGAATAACGGAACTCCGTGATTGATTCTAAACAAACCGAAATCTCGCGCATTTGTCCGTAAGCTCCTCGACTAGACAATCGCCTAGCATATGATCGAACACGTGGCGAGCTCGGCTTGCAATCGTACAACGTTCTCTCAGTAACCTGGTCCGACCTAAGTCCTTGGGATTTCAATCTGGATATTAAATCTAACATCCAATCTGTTTCTAAACTCGAATCCGATTAAAGTAAACGAAACAAGTCGATTATCGATTAAAGCATAAGTCCTCCGGATGACACCATGGAATCCTCAACTCATGGGTCGATCACAAAAACTTAGCCAAGCATGGCTATGTAAGATGAAAATGTAAAAATAAAGATGTTCATCATGACCACAAAGAACATGAACAAGTTCATCATGAACATGAAGAACACAAAGAACAATTAAAGAAAATGAAAGCTTATATTCCAATATAAAAGTAAATATCAAAAACATAATGAACGAATAAAGGAAAAAGATGAAGAACATAAAATCAAAATAAAATAATTAAAATGAAAGATTAAAACTAAGCCATACCAAGTAGGAGGCAAGAAATTAAAGACAAGAATTAAAGACAATACATGAAACTAATAAAGCAAAACTAAGCCATCCCAAGTAGGAGGCAAGAAATAAAAGAAGGAACTTAGAATGGGAGAGATCTTGGTCTCTTCAAGGTGTGTGTTTCTCTTCAGCCTCTCCATCTATTTATAGGAAAATTGGGCATCTCATTCATCCATTTTACAACTCATTTCGTCACTTTACTTAGTGGCCAACATGGAAGAATCATTGAACCACTTTACACCTCTAACACGCGTCCTTTTGCAAGCTGGATTACACCACGGAAACGGCGGATCTGGACCACGTGGTCTTCATATGAAATGTTGCCCTGGATGTCAGCTGTCCATTCGTTCAAACCGGACCTCATTTGGAGTTCTGTAGCGCCAGATATGGATCAAACACCGAACGTTGTTCCGGAGCCCAGTTCAGCGCCCCTGTTCCGTATTCCAGGCCCAATTTGGTCCTTTAAACATTTGATTTAGCTTTTGGGATCTTCATATGGTTTGTAGATCTTCATTTTAGCTTTCTGAAAATATAAATTGCAGAGCCATTGGATCTCTAAATCTCAAGTTATACCCAAAATACCGAACAGTGTTCACTACCCAATTGTAGTAAGAATATGACTCAAGTTCAATTTTGAATCCAAATTCAAGATGTGACCAAGATTAATGCAAATAAAGTCTAAAACTCATTATGAAGATGAAATCATAAAAACTAATTATCCATTAGATGAAATCATATATTCGTGTTGCTCAAATTATTAAAGACACTCGTTGGGGTTCCCATTTTGATATGGTTACAAGTGTTATCACATTATTTTCTCCAATAATTTCCTTGATGAAAATTATTGAAGACGCACTACAAAAAAACACACGATTAGTAGCGGTTAAAATGACATATTTGTAGCGGTTTTAGCCGCCACTGATGACATTTGTAGCGGTTAGGCCAACCGCCACAAAATCAACCGTGGCAAAGCCATTTGTAGCGGTTAAAAAAACCGCTACTACATCCACCAAGACCGCTACTATATCCGTAGCGGTTACAAATGACCGCAACTATTTGACACCGTACGTCCACCTTGTTGGAACATTAGTGTCGGTTTTCGAACCACTACAAATTGAGAACGATCACATTTGTAGCGGTTACTAGACCGCAACTAAAAATATTCAAAAGTAGCGCCAATAATTTGAAAATATTTTGTAGCGGTTATATGACCGCGACAAATATTCCCTCGTAATTTTGGGAAAAATTTTGCGGCAAATATTTGTAGCGGTTTGTAACCGCTACAAATAACTCCCGCCTTTTTGGGGAAATTTTTGGCGGCAATTTCTTTTTGAACTTTGTAGCGGTTAAAAACCGCCACAAAATATTCCCTCATTTTTTGTTTTTTTTTTTCCGTATGCTTTATTTCAATTATTTGTAGCGGTTCATTAACCGCTACAAACCAATGAAACTAAAAAAAATAAGTAATTAAATTAGTTAAATATTGTTTAGGCAATAATAATTAATATTTTAGATAAAAATAACTTATATTAAAATATAATATTTCATTATATAAGGTTAAGATATAATATAAAAGAATGAGAATGAGAATGGGAATGAGAATGTGGTAGAAAGAATGTGTTAAATAAAATATAATTGCTTGTATAAAAAATGTGTGTGAATGTGAATCAGATAGAAAATCGAAACAAAGTGTCAAAAAATACTAAATTCATCTGCAAAATAACAAAAGTTAGTATAAGTATATGGTAGAAAATAAGCATTAGATTTGATGTGGTTCAACAACACTTACCCCTTTAGACACTTAAGCTATTCCAGAAAACGTGAGTAAATACTGAGAGACAAGGTAAGTAGGAGTGAAGCAAATTAAATGGGGTTGGGTGGGGGTATTTATTACGATAGGTGCGAATCATTTTGTAGCGGTTTATTTGCCATTTTTTTGTAGCGGAATTAATTTGTAGCGGTTTGTGACACGTATTTTGTAGCGGTTCTAACTTGTAGCAGTATTTTAGGTTTTGTAGCGGTTACATAACCGCTACAAAATTATTGTTTTTTTTTAAAAAAAAAATTACGTACTAACTATATATGGCATAATCTGTTCTCTCATTCTTTGTCACCATCCCTACAAAGAAAGTTTGGATAAAATGTTATCTGTGAGTTGAATATGTTTAAACACAAATAAAACTTTGGTTAAATGTTATTATTTCATAAAACGTATATTTAAAAACATACCGAACTATAGGTAAATTGTCATCGCCGTCCTGGGAAGAAATTTTCAAAACTGGCCGGGCCGGAACGGCTCCACAATCGTAGGCGACATTATCACCATCGCCCATATCATAAAGGTCCCGAGGCTTTAAGTGAACCACCATATTCCAATCCACGTGCCTCTCATCGGTGACATAATAAACCTGTTGGGCCTCGGAGGCAAGAATATACGGCTCGTCATCTTCAGACAGACCAGTGTGAATAGGCATGGAGAAATTCATCGATGTAATGCCTAAGTCGTCAGTCGTGAGTCCCCTGGGCGTTGTCGTATTCGCCCACGAACACTTGAACAGCGTCACGGGAAAAATGCCTTGGTAAGTTATCATGACCACATCAAGCAACTTTCCATAATATGGGACGTCACCGAACTGCATGTTCCCGTCACTGCTGCTCGCATAACTCCTCGTCCCAAACGTGCCATATACACCCGAGTTTTGGGTCAGCAATCCCTGATCTCATGAAACGGTGCAAAACTTGAAACCATTGACATTGTATGCCGTAAATCTTTGGGCGTGGTCAAGTGGGCCGAGTGCGAGAGCTCTAAATTCTGGTGAGTGCGGGTTGTGGTCATTCATTATTCTCCTCCTGAACCAACCGTCGAATTCTATGTGGACCTTTCTATCAATTTCGGATGATGTCTGCGTAAGGATCCTCAGCTAACGCTTCACATAACTCTTGAATTCCCTGCAATTAAAGGTGCGATGACGAGCATTAAATGTTAGTATAAACTGAAAGGAAATATTTAGGATAACATATATGTGTGTGTGTGTGTGTATGTATATATATATATATATCTGTGTGGAATCCTTACTGAAGGTACGGTTCAACTTTAGTGCAATTGATCAAGACATGTCTATGTGCTTGAATCTTCTCAAGTGCCGTGAGTTTGAAGTTCTCACTTCCGCCAACCGGTTTACCAACACGAGGGACTAACAACTCGTTCCGATGGCTCGCTCGGGACAATCGTCAACACGAGGCGGTCGGTTGAATGACGTCTCAATGTCATCAAAGTACCTGGAACAAAAATACAAGACCTCATCCCCAATATAGCCTTCGCTATTGAACCTTCCTGCCACGCCTTATTCCTCACGTAAGACTTCAGTTTCCCAAGAAACCTATAAAGTAATGAAGGGAAAATTCCGATACATCAATGGTTAGACGTGAGACTAGGGAGTAATGCTAAAGTAAATAATTTTAAATGAGTACCTCTCAATAGGATACATCCATCGGTAGTGAACTAGGCCGCAAGCTTTGTTTCGTGAACAAGGTGTCTTGTCAGTGAATCATGACCGTGAAAAATGACGGAGGAAAGATCATCTCTAAATGACACAGAGTAAGAATGATTTTCTGTTGCAGCTGGTCGAGCTCCTCCACGATCAAAACCTTGGAACACAACTTCCAAAAGAAAGTACAAAGCTCCACCAAATCGATCGACACATCCAAAGGCGGCGTATTTTTGATGGCCACGGAAGTAATCATTGCATAAGCACATGTGAGTCATGACTCTTCGGGCCGAAACCTTTCGAGCACGCACGTCAACACATCGTGAAATGTTGCTTGAATACCCGTCGGAACTTTTATCTTCTTCAACGTTGCGAGGAAGATTTCCTTATTCGGTTTTGTCGGTGTGAATTTTGCCGGTTGAAATCATGTCATGCTCATCCGGCCACGCGTCTCCACGAACCCCATGTCCCGTAAATCTTTCCTCGCTTGAAGATGATCTTTTGACTTGCCTGGTTCGTTTAGAATCGTGTACAACACATTGTCGCACACATTCTTTTCAATGTGCATGACATCCAGACTGTGTCGGAGCAAATTATCTTTCCAATACGGAAGAGTGAAGAAGACGCTTACCTTCCGCCATTGCTGGGGCGCAGAACCAGAAGCCCTGGTAGTCTTTGTCCCGGCCTTTGCTGGATCATCTTTTTTCTCATACTCAACTTCAACATCCACAAGCTGCTCTATGATTTCTGCACCGGATAAATGCCTAGGAGGTCCTCTTTTCTCTTGTTGCCCATTGAAACGATTGCGTTGCAACCTAAACTGTGCGTACCATCGAGAAACCGACGATGACCCATGAAGCACCACTTGCGATCGCTGGGAAGGCGCACTGAGTCAGCGTCAAAATTGCAAGCCGGACACGCAAGGCCGGTATGAACATTCCACCCCGATAATGTTCCCAGTCCAGGGAAGTCACTGATAGTCCACATTAACGCCGCACGCAAGTTGAATAGTGTCTTGTCGTGCGCGTCATACGTCTCGACGCCAACATTCCACAACTCCGCCAACTCCTTGATAAGCGGTTGGAGATACACATCGATGTCATTTCCGGGTGCCTTTTTTCCTGGAATGATCATGGACATAATGAAGGAGCTCTGTTTCATACACATCCAAGGCGGCAAATTGTAAGGTATCAAAACAACTGGCCATATACTATAGCTTGTGCTAAGATTCCCAAAAGGATTAAAATCGTCGGTCGCCAAAGCAAGACGAACATTCCTAGGGTCCGCCGCAAAATCAGGAAAGTCTGAGTCGAACGCTTTCCAGGCTTCAGCATCCCGTGGATGTCTGAGTCTACCATCTTTGTTCTTGTCAGCTTCATTCCACTTCATATGCTCAGCTGTCTTAGACGACATAAACAGTCTTTGTAAGCGAGGTTTCAAAGGAAAATACCTTAAAATCTTTGCGGGTTTCTTCTTCTACTTCTTTCCCTTCCGAACTGTCCTGAACCTCGAAGTATGACACTTCTTACAAGTCTCCCTCCAACATCCTCTCCCCAATAAAGCATACAGTCGTTGGGACATGCATCGATTTTTTCGTAGTTCAGGCCTAATCTGTTGATGATCTTCTTGGCCTCATAGAAGGTTGTGGGAATGTCCGCGTTAGGGAAAGCATCTCGTAGTAATTCCAGCAACATCAACATTGCCTTATTAGTGACCCTACACAAGCACTTGATATGGTACAGTTTGATCAGAAAAGATAATTTTGAGTATTTCTGACAACCTTGATACAAAGGACGATCACTCTCATCCATTAGGGTGAAAAATTCCCGAGCTGCATCATTCCTGAAGAAAACTAGTTCTGGACCCTGAACTTCTGCAGTGTAGTTATCGTCTTGAACACCGAAAGCATCGTGAACAACTTCATTAACCGGATCATGTTCAACTACTTGATTTGCTACTTGTGAGGTTTGAGGAATGTGAGCCTCATATCTCATACCACGTTCTTCACCATGAACTTGCCAGAATGTATATCCTTCTGGGAAAGGTTTGATAAGAAGATGTTCCATAGCGCCTTCTCGCGTTTGCCACTTCTTGAACTTGCATCTACAACAAGGACACACAATCTTGCCATTAATGCTAGCGTGAGAGAAGGCGAAATCTAAGAAATTTTTCAACCCCGCTAAATATACAGGAGAACTGCGCGGTAGCTTGATCCATGACTTATCCATCTGTAGTAAACAAAGCTAGGATACACAATATAAATGTAGAGAGAATGTTTAATTACCTTCATAACAACACCTGATGTTTAAATGCAACATGGAAACAATTTGTAGCGGTTAAAAACCGCTACATCAACCGCCACAAATTGCAAAAAAAATTAGTTGCGGTTTCAGAAACGCTCTACTAACCGCTACAAATAAGCGAATTCGAATTGAAAATCCCGCCAGAGTTTTGTAGCGGTTCTAAACCGCTACATAAACCGCCACAAATTGCAAAAAAGTAGTTGCGGTTTGGGAAACGATTCACTAACCGCTACAAATAAGCGAATTCGAAAACTTTGTGGCGGTTTGTCGTTATAACCGCTACAAAGTTAATTATTTTACAACTCATTAGCTATAATAAATTTTACATTTGTACATAACATTATTAACCTAATATAAATGAAATATAAGTATTAAAATAGTCCTCGAATATATTAAAAACACACCATAGTCAAAGATAACAAATATGTAACAAAAAAAATGTCAACCCACCGCAATAAGATAAAAAAACAAAGATCCAACGGTTCAAAATAAAAACTAACTATCAGGAGCCTGATGATCAGGTCCTATGGCACGACCAGAGGTAATCTCGTGCTCGTCTTCAACAGACGGAGGGGGAGGCGGAGGCGGAGGCGGAGACGGAGACGGAGAGGAATCCTCGTAGAAGAACGGAGGGGCAGGCTCGGGAGATGGAAACCGTCGTCGTGCATCAACTCACTCAAGGCACCGGCCATAGCACTCACAATCTCCCTCTGACTCGCAGCCCAACGGTCGTACCTCTCTTGCATGCGTTTGTTCTTGACATCTTGCGCGGCCTTCTGTGCAGCAACCTGCTCGGCAACCTGCGCAACAACCTTCGCGGCAATGATGACATCAACCTCCTCCGGTGGTGGCCTTCTCGAGCCAGAGGTGCCGGCATAAGAGCTGGAGGCCTTGCCGTATACCATGCTAGGCCTGGCGCCTAACCCCATACCCTTCACGCGGCCGGGATGCTCTTTTGGGCCCACGCAGGCTTTCAAAGGGGCAGGGATCCACGACCCCGTGACTCCGGGGTTGCGACGCTCGCGGCTCGGCACCCCGCCTGCTCAATTCGGGCCGACGCAAAGATTTCGGAAAACATTAATCAAACAATTTAATTCAATTTAAATATACAACATTAACTATATAAATAATTTGTTTTTGTAACTTACTATGATGTCCTGCGTAGGCGAAGTCGGCGTCCCATCACGGTGTCTATGGGTGTGTGTGAACAACTGCCCATAGTCCATCTCACGGTTCTCCTCCCGAGCCTTCTCATCCTGACAGAGGTGAAAGAATATAAACTTTATTATTTCAAAAACAAAACATTCGTCATTTAAAACTAAAATTAATTGATCTTTGAAAATACCAGCTCACTGTAGGTCACGGAAAACGTCTTGGTTCTGCCGTGTGATGGACCCGCGATGTGACCGACTTCTAGTGTTCCTATGTGACAGGGGCTGCAAGGAAGAGCAAACAAAATGATTATTGAAATTAATTATATAAATTAATTTAAACTAGTAAATAATTTAAACCAAAATGTAAACAATAAATTAATTCATCTATATATATATATTTTTAAACTACACTCAAACAAAATTAATTTAAAGAAATGGTAAACAATAAATTAACTCATTTAAATAAAACGTAAACTATGATTAATTAAACAACCTACCTGTGCATCTGCACTCCTTCGATATTGGACATAAGCGCCCAAATGATTTGGATCCACGCCGTCCGGGACGTTCTCCATCACCGCCGCAGAGTCATAGTCGAATCTCCATTCTCAGTGTAGAGACGAAGCCTTCGACTCTTCCACCCTTGCCCCGCCATCAAATCGATACGTACCTCTTATGTGGCTCTCGCAATTTAAATTTTTTCTGTTACATAATGTAGTTATGTAGTTAGTAATTAAGTAATAAATAAATAATTAAACCCAACATTCCATACTATTAATATTTGAATTTAGTTACACAACATAAGTTACCTGCACCACGTCACTAAACGCTTTTTTCTTGTTATCCGAGGGAATCTTTCTCCAATCGTGGATATAGATCGGGAACCATGCCCAATTTCCGCCAAATTCGACAGAATCGGTTCATCGATGACCACCATTTCCGATCGGCTGTCCGTGTTCGAGTTCCAGGGGACTATGACGCGGAACTCGTCCGTCTGAGTGACCGTTGCAACATCCACCGTCCTCCTGCTGATGTTCCCATGTTTATCTGCACAATTATAAACACATTGTGCAATTGCGTTTAAATAAATTAAGATTACATGTAAGAAATTTAAATTTAATTTATTGACTGAAAACTAATTATATTTACCTTCGACATCCACCAAAAATCCGGTGGAACACGAAGACGATGGTCGGGGGTTCCCCTGGTCCCACTGGTTCTCCTCATCGAGAAACCGCTCCGCCTCGCTTAAGGGAATCTCAATATGGATCTCCGGATTTTCGTCTATGTCGCCGGACGAGACTTGGGTCTTTATCTCCCCCTACGGTCTCTATTATTGGGATTTCTTCATCTTCAAAGAGGGCATCAAACTCCCTCCCCGCCACATTAGGGGGCGGAGGGGGGATATTTACAGGTCCACGCCCTCTCGTATGCCTTTTCTCTTGTTCAACAGCTTTTCCTTTTCCCTTATCAGCCATCACGTCGAAAGGTACAAGTTGAAAGGTTAAAAGGTGAAAAATCAAAACCTTTGCGCGGGAAAAATGAAAATGGGACGAACAGTTAAAAAACCGCTACAATTTGTAGCGGTTTCATAAAACCGACATCCAAAACGCTACAAATTGTAAGACCGTTGCGATTATGTTCGCGCCATTACGCGCTAATCACTGGCGCCAAATTTGTAGCGGTTTTACTAAGAAACCGCAACAAAGGTTGCGCCACAGAGATTCACGCCATGGCGCGCTAAGTCGGCGCCAAAATTTGTAGCGGTTTACACTATAGGAACCGCTACAAATGTCTCAAAGAAACGTCCTCTTTATGATTCCGCTGCTAATTTGTTGCGTTCATTAAAAAACCGCAACAAAAACACGTTTCATAGTGATTTTGTGGCGGTTTTTTATAACCGCTACTAATGGTGCGCTACTAATGGTCTCTGTTTTTTTGTAGTGACTGAGCCAAAAAATGATCTTTAGAACGATCAGTTGCATTTTGTATGCCATGGAGGATTTTGAATTTGCATTCTTGTTGCATCTTGTGAAATTGATCTTGGGAATTTCTTATGAGATGTCACAAGCACTACAAAGAAAAGATCAAGACCTTTTAAATGCAATTGATTTAATGAAGGTAGTCAAGTCTTATTTACAAGAGGTAAGAGATAATGGGTTTGATGATATTGCTTCAAGAAACGAACATTTTTGCTAATAAATATGATATTGACATTCCAAATATGAATGATATTTATTGTCCTAAAGGGAGATCAAGACGGGGATTGGAATTATTCACATTCTTGCACTACTTTAAGGTGGAGTTATTTAATACAATTATAGATACTCAGGTTCAAGAGTTGGGTGGTCGATTTAATAATGTCAACACCAAGTTGCTTGAGTGTTTGAATTGTCTTGATCCTCGTGATTAATTTGCTAATTTTAACAAAGAAAAGTTGATTGAGTTTGCTAGATTCTATCCTTTGGAGTTTGATGAGCTTGCAGATATTCCTTTTCTTTCTTCAAGTCTCGGTAATTTTATTGTTGATGTAAGAGCTGATTCTGATTTTGTCAATTTGAAAATAATTTCTGATCTTGCTTTGAAGATGGTTGAGAAGAGAAAGGATATTGTTTATCCATTGGTCTATTGTTGATAAAGTTAGCATTCGTTCTACCGGTAGCAACTGCTAGTGTTGATCGTTTTTTTTTTTTGCAATGACTTTTGTTAAAGATAAGTTGTGCAATTAGATAAGTGATGATTAGTTTAACTTATGCATGCTAACTTATGTTGAACGTGATATGTTTGATAAGATTGATAATAAAGATATTATGCAATATTTTCAAGAAATGAAGAATCGAAGAATGTTTTTGTAATCATTTTGTTGTAATAGCTTAATTGACTCTTGATTATTATTTTTCTATGTTAATTTGAAGTTTTTTTTTTCTTGTCTATATTCTTTTGTTTTTTAATGCATTTAAAACTGTCCTTTTAAAAAAAATCAAGGGCGCTGCCCCTGAATCCCCCCACTAATTATGCAGACACAAACATAAAATCCTGACTTCGCCACTGCCTCAAACCAAACATAGTGTATAGTCCAGTAATATATAAGTTTTCTTGTAAGTTAATAGGGTGCGAGTTTGACTTTATTTGTAACTCTAAGGCGTAAGTATATGCCCTCCTAATTTAGTTACCAACTTTAAACATGTAACATATGAATTTTTTTCCCCAATAATATCCCCCTCTGATCAAGCCGACTCATCTAATAACAAGATTATGTCTCTCCACTTTAATAAGAATAAATTAATTAAAAATGGTAAAGTAATATACGCTGTTGTTATTTTCTAGCTATATGTAGGACTCTAACCTTATTTATTGTACATCCAACATGAACCTTAATTTTAATTTTTTGGTACTTCAAACACCCTAATTTTATTTATAGTATATTCAAAATTCTAGATAACTACTATATATTCGTGTATATATGCTGCTTAATAAATTATATTTACAACAAATAAACGTTATATAAGTGGAGACGGAGGTCGCATAAGAATATATAAAACCAAAACCTAATGGTTAAATATGTGCACGTCCTATATTGAGAGGCGGAGTTCGTAAAAATAAAAATATAACAATTGTAATTACTAACCGTCATATATTTACTAACAAAAATAATGGTTCTTATGAAATAACCGTTATGTAACACTTTCAAAAAAATTGTCTTCACAACTTTATATCAGCAAAAATAAATATATGTAACAGTTTCAAATTATTTGATAATATTTGACGGTTCTTCACAATGAACCGTTATATATTCTTCAAGAATGTTTAACAATGAAAAAAAATTATTTGACAATACATTATGATTCTTCACTAAGAACCGTTAAGTATTCTTTATTATAAAGACGGGATTCTGAAAAATATCAAATATAAGGAGAAGCACAACCAAAAAAAAAACTTTTGTAGCACTCAAAAGTGTGTATTTGTAGCAATTTAACAAAAACCACTACCTCAACCGCTACAAATAAAGAAACCCTACCTTGTACGTCGTGAAACTTTGTAGCGATTTTCTATAACCGCTACAAAAGTTCAGACTCTAGGCATTCTGTAGCGGTTTTTTCATATAAACCGCTATAAATAAACCGTCACTAATGGTGTGCCATAAGGTGCCAAACTGGCGCCACATTTATGACGGTTTGTGTAAATAAACCGCAACAAAATAATCGCCACAAATTTGACACCATATTTTATAATGGTTAGTTTGTGATAACGGCTACAAATGTTGTTCGCGAACTAACGTGCCACTTAGTCCGAGTCATACCGTTGCAAATTTGTAGCGGTTTCGGTATAAACCGTTACAAATTCTCATATTTGTAGCGGTTTATTTTGACTGCTACAAATCAACCGCCACGAATCAACATTTTTTTTTTGTAGTAAAGGGTTTTTAAAAAAATTTATTTGACACAACTCTTTACACTCCTTCTCTAACATTTTTAAGCTTCCTTAGTAGGTCTCATTCTCTTTTTCCACAAGTTTTGTTGTAGTGTTTCAAGTTTTTTCCTCCACCACTATCATGGATCTTAACTCTGCAGCTCCTCCCTCTTATAATTCTTCCTCGTGTTTCATTTTTCAATTAATGTTTTTAATTTCATTTTATTTTTTTTATATAGCGAGATCTCACTAGTTGATGCTCAAGGTCACTGGTCAGGATTACGATATCTAATTTGATGGTGGTCGTGGCTTTGAAGATTAAAAGAGAGAGAAACGCAAGAGAAAGCGAGAGAACACAAAAAAAAAAAAAAAAAAAATGATTCGGTAAAATGTTAAAAAAAAAAAATTGTTGAGCATTTCATATTCCTAAACTTTAGCAATCCAAACTCTAGGTTCGTTGAATCAGGTTCCGAGATTTGTTTAAGTTTTTATATTTACCAATTTTTATTATATTCTAATTTTAAAGTTATATTCTGAGTTTGTGTAAGTTTTTTTATTTGTTTATTTCTATCATGTATTTTTATTTTTTTATTTATGCTCTCCTTTTCCAGTTAAAGGATATGTGATGGACTTCTTGGAGCCGTTATATACAAGTTACAACAAAGACATTGAAGAATAATGTAGAATTTTTTATTAATTGATTTTCTTTTAGAATTCAAAATTTCATAAGATAATGTTTTTGTTGTGAGAGTGTTTAAATTATTAATTTCTTTTAAATTGTATATAATATTTACCTATAATGTATTGAATTTTGAATTCGTTAAATATAAGTTTTTATTTAATATAAGTTTTTATTTTCATTATCAATAATTATATTTTGTCTTATATAATAATACTAATAGCAAAAATAAATAAGAAAAAATAACTGTATATAATTAAAAAAATCAATACATTATTGTTATTAACAAAGAACCTTTATATATTCCATTCAATATATTACTGTTTGGATTCAGTAATTATCTACTCGGACCGTTAATAACTATTATAAAATGTTTTTTTTTTCTATAGTAGTGGATGCACACTAACCAAGGTTGGAGAGGTTAATCCCTCATAACGTAATGAACTAAGGTTCAAATCTTCTATGGGAAGAGTGCCAAATTTAGTGTTGGACAGTGCCTCAAACGAGATAAACGAGATTGTCTCTAATAGGAGGATATTTATGTCTAAAAAGAAAAGGAAAAAGGAACTCTAGATGCACCATAGATAAGGTTACAATGCTCCATGCAAGGTTCTTAAACCCGGACCGGACCGGCCGGTTCGGACCGAAAACCGGCGAACCGGCCGGAAAACCGGTCCGAGTTGGGAGTTAAGTTGACCCGGAGTCAACTCGATCAACTCGGCATGAACCGGACGAGTTGGCGAGTCGAGTAAATTTTTTTTTAAAAAAAAAAATCATCTGAACGAGAAAGAGGGGAGGTGTCGACGGTGGCTGGTGGGAGTTTCATACCTCTGACGGTGAGAAAAGAGTGAGTGGAGAAATGGGTGATGGAGAAAGAAGAAGATGAAGGTCCGAAGGGAAGGCGCCATGGATGTCGATGGTGGCTGGCGGCGAGTTTCATACCTCTGTGCTTCTCATTGTCAAGGCTCACCACTAGTAGGAAGATGTCGAGGATGGTTCTGTGGAAGCCAAAGAGAAAGAGAAGATCTGAAGTGGTGAAGAGGGTGAGAGAGAAAGAGATTTGAAAATGAAATTTGAATTGGAGAGGGTGTGTCAGTTTGTGTAACCGTGTGTGAGAGAGATGAGAATTTAGCTATGGAGGGAGGTTTAGTTTATGGGAATGATAACTGAGAAAAAAAAAATCAATAGCCCCAAGGTCATGTCGCATCAATTGATCAGAGTAAATGAAGAAAAAGAAGAAGCGCCTTTGGATGAATCACGTGAACCACTTTGAGATCTGACACATTGCTGAGGGGGATGTGACTTTTTTAATTTTTTTTAAAGATAAAAAATGGAGGGTGTGAAGAGGAAAAAAAATCAATTTCTCACCGGTTTAGTCCCGGTTTAACTCCGGTCTGACCCACTGACCCTTAACCCAGTACCTCGACCGGTTTAGTGGTCGGTCCGGGTTTAAGAACCTTGGCTCCATGCTATTGAAAAATAACATAATGTTGTTAAATGCCACTTTACACATTAAGAAATTATAATAAATATTTGAGAGAAAGTCCAATAATTGGGCTTGTTTGGGTTTGCGGTAGGAGCGATGATTTAAAAGCTATCTAACTTTAAAAAATGCTCGTTAGGAGCGGTGGCTTAAAAGCTATCCAATTTGTGTTAGGATTAATAGTGGTAGAAGTGGCAGGGCCCATGTCAAAAAGTTGAGAGTTTTTTTGGAAAAAGCTCTATGGTGAAGCATTTTCCTTAACGGGCTTTTTGAGCTTTTTCCTTAACCTCAACCCAAACGGACCAACAATCAGTTGGCAGCGTTATTGGACTTTTTTTTTTCAAAATTACTAGTCTTAATGCTTCTAACGCCGCACTCCAAACAAGCACATTATATTTTGGGAAAATTACATGCAGGTCCTAAGGAACAAATATAATTACAAAAAAATCCCTTGAAATCACCAAATTACACAGAAGTCCCAAGGGACTTTTTTGATATTATTTGTATAAAAAAAAATCAAGTTTTTAAATGTTGTTGTAAATATGGCTTTTCTGTTGTAAATATGGCTTTTTCTGTTGTAAATGGCCAGATTTTAAAGTTTGTTGTAAATATAACATTTCCTGTTGTAAATATAGCCTTTTTTTCTGTTGTAAATGACCTTTCTACGTTCAAAATCCAGGTGTTTAAATGTTGTTGTAAATATAATTTTTTCTGTTATAAATATGGTTTTTTCTTTGTAAATGACCATATTTTAAATTTGGTGAAGAATTCAATTTTACACATGACCTTTGCCCCTGATCACCCAAAGACCACGACCTTTTTTAGGATCAAAAATACACACGACGTTACAATTTTTGGGTGCAAAAATACTACGTAGTTAGTTGGCGTTAGTTGGCCAATTATTATTTGAGCGGCGCGTGGCGATGATTGATCGAAAGCAAATGACGTGGATGATGACGTGACGATGACGTGGAATAAAAAAAATTAAAAAAAAAATAAAATACTTAGAAAAAAATCGAAATTTTTTTAAAAAAAAAAAAAAAAATCGAAAATAATTAAAATAATTAGAAAAAATTCAAAAAATTAGGGAAAAAAAGAAGTAATTAGAAAAAAATTCAAAAAATAGGGAAAAATTGAAATAATTATAAAAATAATTAGGGAAAAATTCAAATAAATAGGAAAAAAATCAAAAAATTAGAAAAAAGTTCAAAAAATTAGGAAAAAATTCAAATAATTTGGGAAAAATTAAAATAATTAGAAAAAAATTAAAATACCTCTACCAGTGGGTCCCACCACCGGCGGCGGCGACGGATAACCAAAAATACTAGGGTAAAAACTTTGTTGAAGATGCACTAGGTAAGCTATTAGAGGAGAAGTTGTATATACACAAAGCCGTATACCAGAAGATGCACTAGGGTAAATTGTTCATTGAAAAAAATATTAATTAATTAATTAAAATAAAGGCGGCGGCCGGTTTCGGTGGTGGGGCCCATTTCAAGTGGAGGTTTTTTTTCTAATTATTTTAATTTTTCCCTAATTATTTGAATTTTTTCCTAATTTTTTGAACTTTTTCTAATTTTTTGTTCTATTTTTTTTTTCTAATTATTTTAATTTTTCCCTAAGTATTTGATTTTTTCCTAATTTTTTGAACTTTTTTCTACTTTTTTTTCTAATTATTTGAATTTTTCCCTAATTTTTGAATTTTTTTGCTAATTATTTCAATTTTTTTCCCTACTTTTTTGAATTTTTTTTATTATTTTTTTCGAATTTTTTTATTTTTAAAATAATTTTTTTCGAATTTTTTTAATTTTTTTTATTCCACGCGTCGGTCCACGTCGCGTTTCAAATCAATCATCGCCACGTCGGCCCACGCATCGTTAACTGGTCAACTAACGGCCAACTAACGGTAACGTGGTATTTTTGCACCCAAATCAGAACGTCGTGTGTATTTTTTATCCCTAAAAAAGGTCGTGGTCTTTGGTGATCATGGGGCAAAGGTCATGTGTAAAATTGACCCTTCACCTTTAAATTTTGTTGTAAATATAGCATTTCCTGTTTTAAATATAGCATTTTTCTATTGTAAATGACATTTCTACGTTCAAAATCCAAGTGTTTAAATGTTGTTATGAATATGACTTTTTCTGTTGTAAATATGAATTTTTCTGTTATAAATGACCAAATTTAAAATTTTGTTGTAAATCTATGTTTTTTCTATTGTTAATACAAATAATATCAAAAAAAGCATCTTTAAATTTTTGTGTAATTTAGTATTTTAAAGGAATTTTTATAATTATTATTTTTTCCTTAGGATCTACATTTAATTTCCTTTATATTTTACAGGGTTAAGGGGGGGAAAAAGACACCCAAGAACTTTCCTCAAAATTCAAAATTGCCAGATCTGTCAACTCTAACAGACGAACGTTACTTTTTTATTGTGGGTCCACTAGTGTACAGGTGTCAAGCTCTTGAGTGTTGTCTCCTTCTCTCTCACCTTGGGAAGAGGATTCTTTCATTGGCATATTTTCTCCTCATCTCTCATCATCCAATCTCAACTATCAATTTAACTTAAATAAGGTTGTAGGTGTGGGAAGATATATCAAATCTATAGTCCAAATTTAAAACTAATGAGGGACAATGAGAAATGTCAATGAGAGAATCCAAACCCCTTGAGTGCCCTTAAGACTATCTTATATAAAAATAAAAATAATAATAATAATAATAATAATTATAAAAAAAAAAAAAAAAAAAAAAAAAAAAAAAAAAGAGAATCGCAATAACTGGGGATATGAGAGTGAGGTAAGAATACGAATATGGCGGCCATCAGATTGGGACCCACAAGTAAAGCCTTAACCAACGGCGCAGCAACAAACAAGGCCTTCCCTGAAAGTCATCCCATTAATATTATTATATCACCAAATTATGTCTTTGCATGTCTTTGCCCCTTGTAAATCCCAAGCTTTGTCAGATCCCCATTTGCCCTCCATTTCATCATTCGTCATTTCAGAATCAGATTTCTCACCCAAATTCACATCCCATTTTAGTTTTTATATATTCTATTTCTTCACTTCTGAGTTACTACCTCTGGTTTTTCCTCTCACATGGACTTCAACAAGCGGAGTAAGAGGCTGATCATTGGGAACGCCCAGATTCCGGAGACAGGGCGATTGAAGAAGTTGAAGAAGCAAGAGCGTGGTGCTGCCAAGAGTGGTGGTGCCGCCGCCGCCCTCGACGCTGCTGAGGGTGCGGCTGCGCCGGCCGATGATGAGGTGGAGGAGTGCTTTGCCATACTCAGAAGGATGAAGGAGGCGGTGAGGTACTATGATGAAAGAGGGAAGGAGTGGAGGGAGGCGTTGGAGCAGGCGGAGATTGTTGTCGGAGACGGTGGCAGCGGAGTTGAGGTGGCGAAAAATAGTGAAGAAGAGACGCACAAGAGGGGTTGGGATTTAAACGTTGCAGCTCCTGAGGCGGCGGAGAGTGGTGAATCGTAGAGTCGAATTTTCAGCTGGAATTTTCAAGCTCTGATTGAGCTTCTTTTTGTTTTTTCTGTTGCTTGGATTTTTTCTTTTTTTCTTTTTACAAAGAGCTCGGATTAAATAATTGAGACTTTGTATTTATGATTAATGTATACCTGTGAGTATTTTTTATTAATATTAGTTTTACTTTGAGTTAAGGTGTAAAAATGTATACTATTTTTCTCCGATGAGAGTGTTTTTTGGTGCGAAAAGACACACGTGTTTTTCTCTCGAGGAGTACTAAGATGTGAAATTTTTTTTTTCTGTCAAAAGACACACGGTTCTAAAATTATGTGCAAAAAAATACCGTTTAACGAATTAAGTTTGACTTTGACCATTAAGTTTAACTTTTTTTTGTTGACGGACAACGACGCGTGATTTCAAAGATACAAAAACACACATGTAGTTGTCGAAGAAAAGCGCCAACACCAACTTTTATTAAAAAAAAAATTATAATTTTACTTCAATTAAAATTATTTTAGGATCTTGAAAAAATATTTCGGATTGGCCATTTACTAAAAGGATCTTGAAAAAATATTTCGAAAGATCTTGTGATACTAAAAACTACTTTCGAATCTTGACTAAGACAAAAAAATACTTCATAATTTTGAAAAATTATTTTAGGATCTTGAAAAAATATTTCGGTATTGACCCAGGTACTAAAAGGATCTTGATTGATCTTGAAAAAAATATTTTAGGATCTTAAACCTTAAAAAAATACTTTCATGATATTGACTGATACAAAAAAAGTACTTCATAATCTTGAAAATTATTTTAGGATCTTGAAAAAATATTTCAAGCTATTGAATGGTACTAAAAGGATACTGACTGGTACTAAAAAATACTTCATGATCTTGAAAAATTATATTAAGATCATGAAAAAATATTTCGCAGACTTGACCTGACTAAAAATATACTTCAACATATCTTTTTAAGATTCTAAAATAATTTTTCAAGATCATGAAATATTTTTAAATACGGCAAAGATTCTCAAAGTATCTTTTTAAGATTAGTTAGTACTGAATATTTTTTCAGATCTTAAAATAATTTTTCAAGATCATGAAGTAATTTTTCAATCAAGTCGATCCCGAATATCTTTTTAGTACCGGTAGTAATTAAAATAAAATTATTAAAAAAAATAAAAAAAAAAAAATTGGTGTTCGAAGCTCTCGTTGACAAACCACATGTGTATTTTTGGACCTTTGAAATGCCACGTCATCGTCCAGTCAGCAAAAAAAGTCAAACTTAACAGTCAAACGGTATTTTTGCACCCAATTTATAACCAAATAGTCACTTTTGCACTTAAAAAAACACTTGTTATTGGGCGCTCCTCGAAAAAAAGAACATGTATATTTTTGCACCTTAACCCTTTTACTTTTTATGATGAGAAAATTTTTCATAAATGAAAATTTATTTATTTATTGGGACCTAGAATATTGTATAGGTGTGGGGTCTACGAACATAAATAATTGTGATAAGAAAAAGATAAAATTACCCTTAATGTAAACAGTCTCTATGAGTAATATACCTTTCATTTATATTAAATCTATCTTCCTTTATGTGCAATTCATGTTCCCTTGTGTTGCAAATAAGTCTGATGTGCAAATTACGTAATGTGTAGACAATATTTCTTTAATGCAAATGATCTTCCTTTTATGCAATTCATTTTCTAAGTGCAAAATTAGTCTTTGAGGTGTAATTACATTTTGTATAATCCATCTTCCTATGTGCAAACCATTATCCCTTTATGTAATCTATCTTTCCTTATGAGCAATTTGTCTTCCATATGTGTAGTTCATCTTTCAGTATATGCAATTTGTCTTCCATAAAAAATCCAAGATTTTTAATTCCTTAACCTTCCATTTATTTTCTCCCCTTCCTTCTTCAAACTTGTGGTCCTTCTCCTTTCATGACCATCGTCGATTACCTCACTCATCAACGTAATTGCCACCATTGACCTCCCTAATCATTGGCGGTAGTTCCACCACCTTCGATGAACACCTCAATTTACTTAACTGACCTTTGCCTCTTCCATCTTATCCACTTCCACCTTGAAATTAGGCTCCTTTGTTGATCCCTACACCTCCACTATCATAGATCTAGGTCATCTTCAATCTTCTTTGTTTTCTCCCCTCTCCTCATCATTGTCTTTATGGCAAAAGCAAGACGATATCTTTGCTTGATGGTGGCTTATTCTGTAGACCGTCTTGTAGATCTAAAGAATGACCTTTAGTTTGATGGTGGCTTCTGTTGTCATAGGTCTTCGATAGATTAAAGACATGATTTTTTTAGTTTTAGTTTCATTGGTTATTTCTAGATTGAATTATGCTATGTTTGAAGATGATGATTTGCTAATGGTTCTTCAATCTAAATCTCTTTGAGGGTTCTCTTATGAAATCAACACTGGACGAGAATTATTTAATGATAAATGTTTGATTCATGAGGAGAGATTGCTTAAAGGGAATGTTTTCCATAAGGGCAATTTGTCTTTCTCCTATCACAATCATTTACTCTCAAGGACCTTATAGCTTTACATGGTCTTGGGTCCCATGTCACAAATAAATTTTAAAATAGGGATTAATTAGCAATTTTCCCTTTTATGATTTCATTAACTTTTTTACTATAGTATGGTAATAAACAAAAATTTAGGTTAGTTCGGTTTTTTTTTTTTTTTTACTGGGTTAAAATAGGAACAGTTGAACCAAGCTTTGTTTGAATATATTTATATTGCTTATGGAAGTTGGGTTTAGTAGAAGGAGTGAATCCTTCACATTATCACAAACTAAAATTTGAATTTTTATTGAGGGAGGTACCCATATATAGTACCTTAAATATGATTGCTTCCAACCAATAGAAGTAATTGTGCTTAGCAAAAAAAATAATATATATATAATATTTTAATATTAAGATACTGAAGTGCACTTAATTGTGGATTGATGGCATCTATTTATTTAGATATCTTTTAGGGAAAATTCATATAGGGGCCCTTTTAACAGAAAAAATCTCAAAAAATGCCACAAGATTCTGAAAATCACAAAAAAGCTCCAGGGCCTTTTCTGGTATAAATTTATTAAACGTTAACAACTAAATCAATATCCGTTAACAACTAAATCAGTCGCATTAACAACAATATTTTAACAACTAAATCAGCCTCAGTTAACAACTATATCAGTCTCATTAACAACTAACGTTTTAATGAAAAATCCCAAAAGGCCCTATATATATATATATATATATATATATATATATTTTTATATTTTTATATTAAGATACTGAAGTGCACTTAATTGTGGATTGATGGCATCTATTTATTTAGATATCTTTTAGGGAAAATTCATATAGGGGCCCTTTTAACAGAAAAAATCTCAAAAAAGGCCACAAGATTTAATATTAAGATACTGAAGTGCACTTAATTGTGGATTGATGGCATCTATTTATTTAGATATCTTTTAGGGAAAATTCATATAGGGGCCCTTTTAACAGAAAAAATCTCAAAAAAGGCCACAAGATTCTGAAAATCACAAAAAAGGCTCCAGGGCCTTTTCTGGTATAAATTTATTAAACGTTAACAACTAAATCAATATCCGTTAACAACTAAATCAGATCATCGCATTAACAACAATATTTTAACAACTAAATCAAGATCGCTAACAACTATATCAGTCTCATTAACAACTAACGTTTTAATGAAAAATCCCAAAAGGCCCTAGGGCCTTTTTTGGGATTTTCATAATCTTTGGGCCCTTTTTGGGTTTTTTTTTTTCTGTTAAAAAGGCCCCCATATGGATTTTCCCTATCTTTTACTATTAAAATAACATTATTTTAAAGTTGATGAAATCATGAAAATAACATGTTAATCAGGATTTTAAAAATAATAAATTTTGACAATTAAATTAAAATATTTTTATCTTACAAGAATTTATTTAATGAATAACGAGAGAGGATGTAATTTGAGTCAAGATTATTATTTATTAATTTTTAAGATAATATTTTATAATCAATTAAATTGTTATTTTAATTGATAAATGTTAGAGGTCAACAGAATTATCTACGCATAGTGGAACAATATTACAATCTCAAAGTGTTTCCACGAAAACTTTATAAAGATATACTCCTTCTGGTTATAATTATAGGATCAAGTTTGTAGTGTAAAAATGCACTAAAAAATTGGTCCTATAATTAGGATCAGAGATAATGATATATTTTCTCATAGAAAATTCATATATGCTCTTTACTATTATCAGCCAAAGAGCGTTTAGAAACACTCCCAAAAACTTATTTCACTCAATTTTTGTGTGACAATTTATACTTTCTGGTTCTTTCCCCAACCACAACCAAGAATTTTATCGTACAAATTACTACTCCTATAATATTATTTATAGAGTAGTGAGAAAATATTCGATTTGATTTTATTTATAAATCAATGAATAGGAAAGAACGTCGGCAACCCTTTTTTTTTTTGATACAAGAGAAAAGTAACATAACCAAAATACAAATACTAAAAGGGGATACATCCCAAATTATCTGGAATACGTTGGCAACCATTTACTGTCATATTTCTTTGAAACATTTTGGTTTGGTGCAAGGTCTATTATTTTGATTGGGCCAACTTGGATACTTAGGCCCATCTTGCTATGTCATAGAAAAGAATGGATCATCATTAAGTTTGTACTACATCTCTCTTAAACTAGGGGGCCCAAATTGGTACCTGGTGTTTCTTTTTCCACGGGGTTTAGATATGGTAGTGAAGATGAAGTAGTTTGGATTCAAAAAATAGTTTGCAATTTTTCTTTTTATATATAAAAGTTTAGGTGGGGGTAAACACCCCATAACCCACCGCGCATCGAGCAGACGCCTCCTGAGGTTTAAAAACGCTTTACAAAAAAGATTTACAGATCTCTCACCAATAAAGTCCTTACCTCGACCCCTCCCTTTTGAGGTGAAGGCCGACGCCTTAGCCAACTACCACTCTGGTCCTATTTATAAGTCCCTTTTGACCAAATCAATGAGATTGTGACAATTTTGCCTATATTTTGTATCAATGAAAATAGAGAGAGAATAAAGAGTTGAAAAGTAGTCATTCATGAATGAGGGTAAAATTGAAAATTTACCCCATAATCATTGAGCTACCTACATTTCCTTGGTATGTGTGATTTGGTCAAAAGGGACTTATAAATAGGACGAGAGTGGTATGTCACTCTTCATTAGAAAAAAAAGAAAGAAAGAAAATAGTTTGCAACTAAGCACAAATGAGTTTTGTTTTGTCTTGTTTTTTTGGGTTTTCTTTTAACTTTGAGAATGGCCACACGTAGAGGGAGTGAACATATATGTGGTAAATGGTTGAGTTTTTTCTATGATGCATGTATTACAGATACAGGGAGATTGTAACAGTATCATACAATCCCAATTGGACCGTATGATAGTTTAGGAGTAGATATGTACGTAAGATATGACAACAGACACAGAAAAAAAGGAAAAAAAAAAAAAAAAACACTTGGTCTATTTTCTCCTTCTTTTGGCGTGGGGCTGACTAAGCAGCACGATGAATATATGCTTTTGGGTATAAAGAGAGAGAATAATTATTGTACCTCAAGATGAGAGAGAGAGAGAGAGAGAGACTTGGATTGTTGAGTTTTTGCTGCCATTTGCTTAGCCGAGAGGGTTAATCAAACTTTGGATAGCTCAGCACCAATTTAACACCTGATGGTTGGGGGATGAGTTTGGGTGCTCATAAAGAGTGATGAGCACCCAAACTCATCATATATGAACTATATAGATTTAGTTTTCTTTTTAAATTTTTTTTCAACAATTATTGTAATGAGTATAGAATTTAAAATAAAGATAATTTTTTATTTTTTATTTTTTTAAATGATTTTTATTTAAATAATAATTAGTTAAAATTTTTAAATATAAACCATCTAGATTATATCCGAACGAAACGATCTAAAATATGATGAGTTTAATTGATAAGGGCATGCTAGCTTCACTGTAAGTGAGAGCTCTCAAATTTAATTCCCCAATAATCTTATATTGTCAGTGCCTGAATATATTTTAAAATAAATTAAAAAAAGAAAAAGAAAAGAGAACATTGCACTTTTAATGACTTAAGATACTAATTGCCAAGAAATGATATGCTGGGGTAAATATGCTCTGATTAATCTATTAAAATATGACAAGAGACTAAGACTGTTATATGGGAAAAAAAATATATTCTATTTTCTCATTTTTCAGACGTGGGGCTGATTAAGCAGCACAGGGAATATATGCATATTGTCTGTGTGTGTGTAATATAATATAATTTATGCCTCCTTTTGTTTCATTATGAAGAGTTGAAGATATAAAAATTAAAATATTGTGTTATACACACACACACACAGTATTTGTTCATATACACTTTTTCACTTGTTTCTCTAACAATCTAGGGCATATTTTTCAATCTCTAAACTATCTTTACTACATTCTTCTTTTCATGTATTTTTATAATTATTCATATACTTTATTTTTTATTCGTTAAACTCTGGTCCCATTTCTGTTTTTTCATAAAGATAATTGATTGACTCATGTTTTTAACCAGCGATAATTGAATCTTTTTCATTGAATTGGTTCGTATTTTCTCGTATTACATGTATATTAACTAGACCAGAGTTGAATGATTCCAACCTTAAATAAGGAAATACTTTTTATACGATTTTTTTAAAAAAAAACATAAAGCCTAAAGGATATTAAATCATCTTTATGTATTTTATTATATCAAATAGGCTCTAATAATGTGACAACTTTTTGTTTTTCTACATGATAGCTTTGAAAATGTTCGCAAGAAAATAAAGAGAATAACTTTGAGAATTATTTTATTGACCACGAAACAATTTAATATCACTGGTTTTGCTTATCAATATTATTCCAGAGAAATACTTTTTGCTTTTGGTTAAAAACACGACTTCATTTTCGTCCCTGGACTAAAATGAGACTTTTTTATGGACTAAAAAGGATTTTTTAAATTTGAGAGAGGCAAAAAATGTTCACAAATCGACCCTTATTTATCCTTTTCAGGGACTAAATAGACATTTCTTTGTATGAGGGACCAAAATGGGGTCCGTATTTTTTTCCAGGGACTCAAAAGGGTATTTACTCTTATTTCAATATTTTGTAAGGATGGTGGAGGGGGAAATATAAAGTAAGATGGGATATATGACCCATTTAAGTCAAAAATCAAATCTAAAATTAAAGTTTCAATATAATTTATTCATATATATGTGGGCGATGCCAAAGTTGGTCTATCTCTCTCTTTTTTTTTTTTCTTTTCAATCCAAAACAAAGTTGATTCACTTTATTGGTTCCTTTCGGGGACCAATTAAGCAAAAACAAGAACCATGTTCATATTAAAAATTGTTCGTGTCCGATTTGTATAAATTTATAACTGATATTTATCACACATGTACATCATTTTATGTGATTTGCATGTAAATATATATGTTTTGACTAAAAAAGCACACTTGTGTTTCATAATGAAATTAATTGCTATATTTTATAATTGTCATGGCGTTTTAAACTTTGTTATTTTAAACGTGATCGATCACAATCATATTCAAATGTTATAGGTTTGACAAGTATATATCTACAGTTTTATAGTGAAAACTCCTATTGGGAAATCATGGACAAGCTTCTTCTCACATTTATTGTTATTGTGAGTTTTGGTTTAGCATTCTTGTAAATAAGTTTTTAAACTTGAGAATTTGTACGTCAAACACATGCCAAAATATATAAACTGCTACGTATCAAAAAAGAAGCTTTCATAACTTTAAAAAAGATTCCAAACCATATAAAGGATCAGTTCTTTATTTTATTTAAGTATATGCTTTCTTTTGATGATGATTCCCACGAAGAATAGGTTCTTTTCTTTTTGGAATTTGGATTCCTCCTGAGAAAGATAACTTTGTTGGGGACCGGGTGTCCCATATGAATTACACGAAGTTATCCAAACCTGAAAGATGAAGAGAATTGTATTCCATGCCCAGCCAAGCATCTTGATGTTGTGTGACTTTTACTGTATCGTCCCCATCGTTTTCCAAAACCACCACATATAAAAAGAATACTTTTTATTGTCTTCTTCCTTTTCTTTTTCATTGTGCTGCTCAATTATCCGCATCAACTATTACGAAATTTCACCTTTAATATCACACAGTTCACATATATGGCTTCCCAAAACACTTACTTGATGGAAGGAAAGTAAGGTGGTGGGATATGGGATAAGGAATATCTAGGATTATCCATTATAATTATTAAATAAAGATATTTATCCAGATTTAAATTTGAATTTTGAATTTTAAATTTGAGATTTAATTTATATTTGAAACCCCTGTGACTCTTTTTTTGTGCAACGTCACTTTGAGGCTTTTGTTCACAGCCTTCCTAATGTTAGATCGTGACGAAATCACCTCCGTTGGAACCGTATCGAAAAATTCGACTAAAAAACCGGCGGAACACCACCATTGGTGTCTAGACGCGCTGCCACGCTTCGGTCAAAGTTCAGTGACAGTCTCCACACGCTAGTTCGCTCTGGATCGCATTTTTTACGATTTTGACCCCGTTTCGCGTTGTTTCTTGGGAAAATCACTGTAGAGGCCCTTTTAACTAAAATAAGCCCAAAAAGGGCCCCAACAATCTGATTTTCCCAGAACAGTCCCTGGGCCGATTGGGATTGAATTAATAAAAGAAAAGACACAAACACCCTTGATTTAAAAAGAAAAAAGGAACAAGTCTGGAAATAAAAAGTGAACAGACGCATTCAGTTTTGGTGCCTACACGAGGAAGAGAAGAACCATCGTACAAGGCAAACGCGAGGGAGAGAACAGCTGGGTTTTTTTGAACTTGTATATTGCTCAACTCAAATGGAGAGAACGCGTCTATATTACCAATCATCCACTTCGTTATAGCCGAACTCATCTACCCATGAATTTGTTGTTGCTTTGAACGTTTTTTTCGATTGAAGGTTGGGTGGTGAAAGGTTGGACCTTAGCCAAATTTATGTTATAATCGAGATAGGAAATAGGTAAGAAATACGAAGATTTTGCTCAAGATATCATTATCACCATTCTAGTTGGTCTTTAATCATTTTTGGGTTGGGTGGAAAAAATGTTGCTCTGTTTTTTGGCATGAAAACAGAGGGAAAGATGTGTTTTTAAGTGGGAATGAGTGCATGGGATGAAGTTACACTTGGTTGAAAAACGCTGAAATGTGATAGTTGTAAATATGACTGATATAGTTGTTAATACGAGCTGAATGTTAAAACGCTGTAGGTTGCTCTGTTTTGGGGCATGGAAACAGAGGGAGGTCTGTTTGTTAGTGACCCCTGATATTGTTGTAAGTGACCTATGTTATTGTTGTAAGTGACCCATGTTATTGTTGTAAGTGACCCCTGTTATTGTTGTAAGTGACCCATGTTATTGTTGTAATCGCCCCCTGATTTTGTTGTAAGTGACCCTGTTATTGTTGTAATTAGGTGTCATTATTGTTGTAATTAGGTGTTGTTATTGTTGTAATTAGGTACCCCGTTGTAAGTGATCCCGTGTTGTAAGTTACCCCGATATTGTTGTTAGTGACCCTTGTTATTGTTGTAATCGCGCCCTGATTTTGTTGTAAGTGACCCATGTTATTGTTGTAAGTGACCCCTGTTATTGTTGTAATCGCGCCCTGATTTTGTTGTAAGTGACTCATGTTATTGTTGTAAGTGACCCATGTTATTGTTGTAAGCAACTCATGTTATTGTTGTAAGTGACCCCTGATATTGTTGTAAATGACCCCTGATATTGTTGTAAGTGACTCCTGATATTGTTGTAAGTAACTCCTGATATTGTTGTAAGTAAGTGACCCCTGTTATTAGTGTAAGTGACCCTAAACCACATCAAAATAGAAGCTAAAATTTCTTGTTCTCATTCCATGACCACATCAAAACAGAAGCTAAAATTTCTTGTTCTCATTCCATGACCACATCAAAACAGAATCAAAAAATTTCCGTTGTCATTGAATAAAGATTATCAAGTTAGCATCAGTAGAAACTTTACAAAATAACAAGAAGTTTTAATGTCATCCTCATGAATACAAAGGAGTCATAAATACATGTGTCCTAACACTTTCGTCCTAATACAAAGTATCCCCTAATGTCATCTCCTCCTCTATGTCATGTCCATCCTCGTCCCGACTCCTCGAGAAGAAGATGGCTGGTTGTTGGGTGGCTGACCTTCATGCTAGCCTTCATGTTGTAAGCGATTCCTGTTATGGTTGTAATCGTCAAAACAATGGCCTTTAATGCATGGACTCCATCTGAATGCCTTTGGGATCCATCGGTTATAGCTAACCAAGCTAAAACTGCTTTGGCATCTCCTATAGCATACTTGAAGTCATAGCTTAGTTGCTGCCACACAATCATTCAAGCCACTTAGAAGGCCTGTTGCAAGAAAGGCATAGATAAAGGCAATTGTGTGATATTATATTACTGTACATGCATAGAAGACACCATATTTTAAAAACAAATTGATCAGAATACTATCAACAAAATGAAAGTCCATAAACATAAATACCAAGCATTATAAAGACCAAGATTGATTCATGAGCAAAAAGTTATATGTCAATTAGGGAATTAATTGAATGCTGCATTTTTAATGTAATACTTGGTAATTAAAAAGACCGATACCAAGCATTATAATTATGGTGAAACAAAAAAGAATATTAAGATGATAAACAAACAAGTCCTGAGTCTTCCACCACGGTAATTAAAACATCATTGGTGGTGGTACACAAGATGCACTCACGAGTAAAAGAGCTCAAATGAAAACATAGAAGACATAATATGCCTTGAACAATTGGTTCATACTAAAGTTAGTGCAATTGAATTTATGTACAGAAACAGCACAAAGCCCTCGATTATACCTGTCATGTTCATTAAACATAGCATCCAAGAACAATGCAATTATATTCCATTCCAACAAAAAGGCTCAATCTCCCGCATGACCGTAAGAAAAATTTATCTATAAAGAAAAAAAGAACAGTTAAAATTGTGAGAATAAATTATTCTTTTAACAGAAGTACGAACTAGAATTGCACATGCAGCAGTAGCCCAAGAGTCTAGATTCTAGAAAAGCAAAGGATAACATATGTGTGGACTTTTGCAGTAGTTTTAATCACTTTCATCATTATTTCTTCCATCCGAGTACTGTTTTCTTCATTGACATGAGGTTAAAAAAATGGCCCTATACATTCTATAGCTACCAATTAATGCCTTTTCATTTACTCACTTCAAGAACAAGATAACTATCCAAGACATCATTCGGTTTTACGCGACGTAGCATGTCTAATATACCTAAACAAGAGGAAAATAGCCAAGCGAAGACCCCACACCGCAACAAGACAAGTCAAAACTACCCGAAAAAAAAGAGTAGTTAATCGTGGGGATAGATGGTGGGAGCTTAATATAATAATTCATCGTAGACACGTCAAAAGAAAATTATACCCGTCAAAAATACCATGCAACTTTAAGCACGAGAGTCAATATGGCAAGTATTATGAAATTCGTGCTTCCTTTCAAGAGAAAGAAAGAACGAGTAAGTGAATGTTTATGTAAGGTGTCAATGGTTGCAGATTTCCTTCGTTAATTCTACATCATCATACCATTTGCCGGTTGCTAAATCAACCCTCATCCCTTTTTCCCAACTAAAACAAAAGTAATTACCCTTTAAACCCATTTCTATGTTTACAAGTTACTTATCTTTGTCTCTTATTTCTCAGAAACCAAACAATCACAAGGCGTAAGAACTACAATAAAAAAAGCCACCCCGAAAAGGAAAATTGACGTACCAAAGAAAATCGGTTACTTTGTCGAATTTGAGCGGTGCGGTGATCACAAAAAACACAAATTGATATCCGATCTGAAGTACGAAACGAACCAAAAAAAAGGCACACAATCAAACCAAAAGACTTCTACTTTCATGGAAGGAAAAGAAAAACTATAAAAAGAAACGAAGTGGCGAGGATGGAGATTTACGGTGACGATGGAAATTAGGGTTCACGCCTTTACCAAATGAAAGGACAAAATCACACGGGAGAATAAATGGGCGACGATTTTACATCCCACATGAGCGCAAACGGCGTCGGCGACGAGAGTGGCCATCGGAGACGAAGACGAGAGTGAGACGTCAGAGACGAAGACGATAGGGAGAGTGAGCAGAGATTCGAGAGAGTGAGGGAATGATTCTGAAATTTCCCTTCTCTCATTTGTCAGTGTTAGTGAGGGTGTTAGTGTCTTTTCCTTTATTAATTCAATCCCAATCAGGGCCCTAGGGCCTGTTCTGGGAAAATCAGATTGTTGGGGCCCTTTTTGGGCTTATTTTAGTTAAAAGGGTCTCTACAGTGATTTTCCCTTGTTTCTTCTTTCGTAGACTTTCCCAAAATTGAGAGCAGGAAACCAGAACCATTGGGTGATCCTCTTAATCTTGTAGCTTCCATTATTTGATTTATTTGTTATTTTCTAGAAAAAAAAAATGAAAAAAGCAACAACAAAAAAGAGTACAAAAATTCATTTGTTACCGTTATTTTTGTGATATAATTTTGCACCGAAAAAAAGAGAGAAAGAGGAGTTGCCATGTTAATCTTCAAAATATGAGTTACAGAGGATACTCACACAGGGAGTGTCATGATGCATATGAAACCCCATATGAGAAAGTTGATCATGACTGGGCTTGGTACTCTACTCGACACCATCAGCATGCCAACTTTGAGCACTACAAATATGCTACTTGTAATCGTCACGCGTATGTTAATCGTGGCCATGATGGATATGATGCTCATTGCTATAGCCTCCGCTCATATGAATATGCCACATATCCTCAATACGAGGAAGAAGATCATCACCAACAGGATCTATGTGATATGTATGCAGAAATCACAATTAAAATTGAACACTTTTGGGAGGAACATTAATGTAGAAGTGATGAGCTTCTTAAAAGAGTCTATGAGATGAGGTAACTAGTTCATAATTTGAAAAATTCAAATGAAAAAATAGTCCAAACAAGTGATCCAATAGCATCAGAAGCTCTTTCCTCACCTTTGGAAGTACCGCCTCCTGTGGAGCCCCTTCAGGACACTAATATATATGACCCCACTCATGCTCATAATACAGGCTTCAATGGAGACTCCCGCAATTGTTGCTAGGAATGACATTCTTGACCTCAACAGTGACAAGTTGCTACTTGGTGATCATGTCAACAACGTCATACCGGTGGAAATAGAGTTGTCCCTACCTGAAGTTCATTGGACATCAACCATATCTCCTCAAGATACGGCACTACCTAAGGTCACCCCATTGCTAAATGATCTACCCAACAATACCTTGCATGTTAGAAATGCTCTCCAAAACTCAGCAGCTCATCCCAACAAGATGTTCGCTTTTAGTACCTCACGTGTTGGAAAGGATTTCCAGATCAAGGCATCGTGTTGAAGAATTATCCCCCCTCCCTCCTAGATTTGTACGTCACTTTTAACTCATCAGGAGCTAAGTCTTTCAATTAGAGGAGAAACGGTGGGATATGGGATAAGGAATATCTAGGATTTAGTTAAGAGATCTAGGGTTATGCATTGTAATTATTAAATAAGGATATTTATCCAAATTTGAATTTAGGATTTACATTTGGATTTTTATTTGAATCTTGAATTGTTATTTTATTATTTCTAGGGCTCTATAAATAAAGCTTAGGGTTCTGTATAAGATTTCCTTTTGAACAAAGCTTATATTTATTTTATTATTTTGAATTGTTATTTTTAATAAGAATTCCTTTTCCTCTAAATATTCTCTCCCCTCCCTCCATTCATCTGAGTTCCACCTTTTTGTCGTCCTCCCTCGTATAGTCTCTCTCTTCTCTCCTCATCCCAACTCATTTCACATCACAAGGCTTTATGAGAGATGTATGATAGTATTTGTTATAGAATAAATTAGATGTGGGCACTAATACCAACATACAGTTGGTCTAGCAATATAAGGTCCCGCTTTGAGTCTTGAGTTCGAGACACATATGAAACATTTGTGTTGGGAGTGAAAGCCACAAACCCTGAAACTAAAATACTTGATAATAGGATTTAGAAGGAAAAAAAAAAACGCAAGATGCACCGGTTGAAAAGTATAAGAAAATGTGGGCACTAATGATTGAAGCACTGCCAAACACTAAATATAGGTAGTGTTTTGTTTTTTAGGAATTCAAACATTAGCTTGTCACCTTTTGGGGACTACGTCCTTTAAATATTATTTAAATGTGTGTTATCAAGAGACTAATAGATCAGTTCGATCACAACCCTATTGAGTAAATGCCCTAATCTGCTACTATTCATCGGCTTGAACTGGGGCTTCGTTTAAACATGGCAGATGACGTGGTCAATCAACCGTTAATAAAGTCAATGTTATTCTTTTTGCATATGATAATTGGGTTAAATAGTAAATCCACCCTTGAAGTATACGTCTAGAAGTAATGTTACCTTGGAAGTTTTTTCAAGTTCAATGTTATCCCAGAAGTTTTAAAACATAGTAATATTGCCCAATACAATTAAAAAATTAACGTTGACCGTTGAAAAATTGAAGTTGACCCTTAACTTTTTAACGGAAAATGACGCTATATATTAAAACTTTCGGGGTGATATTGAACCTAAAAAACTTCTAGGACAATATGCTCCCAAACATATACTCTCAGGGCGAATTTGCGGCTTAACTCTTGAATCAAATATAATGGATATATAGCCCAAGGCCTTAGGTTTATGAACCTAAATAACCAAGCGAAGAGTGTTGCTTCCTTAGGTAACGTGCGTGTGAATCTGCGTATTCTAGGTTGTCAAATAAAATAAGGTTAAGGTGTAGATTTGCCAACGAACTATTACCCGAGGAGCGTCTAGCACAAAAAACAATTGAAGGAACCAAATTGGCCAATGAACTATTAAAAAGTGAAAAAAAAAACTAAAGAACTATTAAAAAATGAAAAAAAAAAACCAAAGAACTATTAAAAAAAACAACTATCACTATTACGTTAAAATATGAGGCACTGGCGTAGGACGGTGGCAGAAACGCTGGAGAAAAGAGCGGTTAAGCCTTTTTGTTAGATAAGGCAAACACCAACAGAGATGGGACTCATGCGAGCAGGCGTTGTTGGCGGTTGCTTGCCATTGCTGCTTGTGGCATCGGTGGCACGCAACCAGGGTGTAAGGCGCGTGCAGGTCGAAAGCTGTGGATTGCTGGATGAGTTCAAGAAGGTGAGTGGAACACCTAGCAACAATGGAAGCTTTGGAGACGCCGACGTCGTCGACACTGTGATAGTCAATGGAAGACGGAGACACCAAAACAGTGACGAGGTAATAGTTCGTTGACGAATATACTCAAAATTGTGTGTTTTTTTTCACTTTTTAATAGTTCGTTAACCAATTTGTCCCTTAAATTGTTTTTTGTCTAAAACGCCTCCTCTAATAATAGTTCGTTAAAATTTACACCTAAACCCAATAAAATATTACTATTTCTTATTATTTTTATTCAAACAATAGAGAAAACATATTTTTATATATTATAAAAAATTAATATAACTTAAATTTTATCATATTTTATTCGTTTTTTATTAAGCATACAAAAAATTAAATTGTAAGAGCGACCTTCATATTACTACTTCAATAAATGCAAAACTATTTTGAAAAAATAATTATAATATAGTACTCCCTCCGGTCCTAATTATAGGAGCAAATTACCAAAATTTAAAGGGATTAAGGAAGGAAGTTAAATTAGTTAATTATATATATTTTCCTTAAATACCCTTACCGGCTTGTATTTTAGCCAAAACAGAGCCATATTCTCGCAAAGGGTAGATAGATATTAAATGCAAAGGATACAAACCAAATCCCAAATTTACTTAAGCGAACTCCTCAAAGAATAACATTTCCTCTCATAAAAAATATTATGGTTTTATAGTCCTTCAAAATGAATCTTTTTTTTTTGTTACAACAAAATGTATCTTTTGTTTACAACGACATGACAAATTGGTTGCTTTTAACATTAAAACTCTTTATCCAATCGTTTTACACTGGGCTTGTATTATAAGGCATGTTTATATAAAAACACTAATTAGTTAAAAGAAGAAACAACGTTAATTAATATAATAAAATTAGTTAAAAAAATATTCTTAAAGGAATATTAAAATTATTTTATTTAAAAATAAAAAATAAAGTAGAATATCTCACTTGATAGAATATAAACGTGTCGTTAAATTAATTATTGTGGAAGAAGTATTAGTAGGGGTGATATGAGAAAAATATGAAGAAAAAAAATTGCTCAAAATTATTTTATATAAAAAAGTATAATTTAGGTGTATATGACATTAATGAGTTGCAAACATTATTTACTTTATAAAATATATAGGTGTATTATTAAATTATTATTGTTTTTAATTATTATTAAGAAAGTATAAATAGGGGTATTATAAGGAAAAAATGAAAAAAGTTAAAACTTACTCTTATAATTAGAACTAAAAATAACTCTAAAATTTACTCTTATAATTAGGACTGGAGGGAGTATTAAAATATCCCAAAAAAAAGTGTTAGATCCCCATTACAGTCGGCGTTTGGTGCAATGTCTACCTCATATCCCGTGTCTCGTCACCTTTCACATCGTCTACATATTATTCTCAGTACAACAATTTAAAGACACGTAGTCTATAAAAAAAAAAAAAAAAAAAAAACATTATTCTCAGTACAACAATTTAAAGACACGTAGGGTATGTTTGGTTTGAGGGGAGGGAGTGGAAAGGAGTAAATTGAAAAATCGCCATTAATGAGAAGAATATTCTTTTTTGTTGAGAGTATATTTTGGGAATATTGAAAAGTTTACTAGGCGATTTAGTAAAAAGGAGGATAAAAAATTTCTTTCTCTCCTCCCACTCCCTCCCTCTCCCTCAAACCAAACATGCCCGTAGTCTATAAAAAAAAAAAATTGAGGTTTATTATTTTATTTAATCGTGCCGAGGAAAAATAGGTGGACTAAAAATGTGTTAGTCAAGAACAGTACTTTGGACAGGTCGTAAAAAAAAGGAAGCACAAGAGTCTTTGAAAGTTAGTATGATTCTAATTATAAGACATATTTATTTAATTTTTTAAAAAAGTAAAGATGATAATTAAATTAGTTAATTACATTTATTTTTTCAAATTGCCCTTACTTAAAATTTAAAACTTGTATAAAAAAAAAAATTAAAACAGCATTAAGTTACTATAATTCTCTATTCTTTGTCGAACATCTACTATCTTATACACGATTTCTCCGAGCTTCATTACACGCTTCAACGCGTTGTCGATCTCCTCAACAACTTCCTATCTACTCTTGGAGGTTGAAAGTTTAATTTAATAGTAATGTTATTATTAAATATGACAATCATTACTCAAAGTTATTTTATTAAAAAACAAAAAACAATAGAATTGAGGTGTATGTGACATTAATGAGTTGCAAATATTACCCACTTTATAGAATATATAGGTGCATTATTAAATTATTATTGTGTTTAGTTATTATTAAGAAAGTATTAATAGGTTATTTTAGAAAAAAATTGACAAAAATTAGAATTATCCTTTAATTAGGACTAATATCAACTCTTAAATGTTGCCCTATAATTAAAACTGGATGGAGTAAATGATATGGACTCAATTATGATAAAATTGCCCACCAACCCGTGACTCCCATCTCTCTCTCTCTCACCTCTCTGCCTCGCAAACTCATCTTTTCGACTCTCTCTTGCCGGCGGCAAGTTTCACCATCACATGCCGCCAGTGAGCATCATCTTGAACCACACCCACGTCAAAGAGGTAGATTAGAGCTTGGATTTCCTAGCTGCGGCTCCACTATGATTTTTGTTGGTTGTGGTCTTCTCTTTCCTCTGGGGTGAACTTTTCTTCTCCCTCTTCAGATCTTTTTTGAGGCTGTGAGAGTCCTCCTCCTCACCTTTGTGTGAGCTTGTGTTACAACGTCTCCCTCCCTGGTGGTCTTCGTCGGTGGAGGGGACTCAGTGTTTTCTTTCTTTTTTGTGGTGTTGGATTTTAGTGGTGGTGTTCTAGATTGCTCAGATAATAAACAGATCTGTGAAATCTAATTATGACTCCTCTTGGGTTGATAGTTGTTTGAACGTTAATAAATCTGATGCTCACCTGGTGGCTTAGATTGGCGTTCTTGGAGGAAGGGTTTTGTCAATGGTCTCTACTGCAATATGCTTTACCTATCAAAAGACCATTGTTAGCCATAAGCATCATCAAGAGGCATTGTTCGGTATGTGGTCAACATCACCGGATTTGCTTGAATGGAGGAGCAAAACTGTTCTTCAGGACATTATTTGTCATCTTTCTTCTGAGGTTGAGTTTTCTATGTTATTTACCCTAAGATGCGCAATTGTATAGCTGCTCTATTTGCAGTTGATGCTTATAAAGAAGTGTGCCTATATAAGCTGGGTTTTGCAACCAATATCTTCTTTCATGTCACTTATAACCTTGGATTTTCTTTTGAATAAAAAAAATAAGAATAAAAATTAAATAAAAGTATGAGGACTAAGAGTGTAATTATCTTTTGTTTAATGAAATTAAATTAGGCATAAGAAATTTTGGCCATGAATTAGGCATCAGAATTAGTTAAGGAGAGAATATGAGTATGCGCATTTTTTCCCCACCGAAATACGCGTATTATTATATAAAAAATTATGTGAAGTGAAGCTTTTTGCAGATTTGCATGGAAAACAACACAAGATCGAACGAATAATATCAAGTTGCCTATATTTCGGGGAAAGAGATACTCTCATTATCTTTCTTCTCATTGTCTTTCATGGCCATTGATTGGGAAAATGAGAAAAAATTAAAAGTAATACTGTGATGTTGATTGGACGAATGTGATTTAGAAATTATGAGGGATAATGAAAAAAAGATGATGAGAGAAATCTAACCCGTATTTCATTTCAGGGGCCCTTAATAACTTAGTACTGTAGTATTACCCTTTTTGTTCATAAAGTACTGTAGTATTACCGATACTAGGTAAGTTGACAAATACAGATAGCATTAACACATACGTGTGTGTAGAAAAGCAAAAGACACTACTCCAACTTAAGTTTACGCATGTTTATAGTCAAGAATATAAATATATATATATAATATTATAAAGATGACATAAATTCGAAGGTAGTGGTTCGCAATAAAACTAGCAAGTAATATATAAATATAGAAATCTTGACCTATATATATAAATATATATATATATATATATAAAAACAAGATTGGCGAGGTGGATATGGGTGGGGTGAAGTTAACATTTACCTAACAAAAGAGACGGATTAATTGATAGAATTGGGGTAGGTTGATGACTGTTTGTGTGGCTGATGATGAATAAAATAGTCAAGAGATTCGGCGCAACATATCTTCGAAAAAATAATGAATTTGTGTGAGTCATGGAGATTTTGGATGCATGCAAGTGAAGTGAAATTATTAATTAATGTGTCAATATTTTGTGTTGTTAACGTGTATCAATACCTGTGAAATAATTAATTAATTCATTCATCAATCTGCTAACACCTGCTCGTTCCTCACGCCTGAGTGGTGCTTGGGTTGCTAGGTCCTCACTGATTAATTAATTCACATTATGATCTGGATTAATTCTGAAACAAGATGAGGGGCGGTTTTGTCTTTTCTCAACATTTTAAAATTTCAAATTGGTTAGGTGTGGGAATGGTTTGTTATTATTGAAAATCGAAAATTTCAGGATATATATTTTTCTCTTGGTAAATAATAATAATGTTTAACAATATCAAATATGATGATGATGATGGTTAAGAGGCAGACTTTGCATGGTAATAGGTGGCGGTTTCAATGGGAGTGGGAGCCAAAATATTGACATTGATGTATAAATATAAGGGAAAATCCACCTCAGGGCCTAAATAACTAAAAAAATGTCAAAATAGGTCTAAAAAAAGTTACATATTAAAAAAGGTTTCAGGGCCTTTTCTGGTATTATTTTATACAACGTTAGTTGTTAACGTGTACTGATATGGTTGTTAACATGTATTGATTTAGTTGTTAACAGGTACTGATTTAATTGTTAACGTCTACTAATTTAGTTGTTAATGTTATACTGTTATAATTCTTAACATTTATGAAATAATACTAAAAAAAGGTATTAGGGCCTTTTTTGACATGTGACTTTTTCTTGAACTTTTTTTGACAATTTTTTGTTAATTTGGGCCTTGAGGGGGATTTTCCCTAAATATAAATTGCTGAATATTGACATATTAAAGAAGCTAAATTAATTGCTTTAGAGTATTTATATTATTGTTTTTTTTTTCAAACTAATTTGCGTGATTTATAAACTAATATATAATTCATTATTGATACACAACATATACTTATGATTAAGTAATTTATTTAGCTTTCTTAATCTCTAAAAAACCGAATCTTATATGTAGGACTGGAGGAAGTAATTTATATGGTGGCAGTTAAATATAACTTAGATTATGATATATTTATATAACTTAGATTATGATATATTTATTCACTTTCAATATATTTTACTTGAGTTAAAGAATCTTAAAAATCATTTAAATTTTTAATAAACTTTTAAATTTGTCCATTTTAAAATATACATACTCCATAATTAGATGACAATTAACCTGCATCATCAAATAAAAGGAGAAATGAGTAATGATACAAAAATTAATGATGTTTTCTGAATAGGATAAAATGATCTTTCCCCCTTTTTCTGCCTTATAAATAGGTGTGGAAATAGGTTAAATCCTTATCGTATTTTCTATCAATCCTCTTTAGTGTCTGGTCTGTTTGTTAAAAAAGTCAGGCTAAAACTTATTTAAAAGCCTAAATGTATGAATAGGTCAGATCTATTTTGTTAAAGTCTGACATGTAAGTCTTTAGGTCTAGCCTGTTTACATATTAAAAAATGTAATTATATTTATATTATATAAATAACACAATATTTATTTTTTTAACTAATTTCAAAGTTCACGAAGTCAACTTATAGCCCTAAAGGCCTATAATATATGGCTTTTTTAAATACCTATATTGTAAGTAGACCTCTAAAAATGTTTTAGGCTCAACCAAACTTTATGGAGACTTAAACCTGAGCCTAAAAAAAGCCTGCATTTAGGCTTAGATCCAGACCTTTTACCCTCATTATAGGTTAAGATCTATTTAATCAAAATCTGAACCGATTTGACCTATTTAATCTGGTCCAACTTAACCTATTTCTATACCGATAGGTTACGAAAGTGGAAAGTTATATATCCTGCGGCTCACGTTTTAATTTCATGCCTACCTCGTTTCCCTCATCTATCATATCACTACCATCATAACGTCGGTACTTTCTCATCACCCATTTCAATTCAACTTTTCACTTTATTTATTCAGACGCATTTTTTTAAAAAAAAAAAAAAAATGACTAAGGTTTTTTTAAGCTTTAGAGGATAAAAGTTATCACTTCTATGAATAAATGTATTTTTTAAAATTTGAATTTGTGTTCTCTTTTTTATGAGTTAAGACCTTTTACCACTTCAACTAATAACTTATTAGTTTTATTCATTCTCGTTTAACTTTTTCTTCTTCATTTTTCTAAATATAATCATCCAGTATTTGGTTCAATGGTCATGATTGCTCTCATGCCATAAGGGTCTCTTTTAAAACTTGAACTTGAGACTCATAAAAATTTAGTGAGGTCTTACACCTCTAGACCAGCTTTGTGTTGGTTAACTTTTTTTTTTCCTTATGATTCTTGAGATTTCTTTATATATATATATATATATATATATAACACGATGATGGAGTTTTTGTTGACTTAATGATTCGGTTTCACTACTTCAATAATCGGGGAAAGTAAATATGGTGGAGTGCTTAACTTTGCATATGACGGGTTATGCTTTGTTTTCATTCTAAATATAAAACGTGAAATTTATTTTATCTAATAAATTTATAATTTTCTTCATTAACTATTATTATTAAAACACATGTTGAAAAGCAATTTCTATCAATACGATATTTTTCGATATAAATAATTAAAATAGTATATTAAGAAAATCAACACGTACCTTATATATATATATATATATACATATATATATATAAAAATAAGGCTAACTCAACTAATTTTTTTTAATTTTCATAAAATAATTATTTAATTTCAACGTTTAGAGTTTAGAATGGGAGAGAATAATATTTATGCAAAGAAATTCAGCGCATAAATGATTATACCTGTGAATGACTCTGATTTCGTGGCAATTTGTATACGAACCTAACTGATTGACAAAAGCCCATCAACATTATAAATTACTCCCCCCTATCTTCATTGATTTTGGTCATTTTAAGGGGAAATATGCCATGTTTTTAATGAGTTACACGATCATTGTTTTAAATAAAATGAATGTTCAGAGATTAAAATTAAAATGAGGATAAATTTAAGAGACTAAAGATTATATTAACCCTTTAAAAAAGTGAAACCGAGTTATGGTGATAGTAAATCTTTTACGTGTTACTCCATTACTCCAAGATAGAGAATTTTTTTTCAACCTATTTATAAGTTATGTAATGAAAATTTTCATATAAATATCCAGTTGTTTCATTTATTAATGTATAAACTTTGTAATCTTAGAATAAATTACTCCCTCCGTCCTTATATTTAAGCTTTAAATTTAATAATAAATCTATCATAAAATATAAACTTTATTTCAATTTTTTCTCAACATTTGTCTTTTTTTTTTTTCAACTTTACCTTTAGTAATTGTGTGTGTGTATTGCATATATTTTTTACTTACATTAAGAATGTAAATGAAATTCATATTTACAGTGGAGGGCATAATTTAGATATATATTTACATAGTCATTAATTTTAACTACTTTCTTGATAAATAAAAAAGACAGTTATTTGAAACTTATATAGAGAGACTGAGTGAATATATAATAAATAAGTATAAATTTGGAAAATTATTAAATTTTAAGACAGTTTTAGAAGAAAAGATGTTGAAATTATGGATTTTTGGAGCCTATTGATGAGAAAGGATAGCAAGTAAAAAACAGTGGCACCTAACCGGCAGCGTAGCTGGTGGCAAGAGGGCACGGATAAGGAGAGGAGGAAAAGAGGACAAGTAAGGGGAGGAGACGAGAAGCACGTGCATGGTTGTGGATGGCACGTGTCAAAGTCAAAGGGTGTTGTTATTCAGTATTCACGTGAACGGTGGGTGCATTTCAAAATTAGCGGAATAAATAAGGCATCATAATGTGGGAAAGAAAAAAAGAAAAAGGCAGAAACAGCATCTAGAACTACCAGGGAAAAAAAAAAAAAAAAAAAAAAAAGGAAAGAAAAGGAAAAATAAACACAGCATCTAGAAAAGCAAGAAAGAGGTGGTCCCCGCTCTACGTGTCAAAATTATAGAGATAACATGCCGCCCTTATTTAGATTTGATTTAGGGTGATTTAGATATCATAAGCTTTTAAGTTGTTTGAATATTATGCCGAAGAGGCTCTAAGTAAACCCGTGATAAGAATGTAAACTCAAATCGTGAATCGTAAAGACAATAATTTAATTTAAATATGAATAATTGAAACTAAATTAAGAGTAAAAGGTCGATGTAGTCAAACCTATCCCCTCCAAATGATGGTCTTTGCCCTCCCTAAACTTGGCACTTGGAGTATATCTCATCATCTTAGGTTATTGTCATTGGCTTGTTTGGAATAATAATTTGAGCCTTCAAAAGTATATTTTCAACCGTGATATGTGACATACGAGGTAAATATGTGAGATAAGTTTTGTTTTAATTTATATAAATAAATACTTCTAAGAGTCTAAACGTTATCTCAAACATAGTCTTGTTCATATTGCTAATGCTAGAAGTACATCGTAATATCCTCTTATCCTTCAATTTATTTAAAGACATTAATTTAATTATGGATTTGAGTAGTTTTAATAGTTATACTTAAAGATTTCAATACTACTATCTTGTAAATTTTCTTATAAATGAGGGTGTCATCAATGGAATCCAAATTCTCTCATTTATCATTCCGGTCAATTTTCATTCTTTACCCCAAAAACACGTAGTTTTTAAATAAAAAGCACAATGGGGCTTTTTTTTAAAAGAAAACAGAAAGAGAGAGGGTGCATCTACCACTCATGAATATTTTTTCAATAGCATTCAATATTTTAAATTAACTTTTAATATACTCATAACACTAAAATATTTTTTATTAGTGGCACCTAGTATCTAGTACCCAACATCTAAAAATGTATTTTTAGTAGTAGGTTCCCATGTATAATAAAGTATTTTTTAAGCACCCAGGATATTGGGCGCTACTGAAAATATTTTTTTGGGTGTTGAGTTTTAGATACCGAGTATCATTGAAAAACATTTTAAATTCTACTCTGATCTCTTCTCCTCTCCACAGTCCTCTCGTGCTCCCATGTAGAAGAAGAAGAATGAAACTCGAACTCCTTTGTTTCTCTTTTCTTGTGATTTAAGATGGTGATCAATGATATGCATCTGCCTCTTCCTCAATTATGGTTTTCCCAATTTTCCTTTTATTCCAAAAGCAGTGTCCTATCAATCAATAGAAAAGGGAAACAATATAATAATAATAATAACAACTAAAACTCTCTCTTTTTTCTTAGAAACTTTTAATTATTATTTTCTTATTATTGTTTCTTTCCTAAACTTAAAAAATTATATTCTAAGTTGAAATCACACAAATGATATATACAAAATTGATGTCTCTTAAAATTTTAAGAATATCTCTTTAATTGAGCATTGATAACTTGCTAAATATATCAAAATATCTCTCAAAATTATTAAAAATGGGAAGTCCTCAATACCTTGATATAAATAACCCTATAAAATAAATAACTGAATTAATACAAAAATATTATATTATTACCAATAAACTATTAATTGATATGGTAAGTAATCACACTCTGCAGATGAAATTCAAAAGATGGTACTAAAATTAAATTTTGGAGCTATAACTGAATAGAGGAGTGAGGTCCTCTCAAGTTGCTTTCTTTTGTAGAATTACTTACTGAGGTATTTTCACTCTCTATCTACAAGTTTGTTAGCCTTCATTGACAAGGGGCACGGAATTACAATTTTAAGCACTTGCTCCTTTATGAGGTTTTGTTACAAATAGCCAAAACTAAAGTTCCAACTCACTACTACAATAAATGGTTTTTACTTCCTTAATTAACGTCCTATTTTAAAAAATGGAAGTTAAAAAAAAAAAAGACGATGGCATTTTTGTAATTATATTTGAGAAAAGTTGACTTTTGACGTCTAACTTTTGATTTAGACGCCAAAAGGCACACTTTTTGAAACTTAGATGCCAAAAGTAGCATAATTTTAAAGCATGGGCGGCAAAATGAATTGTTTGGCGGTAAAAAACAGTATTTTTGGCGTATAAGTTCAAAATTAGACGCCAAAAGTGGAGGAATTTAAAAACGTGGGCGCAAAATGAATTGTTTGGTGGCAAAAAGTACTACTTTTGGCGTCTAACTTTTGAACTTAGATGCCAAAAACTAAGTTAAAAATTAGACGCCAAAAGTGGCGGAATTTAAACCATCCACGCTCTCATCTTGCGCTTTGCCTTCACACTCTTCTTCAGCTCTCATCTCGCACTCTAGTAATATTCTCTGTCTTCGCTACCTCAATCGACCTCAGTCCTCCGTCCAAATCCAAGTGCCTCTCCTCCTCTCCTCACAGACACCAGTACTATCTCCCTCTTGTCCTTACATCTTTTTTTTTTTTTTTTTTTTGCTTTGCGTAATGGATCAATTTCTGCATCAAAGGCTCTCGTCCTCCAGATTGCTGTGCTTCGCCGTGACCACTCTCCTCCAGATCGCCTGCTTCGCCGTGCTCCTCCTCCTGTGCTGCTGAATCTCACTCGGTTTGTCGTAGATATGTTGTTCTTAGATTTGAAATTTTATATTTTTAGATCTACTTTGTTAGATTTGCTTTGCTCCGCCGAATCTCACAGCTGATTTATTGTTGAATATGGATCTGATTTGATTTATTTTTCATCTCATCTAGACTGGATCTAATTCGATTCTGAGTTCATCTCAGCTTTATTCATCGTATTGTTTATGCATATTTGGTTTTGAGATTTTTCTTGCTTTAAGATTCTTAGAATAAGCGTATGTATTCTGTTAACCTCTTCTTATTATTCCTTGTTTTGATCTCTTGGTTAATTTCGTTTGGAATAATTAACTTGCTCTTGCTTAGATGCTCCTGCACCCTTGTTTGGGGTTTTTTTTTTTTTGAAAAGAAAAAGACTTATGACGTCCTAAATATTTTTAGGACGCCGTAGGATACCAATATGGCGTCCTAAAAATTTTAAGACCCCATAAGTTGCACTTTTTTTACGCCTCTGATAGGTGTCCTGCGAAAATATGACGTTAAATGTCCAAAAAATAGGACGTTGTAGCCTTATTTTGTAGTAGTGACTTCAACTAACTACGTAGATACTTGTTGTCGGAGTCACACAAATTTAAAACATTTGATGAGAATACTTAGATTAATAAACATTTTAAATGGGACTTTTCTTGCGTTAACATAGTACCAAAAAGAATTAGAAACTTCTTATAGTTCGTCTTTAAAAAAACCTTTTGATTAGTTAGAAAAGATAAAGAAAGCACATGAGATGACAAACAAATTAAATCTCCTACATTGCTTGCAAGCATAATGCTGAAAACTTTGATCGTGTCCTTAAACAATGTTCGCTTACCAAGTGTAGTTGGGTTCTAACCTTCATTGACTTAATATAAGCTTCTTTCTTCACGAAGCCTTCTGAATTCTGATGCTATTTAGTAATTTATTTCATAAACTTAATAGATGCAATTAGGGAATCAGTTTTGGGATCATGTGCTGAAAATTGTGGGGTTTTTTTTTTTTTTTTGAATAAAATACAAAGTATATCGTCTCAATATATGAGCAAAATAATTAGTAAAATTATTGTTTTCCCTGTAAATATGGCTGAATACAATGTGCCGATCTCTGCAAATAAGTAATCTATAGCTTCTTCCACAAAAATTGTGGGGTTTCAAAACTAACGTGTTTTGAGAAACATTATCCCTTCACTGTTCGAGATTGCATGATTTGTTAGAGGATTATTTACCCAGACTAGACAAGCTATTAACGTTTTAAATATCATTTGATGTCTCTAACATGCTAATATATATATATTTTGTTTGGAGAATGATATATAAATACCATATGAAATTCCAAAACCCCAAAACATCTGTTATAAAATTAAAAGAACACAGAGGTGATTGAGAGAAATCTGAGATTTTGAAATTTAAGTGTTTTAACTAAAATGTCGCTCTCTTTATCTCTTTCTCTTTATCTTCCTCTTCCCATGCTCTCTCTCTCTTCTCCCCCTGTCTTGCCTCTCCCTCTCTTCATCTCTTGATGGTTGTTGCTGTCTGCTCCACCTGGGATGCCTCCAAGCCCCTCTCTTGGCGCAACAAGTATATATAGCTAGAGAGAATGGGAAAGTGGGAGAGAATGATTCCATAGGAGTACCGACGATAAAACTAAGTTAGAGCGAAGGTGGAGGAAGATTGAAATTGGTGTTGTTGTAGAAAGCCTGTGTAACATCCTTCCAAAATTACCATATTTTTTTTTAAAAAAATATACCTAAACATATTTAAGTCCGGCCAATACTAAGTTATTCCACATTAAACTTCATCTCAACAGTCACTGTTCATAATATAAGTTCTAGTATGCAGCGGAATAATTGAAATATGCAACGTACCAAAGAGATCCTAAAGTTTGGCAATATATATTAGACTATGCTCAAGTAACAAAAAGAGACATACAAGATTGATAACTCAGATCAAGTCTCAGATGTCTTCTTCCCCTTAGTATTAGCACCTGAATTCTCGCCTAAAAAATAAATAGTGACGGGGTGAGTCTCGAAGACTCAGTAACCACATATTCAATTTAACAAGTATATAGGGAATGATTACAAGATAGTTAAGTGGGCCGATTATCCCTTCGTATATTAATAAGGCTGAGTAGTTTACCAAACCAATTAATAGTTCTAAATTATTCAATATGCATATAACTCCCCCAACCATCCTTATAACCTCCGTATAATCGCTGACAGAACCCATGAGCTACAATATAATAGGTTTAATCTTTTTGACGAGATTGCACCAAGCTCACCAATGATGAGGTGTAGCCTAGCAAAAGGCTACATAACTCATATCGGACCATGGATTCCCTTTCTTTTGAATATAGAAAGGTGTCACTGTACCAAGGGCTGACCCTTATCCCGGCCAAAGGATAAGGATGATACCAAGGGTTCTGAAAATATCCGGCCATCCACTATGCGCTCAGTGGCGGCTATACCACATGGTATAAAATCAATCTCCTACCATCACATCTCATCTCAATCCAGAACACCTCAATATGCAGTATATCACAATTTTCAACATCAACAATTTATACTTATGTTCAATATTTAACATCATGCATAAACTTTCATAATTACAAAATAACAATTTAATCACAGCAATATAAACAATTTATGCCCAATTAACTAAAAATTTACCTTCAAACAAATATCTCACACATATATATATTTCATAGATAACATATTATAATATATTCATATAATTTAAATACACGAGCATACGCTTATAATCACCTCAACAAGTATACAAGATAAATTGAAAAGTAATTACCTCAAATTCTTGACACAACATTAAGCGTGAGAGAAATCAATCCCCTTTAAAAATAAATATATATAATTATACATTAATAGAATTAACAAAAATAACCACTAACACCATAATTAAATAATTAATTAAACTATTATCTCACTTCAATTTTTCCTAAAAAAAATGACAATTTATCTATTCCTTAATTTTGAACTTAATACTAACTTTTATAAGTATAACCCAATTTATTAAACAATCTCCAAATCTCCACATAATCAAAATCATATTTATCTCTACTTTAAAATCTCAAATCCCAATTTATAATTTTATATAATTCAAGATTTAGCAAAACTAACCGATTAAATCTTTAATAATACCTTTAGTAATCCAACTAAATGGTTAAATTCTCGTTTAATGGGTTAAAATATACTATATGACATAAATTCTAAATTCTTTTAAATAGAAAATAAATTTAAATTTTCACAACAACCAACTAACAAATCTAAATCGATTAAAACTATTTATTTATAATACTCTACATATATATAGTCTTCTATTATCAAAACCTAAAACATTGACAATATTCAAATCCTAAAATTTTCACTAATCAATACTATATTACCCTTATTGGAAAGAGGAAAATACGTAGAAAAACTTTCATGAAGAAAATTTATTGAAAAGGAATTAATTTAATTACTTAAATGATCTTATAAAATAAATAACGTACCTTAAAAACTCCATTTATTCTCTTATCGCAGTCTCACTTTTTCTTGAGCTCACTCTCGGTCACTCACTTATTACACACACAATCACTAATACACATATAAACAATAAACATACATATATATATATATAGGAGAGTTGAGGCGGTGGATTAGGGAGTAATTTTTTTTTTTTAAAAAAAAAATACTCCCTCTCGTTGTAATATTCTTAAAATAATTTTTTTAAAAAAAGGCTAAAAAAAAAGTATATATGTTATATACTTTTTGTGGCAGGCACTGCCACCATTATGCGTCAGGTGGCAACCACCTACCACTGTATGTGGCAGTCAGAAGGTCGAGGAAGAAGAAGGTGAAGAGTAAAACAAGTTCAGGAGACTGAAAAAGAATAAGGTGAATAGTAGAACAGGCTTCACAAATTTCTTAATCGGATTTACAAGTTTAGTAATAGTTTTGACAAAAATTATAATGGTTTTGACAAAAACGTTCACTGATGAAAACATAAAAGTTAGGATTATTACTCTTATAAAAACCATTATGAATCTTGTCAAATTCATTATTGCTCTTGTCAATCCCGTTACGAATTTTGTCAAAGACCACAAATGCTGAAAAATACATAAGCTTCCGGAATACTTATGAACTCGCCAGAAATTGAAAAAGCTCGGTGGAAACTAGTTTCTTCCACCATTTTCACTTTGCTTCTACCTTCACTTTCGCTCCACCATCATCATTGCCTTCGCTTCATACAGAGAGTTGGGGGGGGGGGGTTTAGGAAGAGGAAGAGGAAGAGAGGGTGGGGAGAAAGAAAGAGGAAGAGATGAACATTTTAGTAAAAACATTTAAATTTCAAGATTTCTCCGAATCACCTCTGTATCCTTTTAATTTCTTAAAAGGCATTTTAGGTTTTTGAAATTTCATATGATATTTAAATCTTTCATATTTTTTTTTATTGTAATTAGTTGGTGATGCACACATTTTTTGGTTAGCATCTGTCTTTGCAATTTTATTAGTTGATAAAATTTGAGAAAACTCATTTAAAGGTACTTATACTTTCACTAATTTTTAATTTCATACTTGTGTATTTTTTTCTCTTAATTGATTATTAATTTTTATTTATTAATATTGTTAGCTCCTACCACTTTATTTTATTAATATTGTTAGGACATGAGTTAATGGTACAAGCAGAAAAAAAAATTTAATTAGAAAAAACACTCATAAGGATTAAATTAAACATTGTATAAAAATATAGGTACTTAGTCATCGTTTTCCATGGGGTGAAGGTGTAAAAATACACACGACTTTTACCCCGAGCGCCTTAAAACTACCACGACCTTTTTTCCTGGAAAGAAAATACACACGACGTTACGTTTTAGGAGCGCCCAACACCACGGCCGTTAGTTGACCGTTTGGTTAACGTTAACTTGGATGGAAGTGGACAGTAAAGCGGGTGAAATTACACTTTTGCCCTTAGTTTTAGGTGAAATCACCGTTTTGCCCCTTAGTTTTAAATATTATCAAAAAATTTAAAAAAAATAGAAATTGTTTTTAGGAAAATTAGGGAAAAATTCAAATAATTCAATTTTTTTAAAAAAATAATTAGAAAAAAATAGGAGAAAATTAAAATAATAAAAAAAAAATCAAAAAATTAGGAAAAATTCAAATAATTAGGGAAAAATTAAAATAATTTTTTAAAAAAATTAAAATACCCCCCGCCAAAGGGGTTCCATCGATTCTTAGTCGACTTCACACATTAGATTAGATTTATCTCTCGTAGGGAGAATTGACAAGAAAATTATCTTAATTAATTAATTAATATTTTTTTTCAATGCAATTTACCCTAGATCTTCAACAACCGCACCGACTGTGTATATACAACTCCTCCTCCACCAGTTGGTTATCCGGCTTCCGCCGCCAGGCGGCGGCCGCAACGACCGACGGTTTCCGGTGGTGGGGCCCACTGGCAGAGGTATTTTATTTTTTCCTTAATTATTTGATTTTTTCTAATTATTTGAAATTTTTTCCTAATTTTTTGAATTTTTTCTAATTTTTTGAATTTTTTCTAATTATATTAATTTTTTTCCTAATTATTTGAATTTTTTTTTCTAATTATTTGAATTTTTTAAAATTGTTTCCTAATTTTTTATTTTTCAAATTTTTCAAATTTTTTTTATTCTACGTCAGCATCCACGTCAACGTGTTAAATTCAAATTAAAATGCGCGTCGCGTTTCATCCAAGTTGATCATTAACTAATCTGTCGTGGTCTTTGGGCGGCTCCCGGATAAAAGTCGTGTGTATTTTTACACTTTCACCCTTTTCCATGTAACTCTCCCCTACTCAAAAAATAAAAAGCAAAAGTCCCACCCCTCGGTCTCTTTTGTCCTATGCTGGCGGGGCCCATTGCGGACTTCACCACCTTCATTTAAATGTAGTTTAGTTTATTCCTCCCCTGATGGCTCCTGGGCTGCTCTTATTGAAAGCGAGTTGGGGGGGAAGAAAAAACCCAAATAAAGTACGCCCCCAGAAAAATCCAGTCTTCTGCTATTCATCCTGTAACCATCAAGGGTCTGAGTCTGAGTCTGACCCGGCAAAGTGAAAATTAATATAAAAAAAAAATAGCTATAACCTATGAGATCATTCTTCAAATACTCTGCTATAGCGTTATTTGAATTACTCTATCTACTAATTTCTGTTGAGAAAAAAAGAAAAGAAAATCTACTAATTTCTAAGTGTCAAAATGAACTCACATTAAAGGGTTAAGGTACTGTCTCCCTCCAATCTTATATATAAGATATTGTTAATTTTTTTTAGATAGATTAAAAAAGCTAAATAAGGTATTTAATTATATTATATGATATGTGTATTTAGATTATGAGGTTTAAACTTCTCATGTTTCATGAGAAGAAGAAGATTCCTATACACACATGAAATGGTGGGACCCACACACACATATATATATAATCGCTAATATATATATATATATATATGGGTTAAATACATCATTTCACGCCAATGTGTGTAACTAAAACACTTCTCCTTACACCACAAGTGTTTTTCCCTTAGATTATATATCGGTTATACATTATGTAAAATAGTTTAAAAAAAATGATAAATATAAATATTTTAAAGTAATTTAATTAGTTTCATTAATCTCTCTAAAAAAGTTAATTTAATTTTATATTTAAGATGGAAGGAGTGTAAATTTTTATTAACTAGTGCGGACCATTTAACAAATACATTAACTAAGAAAAAGATACGAAAATATACATGAAATTTTTAGCATCCATAACATTTTTACATTATTTTAAAAAAAAACTCATAAGGCACCATTTGATAAACGGACAGGTTGACTAACGGCAGAGGTATTTTTGTATTATTTATAAAACTTCAGATGTGCTTTTGCACCAACAAAGGTTTTTATGATATCTTAATCCTTTTGTAAACAGTTTTATAGAAGGGTCTTTAAAAAAAAAAAAAAACACATTATAAGTCACTTTCAAATATTACCCTGTCATATTTAGGATTAAATTGAGCCATCTGTCTAATTTCTATATTTAGGATAGAGGTATTATAATGTTGGGAAAATACCCCTCAAGGCTTAAATAATAATTAAAAAAAAAAGGTTTAAAAAAAATTACATGTCAAAAAACTTTTCTTATATCAGTACAACATTAATAACTAAATCAGTAGACGTTAACAACAATATCCTAACAACTAAATCAGTATACGTTAACAACTATATAAGTACAATTTTTTTGAAATAATACCATAAAAGGTTCTAGGGTCTTTTTTGACATCTAACTTTTCTTTAGGTCTTTTTTAACAAATTTTTTTGTTACTTGTGCTCTGAGGTAGATTTTCCCGATAATGTTTCTCTCTGTTCAATTAAAGGAGTAATATTTTAAGAGAAAAGTAAAAATAACGAGAGTTTCGTGATGCGTCTTTTTTTAATTAAAGCCTCACGCTCGACTCGACACTTTTCTCTCTCTCCCTCCTCAGACCTTACAAGCTTCCTTTCCCCATCTATATATACCCCTCCCACCTCCTTTCTCTTTCTTCCCACCGAACACTTTCCTTCTCTCTCTCTCTCTACCTTCTTATCAAACTCTTCACTCACTCTTCTCTCTCCTTTTCCCCGAACGCCACCGTTTTGGTATGGAGCTTCCCAACCCAACGAGTAAGCGACTCAGGGATGACTCGCCATCCAACTCGCCTGTGTCCAAGATTTCCCGAGTTGGCTCGGACGACCCGGCCATGGACTCGTCCGTGCCTACTCACTTCCAAAACGACCTTTTCAATATCCTTGACGACACCGACAACTTACCCGAGCGGGACACCACGATGCAGGGCCTCGACTCTGTCATCAAGAGCTTCGAGGAAGAGATTCTCGCTTCGGGTCCGGACTCGCTCGTTCATGACCCGACACCCGAATCCGGAGAGTTCCACGTGGAGCTTGGATACCTCTTGGAAGCTTCCGACAACGAGCTAGGGCTGCCTCCGTCGGCGACGGAGACGGAGGAGAGGAAGCCGGAAAGTGAAGATGTGAGCCAGGTCGGTTCAGACGGAGTTGATGTGGGGGAGTTATTATGGTTTGAGAATGAAATAGAGAAGTACGAGCCGGAAGGGTTAGGAGGCGGAGAAAACGAGAACGGCGGTGGTATCGTGAGCTTCGACGGGTTGCTGGAATATCCGGAGTCGTATGACGTGGTGTGGTGGTCGGAGTCGTTGCAGGCGATGTGAACGACGGTTAGGTCGTAGCGCTAGGTTTCGTAGGAATCATTGAATTGATTAGGGTGAAGATGATGAAACCACAGAAACATGGACAGTAGATGGTAGATGTAAAAAATTTGGCGGTGTTGTTATTTGTAGCGCAGGAATCAGATTGTTGTGCCATTCGCAATTTTGTTTTGGATGAATTGTCGATGCCTTTTCTTTTTTCTTTTTTAAAAAATTCAGTTTGATTTTATTTTAAATTTTAAATGGGCTTATGGGCAATTTAGCTCTTTTTTTTTTTTTTTGTCAGAGGCATTTAGCTCCTTTCAGGTGCACCCTAAAGTATGGTGGTGACTCTCGTTTTGGATTCAACCTAAAGGGTCAGCCGACACTCTCATAAAGGGAGTGTGTTCGATCCCTGAGTTAGTCGACGGGGGAGACATCCTACAAATTTCTTGGGTGTCTGGTAAATGTCGAGGGTAATAGGCAATTACCGCCTCCGATATTGGTATGGCCAGGAGAAAGGAAATTTTGCGCTTCATTTGTCTCTTGTATTATGGGAGCCGACCCAAATTTCCTTTCCTAAAATTTTTATATAAAAAAAGAAAAAAAAAAAGTATAGTGGTGCAATGGTGCATCTTTCTTAGGTATGCCCCTCCCATTATTTTATTTAATGCAACTAATACCTTAAAAAATATATTTTTTAGATGCTTCTAACACTATAAATTATTTTAACCGTTAAATGTAAAATTGCACAAAAAAATATTTTACGGTACTGTATATTATACCATTCTAATTCTAGTCCATTTTGACCAAAAAATTTGGTCATATTTATAAGTCTATTTTCAGGATAGTAAATGAGATTGTGACAATTTTGTTCATATTAACTATAAAAATGAAAATAGAGAGAGAAGAAAGAGATGAAAAGCATAAATGAGGGTAAAGTCGAAAAATTACCCTATAATCATTGATTTAACAATATCTTAAATCTCCTTGATATGTGTGATTTAATTAAAAAATATTTATAAATATATCAGAGTGGTACACACTTAAAAAATATATTAGAGTACCACCAAGTATCTTGTTCAACTGGTTGGGGTTGTATTAGCTTAACCAGAGGTCTTAAGTTCGAGTTTTGGGAATGCAGCAGTGTTCCGGATTAGTCTGAACCCCGATAAATCCCCGAGTTAAAAAGGTTTTGGAGGGGTTCGACATCGATCACCACTGCGCCAAGGCGCGACGCCCGGCTCTATGAAGACTTATCGGGACTTACGAGATTGCTTACCAAAGGAGTCCCAATGACAGCAGAGGATCAAACCCACGACCCAAAGCTGTCCTAATCCTCGATCCATTACCATCTACGCCAACTCACACGGGCGTTGGATGGGTAATATTGTAAGGCAATGCACTTGAGAAAAAGTCTTCGTGATGACCCATTTTAATTTTAATTTTTTTTTTATATAAAAAAAGTTTTGGAGGGGTTCGACATCAGTCCCACTGCAAAGCGAAGAGACGGCCAACCTATGAAAGACTTTTCGGGACTTACGAGATCTCCTACCAAAGGAGTCCTAGCGACGGCAGAGGAGATCGAACCCACGACCCATTTTAAATTGAACATTGAATTTGAATTAAACAGAGATGGGCCAGTCCAATATTTTCATTTTTGTTGTACAAATTACAAACTGTACTGAATTGTCGATGGCCCAAAAAAGGAATTGCGGATGATCAACGTCTAATGCACTGAGCCACAAACCTCGAAGCCAGTAAACAGTAAGATTAAATATTGATAAGTATAATTAATTTACACCCAAAAAAATTATGATAATCGAGGTTATATTTTTGCAAATGATTATATTTAGTGTCCAAGAATGTTTTATGGTTGTTTCTAATAAAAGAAGATACTTGTGCCTGATTAAAAAAATATTGAAAAGTAAATTAGCACATAAAAGCATATTTATAGCTAACCAAATAATCTAGAATTTGGGCGTTTGGACATAGAAAATACTCTGATTCAAAATATAGAACCTTGCTTGTAACTAGATCCTATATTTAGAACCAAATGTAATATTAATGAGTAAATATTATCATGATTCATGAGCTGTAGTTCTAATTATTCTCTTTGTTTTTGTTTTAAGTTTTATACTCCCTCTCGTTTTTATTATAAGGCGCCAACTAGCAAGTTTATTTGGTTCTTTTTATAAGGCATTTGCTTGTTCCCAAGGAGCATTAATTATTCTTTTCCATATATGCCCCTAATAAATAAGAGTAGTGGGTGAGAGTAATAATTAATATAATATTAGAGTTTAGTGCAATTAATAGGGGTAATATTGGAAGTTACTTAAATTGTAAGCTAACTTTATTGACTTTAATTATTTTTATTGGTTTGTAAGAATTGTTAGTTGGTGCCTTATAATAAAGACCAGAGAGAGTACTTTGTTGGATGGGGAGAAATTAGGAAAGGAAAGAAGGTGTTTGAAAGCATAACTAAAATCCTACATTTAGAAAAGCATTCTAACAGAGATGAAGGTATTTGAAAGCATAACTAAAATCCTCCTTCCCCTCAAACCAAACCAAATTGGAGAGTATCAATCTTTCTTCCCTCTCCTCCCTTCCCCTCCTTTTCTTGCATTAAATCAGATACAATGCAGCTAAACTTGTGTATTTGTTTTATTTGAATATGGTTGAGTTTAATTGAGGATCTCTCTTCTTTTGGAAACATTTTTTTTTGCCTTCACACGAATTAGAATTCAAATTCAACACTCTTGCCTCATTTTATCGAGACTAAGGGCAGTTTGGATTTAGTTTTTGGAGAATAGTTTGGGATTTACGAGGTAAAAATGGTTTTTAGATAAAATTTGATAGTGTTTGGATATTGTTATCAAAATAGCTTTTTCAAGGTCAAATTTACCAAAAAGGACATTAGCTTTTGGTATAATTAGTTAATTACATATAAAGGATAAGGTTGTATTTTGAATATTATAAACATTATATTTCATAATAAATACAAAAAATTACATAAATTTGTGTACAAAATTAAATTATTTAAGGGAGACTGACACTGAAAAAAATACTTCATGATATTAAAAATTTATTTTAGGATATTAAAAAAATATTTCGGGGTATTGATGGGTACTAAAAAAGATACTTAATACTTATTGGTATTGAAAAAAATACTTCTCATAGTCTTAAAAAATTATTTCAAGGTACTAACAGTAATAAAAAAGATACTTAATAATATTGAAAAATACTTCATGATTTTGAAAAAAAATATACGTTATTATTGAAAAAATATTTCAGAGTACTAAAGCGCATTAAAAATAATTAAAGATATTGACTGATAATAAAAAAATACTGATGAGGATAGAGAAGAGAGAAAAATAAAATAAAAAAATAGATTTTTCGGAAACTTAGGTTTTTGGATCCAAAACCTTAATTTTGATATAGAATAGTTTCGACAAAAATATAAGTGTTTGGAAACTTATGACAAAAGTTTTATTACAAAATTTAGATTTAGATTTTCTCCAAACATGCCTGTTGGCCATATAAGTAAACTTGTTTCATGAAATATCGTTTACCAATATAATTGTATTTCGCAGGAAAACGGGGTGAATAATTGTACCATTCATGACATAATGCACCGAGAATTGCTTCGAGGCTTCGTACGAGAGGGTAGAGAGGGTCGAATGGTACGTACCATAGTGGTGATAAAGCTGACTCTACGGCCTATGCCTTGGGAATATATAAAGCTCTTCGCGTTTCAGAATCATGGTTATCAGAACCGGACCGGACCGGCCGGTTCCGACTGAAACCGTCGAACCGACTGAACCGATGCAAACAATCGAAACCGGGGTTAACCCCTTGAACGGAAATGAGCCCGGTGAAACCTGTGACCTTGGCCGAACCGGTCTTAACCACGGGTTTGACCGTCTAAACCGAGTTTGTTTCTTTGTTTTTTTTTTTTTTTTTGAAGAATAGGCTACAATCCAAAAACCACTTTTCTAATGTTTTGTCCCATGCAAAAAATCTTAATTCCTTCCCTTATTCTATTTTTCCTCTATTTTTGTAACAAGACAAATTAATTACATATACAAATTAAACCATACAGCTTCCTTTAAACTTATGCATATTTTACATCTTTATAAAGTCAAACTTATTATCAACGTATGTCCTTCATATTTTGATTTTACCTAGGGAGTTGATTGATCTTAATGATGATTATCATGTTGATGATTATTAGTTTAGTGATTTAAAGTGAGAATATTTTGTTATGATGTAGGTGGGAATATTTTGTTATCATATACTTGGTTTTTGATATTTTGTTATCTTGAATATTTGTGATTCCATTACAAATTCGGGTGTCATTGAATGGTATATGATCTTTGATATCAATTTGTAAAGAAAATGGTAAACAATATTTGACAAGTATATAATTATTTGGCTACTGATTTAAAGTCTTGAAATAATATATAGTATTTGGAATTATGGATTATGTGATAAAAAATTAAATTATTTCTCATTTTTTAATTCCTCACCGGTTTGTCCTGTCGACCGGTTGACTCTATCGACCCACGACCCTTAACCCAAGATTACCGACCGGTTCACTGACCGGTCCGGGTTTAATTACCTTGTTCAGAATGTACTCTGTGACCCATGTATAAAACACTGTGATCGTGAAAATGACAAAACACTGTGATTATGTTTCCTTAAATATACACACCCCATTTTCCCCAATATCAATCAAATAAATAGGAGGAGGAGGAGCAGATCATCAGTCATAGACTCATAGGGCCCGTTTGGTTGACAGAATTGGGAGGAGGGAAAGGGAACTTAATTAAGTTCCCACGCAAAACACCCGTTTGGTTCGCTCAGCTCCATGGAACCCAGCTTCCCGCCAGTTTCGAAGCTCCCACAAGGCTAGGAATTTGAGCTCCCTCTATTTCTGGCGAGATTGTGAAAAAAGAGCCGGGAGAGTGGTTTATTGTGACTGAAAAGCCCCTGTGTAGCCAGAATCGAGATTCGCTCTGCAAGAAGGAGTAGACCGAAGAAGCTTCGTCGACAGCAACGTTGAATCGAAAGAGTAGGCAACGAAGATCGATTGGAGGTAAGACAATGGCTTTTGTTGGTCTGTGCGTGCTGTGCGGTGAAAACAAATTGCTTGTCCTCTTGGTTGTGCCATCTTGGGACGGAAGGAAAAATTAGTGTTGGGAACAATTTTTGAGTACTTTTTCTTCGCATTCATGCGTAGTAGGCAGGGTGTGGGTTGCATATTCGTGAGGAAGGGAAGTGACGAAGCCATGTGTGCACAGTGGCTGAAAATTGTTCTTGTTCTTCTTCTATGTAGGAGGTGTAGCTGTGTAAATCGACATGAATATTTGCTGGAAATGTTGTGTTAAGTTTTTGATACGCTAAATTTAGATATTCGTTTGAAACATGTATGGTGGAATATTGTTTGCGTTTATGTGTTTTTCCATTGTTTCCTTTGCATGTAGACTGTGCTGTGTTGATGTGAACAATGTGTGATGACAAGTTTTGGGTTATTTGTGTATAGCTACATTTAAACCAGGTATGGGAACCACTGGAGTATGGATAAAAATTTGGAAATGTGATTAGTCTTGAGTCAGGAGAAAAAGAACATATGTGTTAATGTAAGAAGTAGACATAATAGTATGTAAAGAGGAGTAGTAGATGATATTGAAAACCAAATCGGTGTCGGAAAAATTTTTGTAGGTATGGATCCAGAGGCGAAAGAAATGGTTGCAATGTTGGCTAGGTGCTTAGCTTTGCTTCTAGCAGTGAGGACATTGATTGTCACTATGATAGTTGCAGTGGGAGCAAGTAGACCGAGGCACTTACCGAATAGGTCGTATAGATTAGACTTTCATGCCAAAAGAGCGAATTTGAGGGCAATAATATACAGTAGTGATTCCACCTGCTTCAACACAATTAGGATGTATTGGGGAACGTTTGATAAGTTGTGTCACATGTTAGACACGATTGGTGGATTGAAACCAACTAACCATATGCTAGTTGATGAGCAAGTGGCAATGTTCCTTCACATCCAGGCCATCATGTCAAGAACAAAGTAATCCAATTTGAGTTTGGAATGTCGGGCGAAACAATTAGTAGATACTTTAAACTTGTGTTGAATGCAACTATCAGACTGCAATCATTGCTTCTGAAGAAACCGGAGCCTATTCCGGAGGAGTCCAATGATAATCGATGGAAGTGGTTCAAGGTATGTACCATGTGTATTTTGTGTGACATGTTTAGATTCATAATGATTCAACAAATTACGGTTTTACTAGAGGCATGAATAATTGCTTATGGTTGCAGGGTTGCCTTGGTGCATTAGATGGAACACACATACGCGTACAAGTCCCTTCAGAGAAAAAGGGGAGGTACAGAAATAGGAAGGGAGAGGTAACTACCAATGTTCTGGGTGTATGCTCACTGGATGGTCAATTCATATACGTCTTGCCTGGATGGGAAGGGTCAGCTGCAGATGGGAGGGTGTTGCGAGATGCAATTAGAAGACAACACGGCCTACGAGTACCACAAGGTATACATGTTATAGTTGGTGTAAGAAATATGCATGTATATTCCTCTGTTAAGGTGATGAAGAAACTGAATCACGTGGTGTTGTTTGTTTCGATAGGGAACTACTACTTGGTTGATGTAGGGTACACAAATTGCCAGGGTTTTTTTGGCTCCGTATAGAGGACAAAGATACCACCTTAATGAGTGGAAACAAGGAAGGCAACCGCAAACTCCGCATGAGTGCTTCAATATGCGACATTCAGCTGCCCGTAATGTGATTGAAAGGTGCTTTGGCATACTTAAGTTATGTTGGGAAATCCTCAGGAGCGCATCCTATTACCCTGTCAAGATCCAAAACAGATACATCCTCGCATGTTGTCTTATCCATAATCTGATTCGTCGTGAATCAATCCAAGATCCTCTTGATGAGCAGCTTGAGTCATTTGACGTTAGTGGTCCCACTATGGATAACACCCCCATGATTCCGATGGAAACAAGTGACTCGTGGAATAATTTTAGGGAAAATGTTGCAAATGAGATGTTTGCTGCATTTGTGGCACGTACTAATAATTGATGATTCTGTACAATATTGTTAAGCATTAGACTATGTGGATCTTCCTTTGGTTGTCTTATATTAGTATGAACAACAATTTCGGGTGTGACTTGAATGAAACAATTTGTGTTACAGTTAGTGCAATGTGTGCAAATTATGATATGTTTATGTCGCACTGACAGAGATTTGCCGTGATCTCCCAAAATAACCAGATTAGAAAAGGATTTGCAGTATAATGTAACCTGTGTCGTTTCCCAACGAATTTGCAGTGGGTCTAAATCGAAGAATGACAAATAAAACGAAACAATAAAATTGGGGGTTTTGATTCATAAGAGATTAAAAACGAAAATATGCGAAAAACAATGTGTAATTTGCGAAAATGTTAACAACGATCAACCCAACATCTAGATTCCGAAAACTTCCATCATTGAACGAAAAATGAACAAACTCGCGTTTGGTTACTGACGAACCGAAATTTTGCGTTCGTCCGTAAATCCCTCGACTAGACGATCGCCTAGAATCTGTCCGAACAACGTGGCGTCTCATCACGTGCGATCGCACAAAGAACACAGTAACCTAGTTTGAATTCAGTCCTTGGGATGAACCAAACCGAATATTAAATCTAATATTTGAACTATTTCCAGAAATCGAATCCGATAAGATGAAAACAGAAACGAGTGAAGTTACCGATTAAGCACAAGTTCTCTGGACGAACCGTGGAATCATCGACGTTGGGTTAATCACAGAAGTTTAGCCGAACATGGGGGAAAAACGAAGAACAGATGAAGAACACGAAGAACATGAAGAACATTTGAGAGAATTTAAAAACTCCTATTTTGATCCACCAAATTCTAAAAACGTGAATGAGAATATGTTTGTGGCTGCTGCCTCACTTAACCTAAAATGGAAAAACAAAAATGGGGCTCCAATCCGCAATTCAGGCCAAAAACAGAAAATAATAAAAAATGGGCTTTAATTACAAATTTGAGCCCAAATAAAAATATGACTTCGGCTCCAAAATCGACCACCCTCTTGTCCGATTTTTCCCTTCATGTCTTCATAAGAATTGTAGCTCTTTGAATCATCTGAAATATGAAACAAAAATGAGGCAAATCTGATGTCTGGTTCAAGAGTTATGGTAAGAATAGTGAAGTAATATAAAACTGGAATTTTATTATTAAAAATGGCTAAAATATAATTAAAGGCCCAAAGCCCAAATAAGTATAAAAGCCATTATTTATTAACTAAAGAGTCCTAAATTATTAATCAAGAGATAAAAAGAAGTGTATGAAATATTCAATTATCACGCACCTAATGCAAATTAATTCTATATCTGTTTCTCTTTCACATGTGAGTTTTTTAGATGAAGCAGAGTGACCAAGCAGCAAGGGGAAACAAAAAATGTGGTCGTCTGAGGAGGACAAGGTTTTGGTTGACTGCCTTGTGAGTATGAAGGTTGATCAACACTTTATCGCCGATAACGGCTTCTTCAAGTCGGGATTTGCAAATGCCCCACGGTTGATGATGGAAGAGAAGGTTTGCCGGGATGTGGGATCAAGGCATGTTCGCATATAACATCCAGAATTAAGACACTGAAGAAGTTGTGGCAAACCGCTTACGACATGGTATACGGGACCAACACTTTAGGTTTTGGCTCGGACCCTGACACAAAATGTGTCACAGCTGACAAAGAGGTGTGGGATGAGTATATAAAGGTATGTTGTTGCATTCCTCGCTCCTTTATCAGCCAATTTAGTTAAATGTCATTGAACTTGGCCACCTTCATCTCCCATATTTGTTTACTTCACAGGCTCATTCAAGGGCGGCACAATTTCGCACAAAGTCCTTCCCATTCTTTGAGTCTTTCACCATGGTTTGGGGTAAGGACAAGGCTGTCGGTGAGGAGGTTAACTCCCCTGTCGGAATGGAGGATCAGGTTAATCAAGAGGACGACGATCTTCCCGAAACACCTCTGATTGTTACTGCTGAATCTGAATTCACACATGAAATCAATGAAACCCCGTAAACTGGATTGAATGGAGCTGATCCATCTACCAGTCGAAGGAAAAAGAGACGTTTGAACCACTCTGAAATCATGGCTGATGCATTGAGGGACACTGTTAGCTCTCTGGACAAGACAATAGTCGGTGTGTTTGACAAACTTTGTAATAAGATGTCCACGCAGGAAAGGCAACAAAGGCAAGCTGATCTTGATGCAAAGGGTGATAATCTTTTCATGGAGTTCTTTGGATGTAGAAGATTTGACATGGAATGAGAGAACAACTGCTCACATTAAGATCATGGGGTGTGAGAAGCTCTTGAAAGCCTTTGCAACTGTGCCTGCTGCGTTTAAACCAACGTGGATTCGTAGCCTGCTACAACAGTAAACCTTGGGCTAATGTTAGCTGTATTATTTTTTAGGATGGGAGGGTCATCTTTTGTTGTGTCACCATATTGTGTAAGCAATTTTGCCTTTTGTATAGGTTAGCACGTATGTGAAGCAGAATAGCACAACAAGTATGCCTTTTGTATAGGACATCAAGTTACCCTTTCGTATATGACAGTAAGTATGTCTTTTGTATAGGACAGCAAACTTTGGACCATGTTCATCTGAGAAAACATGGTACATTGAACATGGGAGAAAGTTTGCATGACCCTCTGTACATGTAAATGTAATACGAAGAGTGCTTGCTTTCGATGAATGCGTCCCTCCCATCTGTATTATGGCCTTGTGATAAAAGGTCCAGTTAGGGTGTATGTATTTTTATCGGTGCAATGTCATGTATGCAAACTTTGTTGTTATGATATTTCGCCATATGTGCAATGTACCAGAATGGTGTTTTGCTGGCATTGTCTCACTGTCTATCAATTTATTCCAATTCATGCCTTGTTCTAATGTTCATGATGTTCTGATGCTGTCACATTAGGTGCATGTGTCTTATTAAGTGTTGCTGTCATGTAATCCGTTCGAACTGCAATGGAATGTCATATTTTTACGTTCGAACGTAATCTCAAAGTTCGAACGTAAACTCACATATTTTTAGGCCTTGTTGTGTTGGAATATGACGACTCAAAGTTCGAACGGGCCGATCTGGTTCGAACGTAACCTCTCATGTGGTTAGTCCCCTACAAAACACAGTGTTTGGTTTTTTTACTCATTTTTTTTCTTGTACATTATATAGTGGAGGCGAACCGTTCCCTCCAAAAAATTTTTACTCATTTTTTCCCTGTACATTATACAGGGGAGGCGAACCATTCCCTCCAAAAATGTTTTTATTTTTAAAATCAAAAAAGCAGTTACAAGGGTGGTCGCATTCAGGTGGTGAGTCCAAACTTGACGAATCATCAATACTGACGCGCAACCCACTCTCTGTTTATCCTTCATCTCAACTTAGGAAGGTCACAACCACCTAATACACACCCAGATTTCTTCATCGGAGGCTCAAACCCCTATCCCTTGTCTTCAATCCCCAAACAAAACCATTCCCCTATCGAACATCGGCAAAATTTTCAAACGGGTTCCTGTGACCTTTACGAATGGCCAGAGTTAAAATGACGGACGATCAATTGAAGCAGATGGGATAACAATGGAGGACGTACAAAACTACAGGCAGCAAAGGGCTAAGCTAAGAAGGTGTGGGAGGGATGTGGGGTCGAAGTACAAGAGCAAAGACCCAAATTCCTACGACGATTATGAAGAAGCAGCCAAGTGGAAGCGTGCCATTGAAGCAAGGGACGCCAAGAAGCAACAAAGGGCTGTGAAGAAGACGAGTGACACCAATGTGAATCAGAAGAGAAAGGGCCCTCCGTCGTCGACACAATCAGCTAGTAAACAGAAGAGGCTGAAGGCAGAGGAAATTAAACATGGGAAAGAAAAGATTGTCGCAAGCGCAAGTTCAAGCGATGATGACAAGGGTTGGAAGCCGACAGACTCAGGCAATGGATCCTCGGATACAAACATTGACGATGAGGAAAATGTGGGAGTTGATGAGACCAGGGCCAAATTGTACAAGAAACTGAAACTGAAATAGAGGGCAAATGTGGCGCCTGAAGCAGAGCCTGAGTTCAACCAGACTAAACTTGAAGATTATGATATCAGGTTAGTGGGTCGTCGTCTCTGTAAGATGAGTAGAATTAACATGGATACGTTTGAGGATGATTTTTTGTTTGGCATACATCAAATTCTGAGACCTTTTAGAGGATTGCTTGAACTGTCTCTCCCATATTCAGATTCAGTTGTTAAGGTTTTCTACTCCAACCTCAAAATGTCCAGAGGTGGGGTGGTAACCATGCGTGTCAGGGGTCAAACTGTGGAAGTTAATGAGAAGAAGTTGCTTGAATGGTTGGGAGTCAAGGGTACACAGTCAAGGGACACAAGCTTCACTGGAGATGAAACGGACAACATCCTCCTTGAAGGTGGTACAACTGAGGATGATGGTCCTCTGTACAGACCCAAACAGCTGCCTCCTAAGTATAAGGTCCTCCACTACTTGTATAGTCGGAACTTTGTCAACAAGGGCAAGCACTACACCACCTTGAGCATTGACGACAAACAAATCCTCACCTGTTTGATGTAGAAGAAGCCATTTAATATGGGCAAGAGAATAGTGGATACGATGCTCAAAGCAGCTGCTGTGTCAAGAAAGAACACTGAACTCCCTTACCCCTCACTTGTGTCTCTCATTTTAGAGAAGAACAAGATATGGTATCTCAATGAGGGCGAGGATCCAATTTGGACTCCACAATTTGATGATGAGGCGTTGCATCGTATGCGAATTCCACTCTCAGCGAAAGATCCATCCAGTAAGTCAGACTCTGAGGAAGAAGAGTTTGTGAGGACCAAGAGTGAGCCACGTGCACCATCTTCTGGCCCACGTGGACATTCACATGATACTGAAGATGTAGGGAGGGATCTGGCTGCTCTGTTTGCGGAAGTTCTGGATGACAAACTTGGTTTAATGAAATCTGAGCTACACGCACTGATTGAAGCGCAGGTTGGAATATTGGACTCACGGTTGTCACAGATGGCGCTTGAGTTCAGCGGACTTCAAGAGTTTATCCACCTATATGGCACACAGTTCAAGGAATTTTCCTCATTCAAGGCAAGTCAAGCTGATGGGGCTGGTCCTTCAACAAAGCCTGCACACGGCAGTATTGAACATGATAATGACAATAAGGACTCCTTAGCTGAAGGACGACGGGAATACATTGATGTGGATGGTGACAGTGAGAGTGGAGGGGAGGCAGATTCAACAGAAGTGGAGGAAGAGGGTGATGGTGATAGTGAGGGTGGTGAGGGTGAGGGGGGAGTGACGATACAAGGGTGGAGGAAGAGGGTGAAGGTGGTGAGGGTAAGGGTGATGACAGTGAGGGTGAGGGTGAGGGTGATGAGGGTGAGGGTGAGGATGGTGAGGGAGGGTGAGGGTGAGGGTGAGTGTGATGGTGAGGTGATACTGATGAGGGTGAGGGTGATGGGGAGAGTGACGATACAAGGGTTGGGGAAGAGGGTGAAGGTGGTGAGGAAACTGATGGTGTTGGGGGGGATGACAGTGAGGGTGAGGGTGATGGTGATACTGATGAGGGTGAGGAAGATGGTGATGGTGATGGTGGTGAGGGGGATGAGAGTGGAGGGGAGTCACAGGACACAAGGGTGGAGGAAGAGGCTGATAGTGGTGACACCGATGAGGGTAAAGGGGATAAGGATGAAAAAATGGTTGAGGAAGAGTGTGAGGTTGATGAAGACAGTGATGATGGTGATGACAGTCAAGGGGAGAGAGGTGACAAAAAGGTTGATGAAGAGGGTGATGACAGTGTTAGTGGTGAGGGTGATCACAGTGAAGGGGACATAAATGACAAAAAGGTGGAGGAAGAGGGTGATGGTGAGAATGTCACCGAAAGTCCAACACAGGAAAATGGAAGTGATGAAGGGCATGTTGGTGGTTATAATGTCAACCAAGGTCCCACAACTGAAAAACTAATAGAGGAAGAACATGCTGGTGGTGAGAAGGTTGAAGGTCCCATGGATGAAGAACAAATGGAGGATCCAAATGCTGCTGCTCGTTCTGTCAATAAAGGGCCCATTGCTGACGAAGAAATAGAGGGGGAGGATGCTGGTGGTGACAATTGCAGTGAAAACACAACAGCTGAAAAGCAGCAAGGTCCTGCAATGTCTCCCCGCATCTGAGAGGAAGTGGACCCAATAACCCAACTCTCAATTGTGCCTCTCCCCGAACCCGTCAACACACCTCCCCCCCCATCGACGACAATATTAGAGGCTGTTCCGTTGAGGTTCATACCTGCTTCTACATTCAGAAGGGGCTTGGCAACTCACAATCTTCCACACATCTTCTCAGCTGAACCACCTACTCCTCCTCCATCTGCAAGGCTTGCAACCCCCATTTTCATCCCCGTGAACCTCCCTGGTTCGGCACTTCATCGCCAAGTTGGGCCGATTGTAGGAAGTCCCCAACGAAGAGGAAAAAGAAGAATTAGGCATATTTAAGTTTATTTATTATGTTTCCATGTTTTTTGTACTGAATCAGGAGACATGGTAGCCCACCTCTATAACTCATTACTCCTGCTAACTTGTTTTGTGTAGTTGTTGACAATATGTGTAGAGTTTGAACTTCCCTGTTAAGTTCGAACTTCCATGTTAAGTTCGAAGACGCACATCTGTTTAATTTTGTTGTTGCATTTTATCATTGTGGTTCAGTGATTAGTAAAGGGACTTTTTGGCAGATTAGTGGGGGGATTTTTTTGGCAGCTCTTAGTCTGTATTATGTCATGTATATTTCTGGTGCACTTGAAGCTGCATTTTGTACATTGAGTTGTACATGCATATGGTTGGGTCTGCTACATATTGGTTTAGTGAATGCTAGCTGCATTTTATCACTTTGTCATTGTTTTTTGTCCTTCCATTCAACTTTGTCTTCATTATTCTATAGCATTTGAGAAGGCCAAATTGCAAATTTCTATAAACTTTGAAAATTTTGCTGACCTTTTCTAAAACCATCATACTGATATGCACATTTTTTTACCTCACTGGTTATTAACTTCGACAGTGTTTACTAACTTCTTAATATAAGCTATAATCATACATTTGTCAGGTTCTCTACAGATATGACATCGATGTGCCTACTACTTCCTAGATGTAACTTGCAAATTTTTATTCAGTGAACAGTTTAAAACGCTTCACTCCAGTTAATGTCATGTTTAGCCATAATTGTTCTGCATGCAGGACCTTGGTTGAGTTTGTGCTCAGGCTTTGCCTATTTTGGTATGTTTTACCCCACATTTTTTGGTTGTTCTTCATTAAACATGTTCAGACTCGACCTTGTGTGCCAAAGGTTTCAATTGATATGGATTTGCTCTGTCATTCATGCCTTGTTTTGAATTGCTGCATTTATTTAGCCTGTCCTGAAACACCACTTCATTTTGCATAACAACATCTTGTCAATTGTTTGGTGAAATTGTCAACCTCTCTTGTTCTCAAGTTTATCAGCTTTTTTTTCCCATCAGCAATTATTGCAATGTTTGTCTTCAATGTTATACAGCATTTGAAAAGGCCAAATTTAACAATTTAAATTGCTTTCATTGTATTGTGCATCAGATTGCTTTACTTGCACTGACCTTTTTTAACATACAGTAAAGCAATTCACTGTTGTTCATCAATTTCAGTTGACAACTCTGTTTTTTTCTTACACACATACTTGATTTTATTTAATCGACTGCATACTACCAACGGTTTACCACTGCTTCTTATCCCCATTTATATAGGTTTGCTTCTCAATTCCGCGTCTGGGTAATGTTCCACGATTTACTTCCCCAAACATATTGTAATCTTCAATTCCCGAACATATTTCATACTCAGGTACTTTCCAATTTGTTCCTTGCTTGTCGTCTTCCAACATCACTTCGTCGTTATGCTCATCGCCGTTTATTTACCGTCGACGTCGCATCGCAATTTCCATCTCAACGACGGCGCGATTAGGGTTCGTTTTCGTCCGATGAGAAATTTCAAATGTTGATTCCAGTTTTTTTTCCTTCGTTTTTTATTTTTAGGGGCAATCTGGAAATTTTGCCTCAACTTCCCACTTAACCAACCACAAATTCCTCAAACCAAACAAATTATTTTCCCTCAACTTCAGTTCCATTCCTATGTCTACCAAACAATTTTTCTTTTTAAGTTCCCTCTCAATCTTCCCTTCCATTCATTTCCCTCTTTAAAAATTCTGTCAACCAAACGGGCCCATAGCCTTACAAAAGTATACCAGACCGGCTTAAGCGTGCGTTTAGAACATCAAGTGACTTTTTTTTTTAATCCCATTTTTATAAATTTAAGATTGGATAAGATATGGCTTATGTTTGGATTAACGATAGCATAATTTTTTTTTTTTTTTTGAAATTGAAACTTATTTATATGATTATTTTTAAAAGCAAGTTTACATGAAAGATGCCGAAAAAGGACGTAAATCTTATTAAATAATGCATATATATTGTGAAAAATACATAAACTTATTTAGATGATTAATGTAGAAACAAGTTCAAAGGTTAGAAACTGAAAAAGACATAAATTTCATAAAACTAAAAATAGGTAATGTATTATTGGAGAAAATTTTACAATAATAAACTACTTAAATAAAAAAATCAAAATAATATTTCAATTAAAAAAATGAGAACCATCGTCTTTCTTTCATAAGCTACTTTTCTTTTTACATGATAGAAAAGTCAAAAGCAAAAAAATCTCTCTCCGTTTTAGCTTAAGCAAGCCAATCAAGCATAAGCACGATGGTCCATGACAAGGCTACTAAGGGCACGTTCGCTACTAAGGGCACGTTCGGATTTAGTTTTTGAAGAATAGCTTTTAGGATTTATGAGGTAAAAATGACTTTTGAAGAATAACATTTAGATAAAAATGATAGTGTTTGGATATTGTTATCAGAATAGCTTCTTCAAGGTCAAATTTACCAAAATGGACATTAGTTGTTGGTATAATTGCATTTAAAGGATAAGGTTGTATTTTGAATATTATAAACATTATATTTCATAATAAATACCAAAAATTACATAAATTTGTGTATAAAATTAAAATACTTAATGGTACTGACTAGTATTGAAAAAATACTTTATGATCTTAAAAATTTATTTTAGGATATTGAAAAAATATTTCAGGGTAATGACTGATCTTGAAAAAATATTTTAGGTAAGATCTTGTACTAAAACGATACTTAATACTTGATCGATACGTAAAAAAAATACTTCTCATGGTCTTAAAAAATATTTTAGGATATTGAACAAATATTTTAGGGTCTTGACTAATCTTGAAAAAAATTATGGGTACTAACGAGTACTAAAAAGATACTTAGATACTTGACTAATCTTGAAATATTTTTTAAATATCCTAAAATAAATTTTTAAGATCATGAAGTATTTTTTCAAGTCAAATCAATATCCTTAAGTATTTTAATTTTGTACACAAATTTATGTCATTTTTTATATTTATTATGAAATATAATGTTTATATTATTTAAAATACAACCTTATCATTTATATGCAATTATATCAAAAGCTATATTCCTTTTTGGTAAATTTGACCATGAAAAAACTATTATGATAACAATATCCAAACACTATCATTTTTTTTTTCTTCCAAAAGCTAATCTTCTAAACCCATTTTTACCTCGTAAATCCCAAAAGATATTCTTCAAAAGTTATTTTTATCTCGTAAATCCTAAAAATTATTCTCCAAAAGTCATTTTTACCTTGTAAAACTCAAAAGCTATTCTCCAAAAATTAAATCCAAACAGGCCCTTAGGGTCGGTTTGGTTTGAGGGGAGGGGAGGGGAATGGGAGGAGATATAGGGATTTTAGCCCCTTCCCCTTGTTTGGTTTATCATATTATTTAGGAGGGGATGAGAAATTTTTTGAAATTTTCCCCTCTCTCCCCTTAAAAGCTTCATCCCCCAAATCGGATAGATTCAGAGGGATTAGAAAAATTGCTGTGTTAGTAGACTAAGATGCCCCTGGTCTTTTTTTTTTATTCCAAAAATACCTAGGCTCTTTTAAGCACACTCTATACTTTCCCAGCTTACGATCTGTCTCCTTTTTTTTTCGGCAATCCTCTCTTTATGATCTTCTATCACCCTCAATTCAAGTGATCTTGTCCTCCCTCTCTTACTTTGCCTCGAGATCACCATGATCTTTGTCCAAGGCGTGACCATCGCCACCATCATATCAACCCACAGCTCCCTAGTTTTGGCAGCATAACTCGCCCTTCCTTCACTGTTGATCGGGTTGAACCTTTCCCTGTCAAGCCTAAGCCTTCGTCACCTACTTTACTGCCATTGCATCATCATGATTCAAAGAGAAGAGGTACGGTTTTCTCTTGTTTTGTATCTGATCGAGTTCAAACGTGAATGAATATATGAGGAAATTCAGGATACAATATCCTTTTTATCTCCCTTAATTACCCTTCTTATTGCACTTATAATCTAGTCACCGCTTGGTTCTTCGAGCACTCTCTGTACTTTCCCTTTATGTTAATGTTACAGTAAATTCCCTCAAGAGTATCGGATAATTAAAGATAAGAAGCAATTTGAAAAAAATAATGGATTTTGAGTATTTGTAGAGAGATAACCAAGCAGGGACTTTGTACTCATACTTTTTGCCCTTCACTAATAATCAAGTCATAAAGAATTGAATTGGTTTATGATTTTTTACGCCTTTTACTTTGTAAAGCTCATCGGCTGCTTGATAGTGTTTTGAAAAACCATATTATGCCCTTTTCTAATTTTTTGTGTAACAATATCATTGTTTCAAATAAAATATATATTATGTTATTGATTTGATTATTCATATTTTTTTTTTGAATCAAGTGAGATTGTTTGTTCAAATTAGTTGAGTTTTGAGATGAAAACTTGTTGCGAAAGTGGTAGGAGGAGGTGGATAGTTAGTGGGGAACAAGGTGTGGAGTTTTAGAATCTAGATCGCTACCAGGGTGTTAGATGTCTTATCCTATGTAAAACTCGTGCTTAGATGGTTTGATGATCTGAATGCACTCTTTCTTTAAACATGAAGTATATCTCACAAGAAGTTTGAGCATTGAAGACACACACACACACACACACACACAAACAAACATATTTGTATTAAGGGATAAATACCAATTTTGCCACGAAAGTTTTGGTTTTAGAGCACCCAGTACTTAGATGTTTTTTTGGTATCATTTTTGCCTCGAAGTTTACAAATGTAGCAATCTTGCCCATCGGTTGATCTTGACCGTTAGATTGATCATTCTTAGTATTATTTTTGCCCCGGAAGTTTATAAAAATTTGCTCCTAAAAAAAACTTCTGAGACAAATTTGCTTCTAAAAAAACTTCTGAGGCATATTTACTCCTTTTTGTAAACTTCCGGGGCAAAAATGATACCAAAAAAACTTCCGGGTGCTGAATGCCCCATAACCAATACTTCTATGGCAAAAACAGTATTTAACCTTGTATTAAATGTTAATTTTAATTTAAGGCATAGGAATGTTATTTATAACATACACACACATATTTGTATTAAATGTTAATTTTAAGGGTTAAGGTCCATTTTTGCCCTGGAAGTATACGCTGAGGACCAATTTTGCCTTGGAAGTTTTTTTTAGGAACAATGTTGCCTCTCCGTCAACGGTCAACCGTTGACCGTTAACAGAGGGGCAAAATTGCTCCCAAAAAAAACTTCCGGGGCAAAATTGCTCCCAAAAAAACTTCTGAGGCAAAATTGCTATTTAACCCCAAAAAAATGTTTAAAATGTTATTTATGATATCATATATTTTTAATTCTTATTTATATAATATCTAGGGGTGGAAACAAGCCAGACTTCACCCTTAACAGGCCAGGCTTGTTTGACAACAAAGTGGCCTGAGTCTAGCCTGTGGCCTGTTAGAGACAATTTTTTCAGCCTGTGCCTTGTTAAGGCGGCCTATATTTTTAAAAATTTTATAATTAGGCTAATAGGCCACAGGTCTCACTGCAAAACAGGTCTACTTCAAACAGGTCAAAAATAGGCCACTTTGTTGTCGAACAGGCTTGGCCTGTTAAGGGTGAAGCCTGGGCTAACTAGCCTGTTTCCACCCCTAGATATTATATAAATAAGAATTTAAAATATATGATATCATAAATAATAGTTTTAACATTTTTTTTAACTCCTAGGAGCAATTTTACCCTGAAAGTTTTTTTTTGGAGCAATTTTGCCTCGGAAGTTTTTTTTTTTTTGGAGCAATGTTGCCTTTCCGTTAACAACCTAACGGTCAACGGTTAGTTGACCGTTGACGGAGGGGCAACATTGCTCCAAAAAAAAACTTCCGGGGCAACATTGCTCCAAGAAAAACTTCCAGGGCAAAATTGGTTCTCGGCGTATACTTCCGAAGCAAAAATGGACCTTAACCCTTAATTTTAATTTAAGGCATAGGAATGTTATTTATAATTAAATGTTATTATACATTTAATAAAGTTTAGAAAAAATCACTTGTAACATAAGTAAAGTTGTCTATGTGAAACTAATTTTCCTCATCTTCTGAACTAAACAAGGTAACATTAAAATCTCTTTTATAACATAAGGGTAAAGTTGTCAATGTGAAGTTTTTTTCCCTCCCCTCCCCTTCTGAACCAAATAAGGTAACATTAAAATCTATCTCCCCTTCCTTCTGATCAATCCAAACAAGGTAATATTAAAATCTCTCTTATTCCCTCCTTCCATTAAAATCCCCCTCCCCTCTATCGAACCAAATAAACCCTTAAGGATATTGAAAAAAAAAATACTTCAAGAACTTGAAAATTTATTTTAGGATATTGATTTTTTTTTTTAGAGTACTGAAAGGTACTAAAAATATACTTAAGGATACTGACTGGTATTGGGGAAAAAAACTGATGAAGGCAGAGGTGAGAGAAAAATCTGAAAAAAATAGTTTTTTTTTTCTTCCCAAAACCTAGGTTTTGATGCAGAATAGCTTTTGGACAATTTTGGGGTGTTTAGCAAACTCTTGTCAAAACCTATATTTTGATGTAGAATAGCTTTTGAATAAGTTAGGAGTGTTTGGTAAACTTTTACTAAAACCTAAATTTTAAAGTTGTCCAAAGAGGCTTTAACACACCCTAAGCCAGCAAGCAGTCCTCCGGTCTTATGGGTTATGTGAAACTAGGCTGTAAGCCCTTAAAATAAGCTTGCTTTTTTTTTTTTTAAATGTGTTTTACAAGATAGAATTTTTTTCATATGTTTGTCGTGTACAATTTAAAATCACCTAAAATAGTCTAATTCAAACAAGCATTATAAGAAATTGATTAAAAAAAAAGAGAGAGAAAATATTATTAAAAAAGAGTTGAAACAATAAGAATTAAAAGGAAAAAGCTATAAAGACTTATTTAAAATTAAAGTGCCAGTATAAGAACATGAAAAAAAATATACAAAGACCTGATTAAAAATAAGCAAAACCATAAATACTTACAAATTAATTTATTCTTTCCTTTTTAGTTAGTTGAGGTAAATTTTTTTAAGAAAAATTCAATTTTAAAGCTTTTTTATGATTTAACTATATTTCTTTTCTAATTAGATAATTAGAAATGTCCTATGTTAACTAAATAAGGAATACGTATTGAAGATTGTGGTGTGAATGCCAACCCTTCCAGCCGATTTAAATTATGCCTTAAATTAAGGATTAGGGGAGTAATTTTTTTTATAAGCACAAGCATCACCTCCATGTGAAGGCTTGTTAGAGGCACTGTCTAGAGATATGTTTTGGGAATTGATTTTTTTTCTTAATATAAGACATAATTTTTTATATTTGTCGACATTTTACGAATTTATCCCTATTGATACTCTCTCAATAATAATTAAGGAGGAGAGTGAAGAAGGGAATTAATAAAGATAACTAGAGTATTTTAGAAAATATATGTGATAATAATCAACTTAACTAATTTACTTAATTTAGTTAAAATATGCAAATATATCTAAGAGTAAATACCCAATTTGGTCCCTGGAAAAAAATACGGACACCTTTTTGGTCCATCAATAAAAATAACTCGTCCTGTCATCCCTGGGAAATAAAAAACCATCCCACGTTAGTCCTTCCGTCAGTTAGCTCCTAACGGCGTCACTAACGGTGCTGACGTGTAACGTGATTTGCTGACGTCACATGCCACGGAGGAAGGCCAAAATAGTAAATACTCAATTTGGTCCACTGGAAAAAGTACGGACACCTTTTTGGTCCCTCGATAAAAATAACTCCTCCGTCATCCCTAGAAAATCAAGTCACATTTTGCCTTATGTTAATGGGAAAAGGAAGAACATATATTAATTAGGGTTTAATATACTTACACTCTAACTCGATCACAGCGATCTTGAACCTCAAAAACATATTTGTATCAATTTGTTTCTGACCTATATGTATCAATTTAGCGGTCAAAACTTAGAATCAGAAAACGAAATCTGGGCGGTATAATTGAAGAATATACCCATTTTAGATCTGGTAGCCTTAACTCAGATGATATGCAGAATTAACAAAATGAAGAATAAACCGTTTCGGATGACCAATGTAGGGAAAACGCATAATTGGGTGAAAATTTATCATAATCCCACCAAGAAAACAAAGCAATCGGCAAATCAAGAAGGAGCAGAGTTTGCAATAGTACTTAGCCTCTGCAAATGGGTTCTTTGAGCGAGTTAGTCCTTCGTTTTTCATTGGGGATTTGGAAGTTGCCTCTGCAGATGCAAAACGCAGCCTTCCTCCGTGGGTTGCTGAGGAGTGAAGATGGTGACAAGTGGGGACGACGTCGTTTTGCATCGGAGCCACGGAGGAAGGTCAAAATGACGTCGTCCCCACTTGTCACCATCTTCACTCCTCAGCAACCCACGGAGGAAGGCTGCGTTTTGCATCTGCAGAGGCAACTTCCAAATCCCCAATGAAAAACAGAAGGACTAACTCGCTCGGAACCCATTTGCGAGGCTAAGTACTATTGCAAACTCGCTCCTCTTGATTTGCTGATTGCTTTGTTTTCTTGGTGGGATTATGATAAATTTTCACCCAATTATGCGTTTTCCCTACATTGGTCATCCGAAACGGTTTATTCTTCATTTTGTTAATTCTGTATATCATTTGAGTTAAGGCTACCAGATCTGAAATGGGTATATTCTTCAATTATACCACCCGGATTTCGTTTTCTGATTCTGAGTTTTGACCGCTAAATTGATACATATAGGTCAGAAACAAATTGATACAAATATGTTTTTGAGGTTCAAGATCACTGTGATCGAGTTAGAGTGTAAGTATATTAAACCCTAATTAATATATGTTCTTCCTTTTCCCATTAACATAAGGCAAACAGACTTGATTTTCTAGGGATGACGGGAGGAGTTATTTTTATTGAGGGACCAAAAAGGTGTCCGTACTTTTTTCCAGGGACCAAATTGGGTATTTACTATTTTTGCCTTCCTCCGTGGCATGTGACGTCAGCAACTCACGTTACACGTCAGCACCGTTAGTGACGCCGTTAGGAGCTAACTGACGGAAGGACTAACGTGGGATGGTTTTTGATTAGTTATTTTTATTGAGGGACCAAAAAGGTGTCCGTATTTTTTTCCAGTGACCAAATTGGGTATTTACTCTATATCTTATATTAAGCATCGGAGAAAGTATTACATATTCACTTATTTGGGATTATGTTAATATATATTAGCCAACATGCATTGGTAAAGTTGGGAATCAGGGCCGACCCTTTTAGGCCCGAGATAGAAAAAACATCTTTTTTTCAAAGTCCGACTTGAGAGCATGCAGGCTAGGGCCAGAAGACATTTTTATGAATTTAAATTATTTTTCCTGCTTTTTTTTTCAAAGAAATATAATTAGTAAAATATAATAATTAAAATTTTAATTTATCAAATAAATGTTGTCAACCTTAATGTCTACACAACACACTTAATGCAATAAACAAATGCAGTCACTAATTCTTAATTAAGAGTAAATTATGTTAAAAAATAACTCACACAAAGTATAACACGCTTATTACTAAGCAACAAGAGTACGATGACCATCATTTTCATCTTCTTCACCACTATCATTAATTTCAAAGATATTTGATTGTGCTTCACTTCGAATAGTAGGCTCTACTTCATGAGTGAAAAATATCAAGAATATCTTCTCTCACATCATAATACATTCATAATCTTTATCTGCAACAAATAATAAAAGAAATCATAAAATTTAAATATAATTATTATGTATTTGTAATTAAATGGATAAATAACTCCATAAGAAATACAAAATACATATAAATTAGTAAATTAAATGCTCAAGTCAAGTTAATAAAACAAAAAACAATAATATTTAAAGGGCCTAATGGGCTAGCCTTTTTAAGCTCTCGACGTTACAGGGTCGGCCCTGCAGGGCCAACTTCATTTGAAAGCTTCAATTTTTAAGCCCGACCCGATTTTCCTTTCTCTATTCATTGGTCACAATACTGTATTAATATGGGTTAAGGTGCAGATTTGCCAACGAACTATTACCTGAAGAGCATCTGGCACAAAAAACAATTGAAGGGACCAAATTGGCCAACAAACTATTAAAAAGTGAAAAAAATACCAAAGAACTATATATATAAAAAAACAACTATCACTATTACATTAAAATATGAGGCACTGGCGTAGGACGGTGGCGGGAACGCTGGAGAAAAGAATGGTTAAGCCTTCTTGTTGGATAAGGCGAACACCAACAAAGATGGGACCTATACGAGCCGGCGTTGTGGCAGCGGCGGTTGCTGCTTGTGGCATCGAAGGCACGCAACCAGGGGTGCAAGGCGCGTCTTGGTCGAAAGCGTGGAATCGCTTTGGATGAGTTCAAGAGGTGAGTGGAACACCCAAAGAATAATGGAAGCTTTGAAGGTGCCGACGTCGTCGACACTGTGACAGTCAATGGAAGACGGAGACACCAAGACAGTGACAGGGTAATAGTTCGTTGGCGAATATGCTCAAAATTGTGTGTGTGTGTGTTTTTTTTTCACTTTTTAATAGTTCGTTGGTCAATTTGGTCCCTTCAATTTATTTTTGTGCCAGACGCATGGTAGTGAAAACGTAGATTTTACCTGAAAACGAAAGGAGAATGAAAAATCGTAATACAAAACGTAGATTTTACCTGCATATATATATAAAAAAAATCAAGAAAAGTAAGGCACCTGCCATATTATAAATAAAAGTATTTGAAATACAATACAGACTTAATATACAAAAAATTAGAATAAATCTATTATAAAAATTAAGATCACTTTACTTGATTCTTATCATACCTTTTTAGTGAATTCAGGGGTAAAATGGAGAAATTACCCATACTTGAAAATGTATAAAAAGGATGAAACAGAGACTCGAATGAATTCAATTAAAATACCCAAGCTTAATGGAATCCACTGGAGCACATTAACTAAATTGGAAGCCCCATGCTTGACACGTGGATGGAGGGAAAGTGAGGACTTTGGAGAGACCAATCTGAAAAGTTACACTAGACCTGAGAGGAATGACTTTACTTTTTCACAACTTCACGACTTCAATACACTGACTCACTTCTAGCTTCGTTCTCTCCGCCATTCTCATCTCTTGATTTTTTTTCCCATCTTTGATTCTTCTCGGACTAGAGTGTAGCAGCCATGGCAGAAGCATTTTCAAGTCTCCTGTTCTCGTTATTGCTTCACCATCGGCTCATACAGCAAGTACTCCGGCTAGTTCCTTGTCTGAAACTCCATCGGCAACGGCAGACCACGGCACTCAGGAGAAACTGCAGGAGTCCACATGTAGATTCTTTCTTTCTTCCAACGGAGCTGAGTGAGTTGACGAGATTATGGCCTTTTTTTCCGCTTTATTAAAAAACGAGGTGTTTTTGCGTTTAAAGTCAGCGTTTTTAGCGATTTCACTCTGTTTCCGTTTTTTACTGCAACGTAACACGTTTTGTTGGAAAAAAAAAACGTAAAAATGCCATTTTTACAATATAAAGCGCGTTTTTAACTACCATGGTCAGACGTTCCTCGGGTAATAGTTCGTTGGCAAATCTGCACCTTAACCCTATTAATATTCTATAATGAAAGTAGCTTTAGGTATGTGCAAAGGAGGCTTTCAAGTTTCAAGTTTATATCTTTCGATAGTAAATGAATGGAAGCCACTTAATTTAATAATGGAATGAGTCTTGATGTAATGTGTATGAGTCTTTTAAACAATCACAGAACAACATCTAGCTGATGAAGTTAAAGAGCCTAACACTATGTTTGGTTTGAGGAAAGGAAGGGAGGAGAGAGAATTTTTTCTCTCATCTTTACTAAATAGTTCATGGAAAATTTTCAATATTTTAAGAATATACTCTCACCAAAAATAAATATTCTTCTCATTAATAACAATTTGGTCAATATCCTTTTTAGGTCCTGTTACCTTTTCATCTCCTCCCCTCAAACCAAACACACCTACCTTATAAGACCTATTCTCCAAATTAACCTTCTTGATGTGAGACCTGACTCATCGCATAGGAACAGAATCAATGCGTGAAGCCACAAGTAGAAGGACAAGAGATGCTTATTGCATAAAGAAAGTATTCACTCTCTGTTTACATGGCATCTGCATAAAGAACACAAAAGCAGGAGGCCAGAATAAAGTGATAAACTATTTACGCTACATTGCCTTTGTTCTCTGCATATTTCTGTAATTTTATATGGCAGAAGAATTTGATTCTGTCATTACAAGGAGAATCCTTTTCAACTAAAGCCAACCCCAGCCTCCTCATTTTTGCCACTTACTCTCGTTGCCTTTCAAAATCGACCTTCTTTTGGAATTTGAAGCCATCTCTCATCTGTCTCTGATTGATTTCATGACAGTGAAGGCAAGATCATCATCTTAAATTAATTCCTCTTTCTCTGAGTTCTAAAGCTGTTTATATATGAAATTCAGAAACCATTTGAACCAGTTCTGGTCTTGCAGTACTTGTGCATGGTGATGAGGATCAATGTAGATTGCAATGGCTGCTGTAGAAAGGTGAAGAAAGCCCTTCTTGAAATTCCAGGTTTGCCCTTCAAATGAACTAACTAAACCCTTCATCTTATTTCAGTATCTGCAGGGTCTAATGCTGTAAATTAACTGCACTATATACAGAAGTTGAGACACATCTGATAGAGAAGAAGCAGAGCAGGGTAATAGTTTTTGGGAGCTTCATTCCTCAGGATGTAGCAATCAAAATAAAGAAGAAGACCAATCGCAGAGTTGAGATATTAGATATAGGAGACATGAGAGAAAACAGAGGTGATGAATAGTAATTGGACTCTCCAGGAAACTCTGAAGCAGATTCAAACCTCATTTGTTAGAGACTGAAGCTATATAGTTATATAACCAAAAGAGCTCTGAAATTTTATTGTACGTATTTGATATGCTAACACCCATTTAGTTAACTTGTCTTCTCATTTATTTTCATCTTGCTCAAATTATTCAGAAGGTTAAAAAAAGTTAAATTTTATCATGACTAGTAATTTTCTTGGGCTGCGTAATTTAGAAAAAATAATCCTTGTAATTCTGAAAATTTTAGACAAAGTTTAAGGGATCCTGAGTTGTTTATTTTTATTTTTATTTTTTTGGGTGTGACCGTGGGTTGAGTTTTGTAACTTGTGGAGGTAATTCTAAACTCAGGCAATATTTTTTTGGATAAATTACTAAAAAAAATTCATTGAAAAATTTGCTTAAGGTGTAACATATTTTTAGCGTGGCAACTTTTCTTCAATTTTTGTTCAAACTGTTTTCAACTATATGTAAAATGAAATACATTTATATACAACTAAAGATCTGTATACTAGTCTAGAAATCGTTTTCTAACTAAACCGGGTGAAAATTGCATTTTAGACTGGTTCTAGATCTGGTCTCGATACAACCGATCTAAAAAGTTTGTTGCTTTTAAGAAAATCATTTTTTAAACCGATTTTTTAAGACATAAGGTCTAAAAGGTAAGACTTTTAAGACCGGTTATATAAAATAACCGGTCTTAAAAGTTTTTGTGCTCGCCATCTTCACATCAGCAAAGAAGGAGAGTAGAGTTTGAACCCAGATCAAGTCGTCTCTCAGTAATGTCCAAGGCTAAAGGTCTCTGATTCTTTTTCTTTACAGGTTCTTTCTTGCCTTGCTAGGGTTGTGGGAGTTTATTGCTTCGCGATACACGATCTGAGCTGGATCCGAAGAGACTCTTAGATCGTAAAGCTTTTTGCATGTCATCTTTGGTGAGTTTTGATTTCGTCGACTAGAGACGTTGTGCGTTAATAGGTTAAAGTGTAGCACACCATTGGAGACGAGAGCCGATGTAGAGTTGGCACTGGGACAATGAAAGATTCTGGAACAAATATTTGAGACCGAATTCGGAGAATTCTTTTTTTTTTTTTAATCTCCATCGATTTCTTCTACTCTCCATTCTTTTCTTGATTGGCTTTGGCAAGGAATCAAGGAGAATGAGTTCGCTGCTTCGTTTTTAAAAGATCTGTACGCTTCTGCTTCTGAATTCTCATATCTACAAGCTTCATGAACTCTAGACCCTTGGATCTGTTTGGTGAGAATATTCTTGATTTGGTCCTATGAAGATGGGTTGAAGGGGTGAGGAAAGGGGACGATGTCTAAAAGAGAGGAAGAGAGATTGTTGTGGGACTTGATGAGGAAGAGAAGGGGAGAGTGGTAGGCTCACAAATGTTACGAGATGAAGAAAGTGTCGTCAAATTCAATTTTCGGCGTGACAATGAAAATCTTTTAAATCGGTTATGATCAAAATGAGGTCTTAAAAATTAACCTTTTAGACCGATTATTTTATAAAACCGGTCTTAAAAGTAATAACTACATAATTGTTTTTATTCTACAACTTTTAGATTGGGTATAAGTAAAATTAGGTCTAAAAAGTTTAAACTTTTAGACTGCGTATTTATAAAAAAGCGATCTTAAAAGTAATCGACTTTTTATTTTTTTAGACCGATTGTTAGAAAAACCGGTTTAAATAATATATTCTAGACCTTATATTAAAGGAACCGGCCTAAACAATTCTTTATATTTATGAAAATGCCACCGGTCATACTTTTTAGATAATATCATCTATAACCGGTCTAAAAGACCTTTTTGCAGTAGTGGTAGTAGATAACTGAATATGAGTTGCATAGCTCAAGAATTTGGGTTATGTGGTCCCATGAGGCAATAAATTTTACAATAGTCACTACTACAAAAAGTAGATTTAACAACGCCAATTAACGTCTGTTTTTTGAAAAGAAAAGTTAAGAAAAAAGGCAGTGGCATTTTTAAAATTTTGTCTTAACCTTCCACAATATTTCAATAAAAACACTCATTGAAAGTTTAATTTTCAACAATTGTTCTTAAAAGCAGTCATTAAAAGTCACTTTCAATAACTATTCTTAAAAATAGTCATTGAAAGTTAAGCCCAAAAACAAAAACAAAAACAAAAACAAATTTATGAGCTTCAACAACTATTTTGGAAAAACAGTCGTTGAATCTTGCAACAGTGTTGGTGGTGACGCAATTGGCTAGAGAGTTTTTTTAATTATCTTGTGGTCCAGAGTTCGAGCCTCTGTCACCCCATTTAATTTTTGTTTTTTTTGAGTTACAACGACTATTTTACTAAAAACAGTCGTTGAATATTTCAATATGTCTGGTGGTGGCGCAATTGGCTAAAGCCTTTAGTCATTTTTCCTGAGGTTGAGTGTTTGAGTCTCCCTAAGCCCATGTCCTTTTTTCGTTTTTATTTTAGTTTCAACGACTGGTTTTTCTAAACCAGTCGTTGTAACTCAATAGGTTATTTTTTATTTATTTTGAGGTATGACGAATGTTTTAATAAAAATAGTCGTGGAATATTTCAACAAGATTGTGGTAGTGCATTTGGCTAGAGCCTTTGGTAAGTTTACCTGAGGTCACGTGTTGGAGGCTCCTTGACCCGGTATCTTTGTTTTGCCCTTATTCCTTTTTGTTCATTAATTATTTCACGCCTTACCTTATTATTTCAACCTATCTATTCTTTTTATATTTCTATATCTTTATCTAGAGAAATAGCAGCATACACAATATCTTGAATAAGGAGATTTGGAAACCCAATAGCATGTAGCACAAACGAAATAGAGAATAAAAGGGAGACGGCACTGTTCAGGCAAAAGGACTAGAACACTGTCTTCAAGAATAGAGGCGACAAAAAAAAAGACGAAGGAGGATCACAAGAATTAGCTTCTTCCACTGGATTGTGGAGTGAGAGCAAGAGAACCAAAAGGAAGGGAAAAGTCAGAGAGACATAGAACGGAGAACCAGAGGTGCATATCTAAGGAACTAGAGGTAAATGGTCGACTGGAGTCTTCTTCTTCTTCTTCTTTTAACGACGAGAGCTAAACAAGGGAAGCAGAGGAAAGGTCGATGGTGCCAAGCTCTGGTTATCTTCCGTCTTTTCGAATGAGCGTGGGTTGGGAGAGAAAGAACGCAGTTGCTGCGAACGCAAGGACCAAAGGATACACATATCTATGAGTAACCTATTTCCAAACTTGCTCTATTTTGATAAATACACATATTTGTGATTGAAGTTGTCCATCTCTGTCACTACTTGCCCTGATACTATTTTGCATCTTGAACCAATGCTTGCAGACATAGACTTGTATGTTGACAACATTACTTTGGCTTCATCATCATTAAAGCAACTTCAAAAGATGAGCAATAACAAAAAATTGATCCCATAACTTGTCATCAAATGATCACTCCAATTCTTTCGCTTCGTGGTTCCCCTTTTGTCTATAAAAGCTTGAGTTCACCCCTCTTCTTACGTCTTTGAAATAAGAGATCTAGGTTGTATAGAGATCATTGAATTTGAAAAAACAAAATGACTTACTGTTATGGTGTAGAACACAGATCTCTAGCCTCAATGGACTAGTAGGTGATTAGTATTGGATCAAAGGATTGCTCAAGGCATCTATGTGGAAGACACCGAAAGGAATATTAGATGACTCTCCCAGATATCTATACAAAAGATACCAAGAGAGCGATGGATCATTGTGCAACACGAGTATGGCGTTTAGCCAAAAAGGGGTGGGGTGTGTGCACAGTGAGACTGAATAATAAATAGGGTCAATAGAGAATGGTACCTTTTAGGTTAACCTCCTATTTATAGAGATTACCTTTAGAGTTTTGTTCCTTGGGCTTTGTGCGCCTCCAGGCCCATGTTTCAGCCGTACTACCTGCACATTCCATGATTATAGCCTTGATTATAGAAAAATTAGTGTTTTACCTGATTATGGAGGGATTCTGGTACAACTCGTTCTTGCTGGGCCGCATAGCCAATGGGCCTCATATATGAGTCCATAACAGTTGCCCCCCAGTCCGGTAGTTTAGGCCTCTGAGCTGCCGGGATGTACTGATTATTTAACCCGGACTTCGTATCCGAGTTGTTTATCTTGACTTCCTCGATCTCCATCCAGCTACTCTCTATGCTTCGCCAAACTCCGGATTCATTTTTGGCTTGCCCCTAGGTATGCATGTCGAGTTGGCTTGTCTTAAAGATCCGATTATTTTCATGATAGTCGGGATTTCATTTGTAACTTTAATCCGAGTTGCCAAGCTTGCATATTTCTACCATGATCTGCCCCTAATGTGAGATATCATGTAAAGATACTGGTATATGAACGGACTCCGCTCGCCTATGTCACCGACAGCTGTATGCTTGCCAACATCATGACGTATAACCGCCTATTCACGATATTCGTGCGCATTTAATGCCCACGTCGTTTCGTATATGTCATCATTGCACTTTTTTGGGGGAAAATCTTTTTCAGTGGGAATTGACTTCACTGCCCCTGACTCTTCGAATTCAAAACGTTTATATATTCAAACTTTTCACTTCTTATCACAACTTCTCACTTGACGTTCTCTAAGAAAAATCTTGCCTCTACAGAAACCTATTCTCTCAATATCTCCATCTGCAATCCTTAGCTTCCTCCAACTTTTCTAGATTTAGGTATTCTCCTCGCTTCCTTTTCTTCTTTGTTTCCGCTACTGTTTTCTTCTTTCTTTAACTATTCTTGCCTAATTTGGTTTTTAGTTTTCACCAAACCTCATCTTTTGGCTTTCTGGGTATGCACCTAGGGTTTCTGGGTTTGAAAAACTTTTGCCTCTTTTTCTTTTAGTGTAATGCTCATCCCTTTCTCCCCCATTTTTCCCAAACTGGATTGCATTAGGTAGTGGTGAAGACCTTATAGGTAATTCCTCGCTGAATCTAACAAGCTGAAAAAATTTGTTTGAGCCATCTCAGTGAAGCTTCTGTTTTCATTTCTTTTTTCTAAAACTTCATGGATAAAGACGCTCCTTTGCCTTTAACAATCTATGGTACGCCAATTCTAGAAGAAGATAAGGAAGTGGTTAAGGTACTTTCTTCCGGAACCAAATACTGGTTCTGGTCAATACCTCGTACCGAGGAAGAAAAACAAGAAGCCTTGCTTCGTAAACTCCGGGGTAGTGGGAGTAGAAAGAGAGCCCGGACACCATCGCGTGTGTCCCACGGTTTAAACACTTGGATTCAAGTATTTCTAAAGAGTCTCTCCTAGCTGTTTCTTAATGTTACACAGGGTAAACTTGGATTTCGGCTGTTTCTTGCTCGTCACAAAATTCAGCAAAAATTTGTCTTTGAGATCTTCAAAATTGTGAATTGACTTTGTAGGCCGAGTGTGGAACCACGCCTGTGTTGCACCTCGCAAGGTTGCAACAAATAGTTGGGATATGATGGGTTCCTCAAATTGCCTTACATACATCCTCAACTCGAACGTATTAATGTGAGCTTGTGGATCCTGAGTTCCATCGTATGTAGGTAAGTCGGCCAAGTTAAAGTTCTTCGGGTACAGAGCATCCACAATCTCGTCCAAGAAAGGACTACTGTTATTCTGCCCCCTACTATATTTTCTTCTATATTTGCCGGGAATACTCTTTGTTTGTGGTGGCGCATCTCGGCTCTCAATTACTGTTACCTGGTTAAGCTCCATTTGCTTTTTTCTCAATGACGTATGATCTAGCCCCTAAGTTTCGGGGTTTCGACCCTGATCTTGGTTGATATTGTTGTTTACGGCGTGATTGATGAGCACAAATTATGCCATGTTTTCCCTGTATTTCATGACTGAATTGTATGGTATATGAAAGTTTAACTGCAAACAATCCAAGCAAAAATGCATATATTCATGATATAGGGAACTGAAGGGTAGAAACCATTTACATCCTAAACATGTGCTAAGAAAGGAGCAAGTTACATTGTTTTTAAAGAACGTATAGCAAAGCTGATACTATGCTATAGCATTCTGACCGCAACTTGAAGTGCAATAAGAAGCATCATGAAAGCTATAGCAAAGTAAAGGACGTAATGCTATGCGGCATATTATCTGACCTTTTTATCTAGCTGATTTCAGGAATAATAATAAAGATCGAGATCGACAGGTAGATTGCTGACGTAATAAAATAGAAGATGTGGAGGATCAAAATGGAAAGATTTGAAGAATCCCGCAGGATCAGCAGAATCAATTTACAAACAGAAGATGCGATAGATCTCGACAGATTTGGAAAGCCTAGTTCGCTGAAACTTGCGTCACAAGAGAGCCTGAGTATAAAAGGAAACAACAAGTCAACCCTAACGAGAGAGTTGTACAGAGCCTAAACGAGATTTAACATTCGGCAGACTCGAAAGAAGAGTGAGAGACTTCACTAGCACGAGAATTCCAGGATATCCCAGCATCCTTCCTTGCAGTAAGACAGAGGGAAGAAGACGTGGAGTGGTGATGTGACAGGGCTTCTTCCACGCCGTCGGAACGCCGTCAAGTTTTCTGCTTTTATTTTATTTTATTTTAGTAGTTAGATCATGGGTCATTCTGTTACTATCTGTTTTGTGTTTCCCTCGTCAATCATGAACTAGCTTTCCTATAGCTGAACGAGGATGAATTCTTAAGTGTTAAATGAACCCAGTTGCAAGTTCTTAATTTAATAGATTCGGTTTGCTTATTAGTGAATTAATTACTAGTCGATTAGAGGAATCTAAGGGCTAGATTTGTGGCCTTGGCTTACTGGAAAGGAGTCGAGGTTAGACCTCTGAGAAACAATGTTTTCTAGGCAGCCGGTGCAAGGCTTGACCTATTTATTGTAGGCTTCAGGAATGAGTCTACCTCTCATAACCATGACACCCTGAGTGTAATGCAGGTTTAACTAGAAAGTTGCCATAGGAATATGGAAGGAGTATAGTTACTATCATATGTATCGGATGTGGAAGCTTCGATAAATCATAGTGGTGGGTTAACCGAATATCGTTGTAGTTGGTAGCTGTGCTGTAGCATTGCAGAAGCTGTGTAGTATAGATGCTATAACAATGGGTATAGCAACTGGGGGATTGGTGCATTTAAAGTGATTCCGAGTTCAGCCTAACTTCTCACTGATATCTTCTTCAAAACTTATTCTGTTTATTTCTGTTAGTAGCATAAATACAAAAACCTCTCAAACCAATTATATTTACTTTCGGTTTGCACAACTATCATAGCAATTGAGCGTCACTCTTCGGTATCTCAGTCTCTGTGGGACGATACTTTACTTATACTTTATTACTTGTTCGATTGGTTCACTTGCCATCAAGGAAATCGACCAACAGTGATCATTCCGGGGGCCTTCAGTGTCAGCTTGCACGGAGGCTGAGGCAATAGCCCAGCTAGGATCATCCCGGTTCCTATTTCGAGTCAGGTTCTCAATTCGTCTGAGGCGCTCCTCGAGCAACCTCATTCTTTGGCTATTTTCTTACCGAGTGTCTTCTGTACCAATTTGAGTAGAAGATGCGACGATGTAACCCGGATGGGTCCACTTTCATCCCGGTTTATTTCGCGAACAAGGTCCTTCATTCGTCCGAGACGCTCTTTCAATAACTGCTGCAATCTCCGCCCTTCTTCCTGCCGCCAGAGGGAATTTTGAATATCCATATCCTCTTGCAACATTCGGATATCTTCTTGCCTTTGGAGTCGGTTACGAGTCTCCATCTCCTCCATCCGCCTGAATAATGACCCCAACGTATTTTGCATCAGCCGAATGTCCAGGTTCTCGATATGAAATTGTAGGGGAGGGTCTTGTTGTTGAACTAGTGGCTGGACTTGCTGGATAACCTGGTTATGGGGGACTAAAGAGGTTGCGGTATCAGCTGTCTTCGCCTCAGTCTCCACCATAACTTGATTATAGTCTGGAGCAACCGAGTCCTCATGTTAGATCGTTCGCTCTAAATGCTGCTGCGGTTGCCCCTCCGGCAACTGGTCTTGCCAAGGTATCTGGCTACGACTTTTGGTATTTGCAGCCATTTTTGGTCGTTTGGAAATCGAAGTTTATCTCTCCCCAAGGTCGGCGCCAATGTTCTGGTGTAGAATACAGATGTCTAGCCTCAATGGACTAGTAGGTGATTAGTATTGGATCAAAGGATTCCTCAAGGTATCTTTGTGGAAGACACCGAAAGGAATATCAGATGACTCTCCCAGATATCTATACAAAAGATACCAAGAGAGCGATGGATTACTGTGCAACACGAGTATGACGTTTAGCCAAAAAAGGGTAGGGTGTGTGCACAGTGAGACTGAATAGTAAATAGGATCAATAGAGAATGTGTATCTTTTAGGTTAACCTCTTATTTATAGAGATTACTTTAAGGTTTTAGTCCTTGGGCTTTGTGCGCCTCCAGGCCCATGTTTCAGCCGCACTACCTGCACATTCCATGATTATAGCCTTGATTATAGGCCAATTAGTGTTTTACCTGATTATGGAGGGATTGTGGTACAACTCGTCCTTGCTGGGCCGTATAGCCAATGGGCCTCATATATGAGTCCATAACACTTACATTGATTGTTTTTCGAAAACAATCGTTGTAACTTAAAACTTTTAATGACATTCACATACACTACCCCTGAAAACAATCATTTTAGAATCCTAAAAACGGACGTTAAATTCTGTAATAGTGAGTGGATTTTTAAAAAATTTCCCATAAATTTTTTAAACAAACATGGAGACACTTCTGTCTATTTGTAACAAATCAATTTTCTTTTCTTTTTTGAAATGTTAGGTATAGTGCACTAAGGAATCATCATCACCACTGATAATTCATGAATAATATAAATTATTATATCTATTTTATATTAATATTAAATACAGAAAAAATTGGCTTTGTAACGATGTTTTGAAACCCGGACCGGCCGGTTCGGACCGGAAACCGGCGAACCGGCCAAAAAACCGGTCCGAGTTAAGGGGTGACCTCGAGTTCTGAGTCAACTCGGCCGAATTGACGAGTCACAGTCGTTTTTTAAAAAAAAGTCGCCTGAAACAATCCCAGTTCTCCACTGACTTTCGATCAACTCGACGGTGAGAAAAAGCGAGACATAGAAGGAGAAAGAAGGGAGAGAGAGATCTAAAGAATATGACTGATTTTGTTTAACCATCGTTTTGTTTTTCTTCGATAGTCACCCTGGCAAGACTCACTGCCATTCAAGATCGTCTCCATCTTGCCATCACCGGTCTTCTACCATCAAAGATCGTCTTCATAGGTAACAAATGAGAAGGGAGCTGGCGAGGAGAGAATGGAGGCACAGTCTCAATGGAGGTGAGAATGGAAACTTGGAGCAAAAGAGAGAGGGAGAGATCATCAGGAAATACGAGTGCAGTTTTGGGTGTTTAAAGTAAAAACTGATCCTTTTTCCAATGACTAATGGGCAAAAAAGTGTTTGAACTTTGAAAGACGCTATAACCTATTGGATATTTCTCTAAACCCTCAGACTTTATCATTTCCTTGGTTTGAAAAAGATCCCTCTAAGCCTATAGTTCTGAACAAAAAAAAAATAGATTGATGATGCACTTGTAGGCAAGGACAATTTGGCGCAGAAGCACAGGGTGTTCAGTAAAATCAGATAGATGCACAAGTTACTTTTATAAGTAATATATATTATAAAATATAAAAATAATTTATTTATTACAGAATTAGTTGTCATTAGAGGGATATGTAATGTTAATTTGTGAAGGGAAGTGTAAAGAATATTTGATAAGTATATAATACATGTGTTAGTGATTTAAGGTTTTAAAATAATATAAAGAATTTTGGATAGTGTGATAAGAAATTAAATTATTTTTCAATTTTTAATATCTCACCTGCCTCTGCGAGTTATTTCCGTCTCACCCATCGACCCTTAACTCCAAGATCCCGACTGGTTCAGTGTCCGGTCCGGGTTTTGAGAACCTTACTTTGTAATAAGTCGCTTTTGATAAGCGATCTGTCCCCGAGTGATGAGCTTAGCCAAGGTTGGCAGATTCTGATGTCACTAAATTAATAGCTTGGTTCCATTCATATGCTTGGCTTTGTCAGGTCCCAAACAAACAAAATAGCTTGCGTTTATAAGTATAGATCTGATCATGATCATGTCTTTTAATTAATTAGCTAATTAAAAAAATAGTAAATCTTGACCATTGGAACATGTTATTAGTTTAATACGGATACTAAAAGTATGCAACACAATCACGAAAAAGTAACATTTTTTAAATTATGATGGACACTTGATTAGCCGTCCAGCACATGATTGTAGGTTTGCCTCAGCCTTACTTATTAATAAAAGATGACATTATAGTAATTGGGTGGCCCCATTTCTGATTGCCTGATCCAACGCTCCAGAAGTGATCAATAATGTCATTAATTAGGCCTCTTAACAATGATGATGAGTGTGATTAGTCATAGAGATTTTTTATTTTATTTTTTATGAGATAAATATGTAAGGGTAGTTTTTTTTTTTTTGTAAAACACAAAATCACTTAAAATAAGTGAAAGTGAAATGGGAATTTATATATATATATATAAAACAATATCATTAGCTAAAATTTAGAGGAATTCGTCGCTAGAGTTTTATCTTTACAAAGGTCTCACACTTTTACAATCTAATTGTATTGAAGCAAGAATAAAAAACACACAAGTAATCTGAGTCAGATATTAGTCAGAGTAAAGTTCTAGATATTATATGGATAAAAAAAAAAAAAAATCACACACACACAAAAGCAAACACCTGCCAAAGAATAACTTCTTATTCATAATCTCATAATCTGAAAATAACAAAATAGAAGCCGGTCTTTAAATAGACAAATTTCCTAAACCTAATATGATTACATGACTCTAAAAATTGTAAAATATAAATAATAAGATGACATGTCCTTAAATTAAACCAACAACAACAATATACTTTAGGTCCCTATTTGATATTTTTATATATAAAATAATATCTTAAAAAGATAAAGTACTAACAAATTCAAAAAATCTTCTAGATGATTTAAAATATCTAATACTTCTTCCTGCTTTATTATAAAACACCAACTAAGCATGTGTATTTGATCATTTTTATAAAGATTGCTTATTTTCAAAGTGCATTTTTTTTTTCATATATGCCCATAATTAATAAGGGTAGTGAGTGAAAGTAATAATTAATATAATATTGGATTTAGTGCAATTAGAGCCCGTTTGGATGAGCTTTTAAAAAAAGTGTTTTTTTTTTAACTCCAAATTGAAGCTTAAAAAAATAGAGCAGAATTTTGACTATTTTTGTGACTTTTACTTTTTTTTCAAAAGCTATAATCTAAATACATAAATTAATAAAAAGTTATTTTTTATATATATAGAAAAAGCTCATCCAAACTGGTTCTTAGTACGATAATATTGGAAGTTACTTAAATTTTAAGATAATTTGATTGATTTTAATTATTTTTATTGATTTATGAGAATTGTTAGTTTACGCTTATAATAACAACTCAGAGGAGTAGTAGATAGTATAAACCTTCATAGCAATTTATTAAATTCAAATGACTCTTTTTAAATAGGAAAAGAACAAATTGATTTAATTAAAAGTTTGTAAAAGTTAAATTTTTTTTTTTTTAAAAAAAAAAAAGCCCCTTATGTCAGTGTTTAATCAAAAGAGACGCCTATATGGAGATGGAGGTTGATATTTCAGTGCCATGCCATAATCAAGAGACGGAGCATTGGGATGGGTGTAATAATGGACCCTGCCATGTGGCCATCCTTATTTTAAAAGCAAGTACGAGTAGTACAATTCAAGCTTGGTTGGAAGTTGGAACCCAATCCCACTTGCTCCACTTTCGTCATCATCTCTATTTTCATGATTCCCCAGCTAAATCGTGACCACTGATTTTTCTTTTCTTCTTTTTCTTAATTTTTTTTTAAAAAATTATAATAAGCTCGTTGGCTTGTCAATCATAGATCAACTTTAATGATGGGATTCCATTTTCCGGCAAGGAACACAGGAGACGTAAACAAGAAGGAGCTCAGCTTTTTTTTTTTTTAAAATCCATCTTGGGTAATTTTTGAGAAAAAAAATCCCAAAAAGCGCCCCAAAATTCCTGAAAATCCAGAGCGCCCTGCGCCCTTTTTTGAGATTTTTCATTAAATGTTTTAGTTGTTAACGGGTCGATATTGTTGTAAATATGATTGTTTTAGTTGTAAAAATATTGTTGCAAAATTATTTTTTTAGTTGTAAGCGGTGGGGATATTGTTGTAAATATGACTATTTTAGTTGTAAAAATTTCATTTAATTTATCCCAAAAAAGGGCCCAAGGGCCCTTTTCTTTTTTTCGAATCTTGAGACCCTTTTTGGGATTTTTTTCCCAAAAAGGGCCCCAAGATAGATTTTCCCTTTTTCTTGGGGTAATATAATGACAAGCTAAAGGCTTGAGGTTAACAAAAGTCTAAGATTAGCCTATATCCCCTGATTTTAATAACATTCCGCCACATTCAAGATTTACTAAGTCCACACATTCAATAGGTTGCGATGAAATAATTACAAAATCATGATTCATCTCTTAAGCCGACCGTGCTAAATAATCAGTACATCTTAATGTTTCTCTATAACTATGAATAATCTGTAGACCCTCATGTAAAGGAATAAGGGATCTAACCTCCTGTATTTCATCTCTCATAGGATGATCCTGCCCACAGTCAAGTAATACCAAATGAATAGCATCCAATGAATCAGTATGGAGCATGATCTTCTTGAACCCCAACTGCTTGCATAGAACAAAGCCCCTGTAAATAGCATGGATTTCCGCAGCAATTGACATAATATGCCCTAACTTCTGCTGAAATCCACATATCCAGTTTCCTTGGTGATCTCTGATCACTCCTCCACAAGTTGCTTGTCTATTGTTCCTGTATGATCCATCCACATCCACACGTACATAACCTGGATCTGGGAGACGCCATCTCGTTTCTGCTCTATTTGGTATCTACATAATTAGATATTGGAAACGGCTATGCGCCACGTAGTTGCACAACTTTTCTTTTTCTTCAAATATAAAAAGTTCATCAAAATTCACGGTCCCTTCAGCAGCTGACGTCATTGAAATTTACTGTACGGTTTGCCAAAAACAAAAACCTATGTTAGGATTTTTTTTTTCTTATCATTAATAATTAAATAAATTATCTAGCCTGATTTTGTTCAAAATAATAATTACTTTTCTCAATTTACCTGATATGTTATTTTTCATCTTTTGATTTATAATTTAATAGTAACCTAATATTATCAATATCATTATGAAATATAAGATTTAGGGCAAAAGAGAGAAAAATACTATTAAAATTGATAAAAGACAAAGAATAATGTTCAATTCAATAATTCCAAAGGAATTGATTTAGAATTTTGAAATGTTGGAAAATTTGAGAAATTATCTAACTATCCTTATTTTTTAAAAATAAAAAAATCCCCAACTCCCTTATTGGCGACCCCGAGCTCCATTGCTTAGGTGACCGACAAAGGACGACCGTCACACGAGCTCCGTGGTGTAATATAATTTTTTAAATTTTCTTAAGCAAAAATTATCAATATAGATACGTGAGTTGTTAATAACGATACCAAAGTTGTAAACGACGTATTTGTTAAACATAAGTTGTTAATAGAGTTGGGAATCAGTGACGGCCCTTAAAGGACCAAGGCCTAAAAGGGTCGGCCCTTCTAAGCCGGGGGTAAGAAAAATATCTGTTTTTTCAAGCCCGGCCCAAGAGCACTAGGGCCAGGGCCATCCCTACAGGGTCGGAAGTTATTATTCCAAATTTCAACTATTTTTCCTCAATTTTTTTCAAAGAAATATAATTAGTAAATTACAACAATTAAAGTTTTAATTTATCAAATAAATGTGTTCAACATTAATATTCAAACAATGCACATCATGCAACAAACAAATACAGTCACTAATTCATAATCAAAAGCAAACTATTGTACATAAATAACTCACATAAAACATAAAAAGCTTACCACTAAACAACATGAGTACGATGACTATCATTGTCATCTTCCTCGCCACTATCATCAATTTCAAAGACATTTGATTGTGCTTCACTTTAAGTAGTAGGCTCGCATCATGAGTAAAAATATCAAGAATTTATTTTTTCGCATTATAAATACATCTCTAATCTTTATCTGCAACAAATAATAAACCAAATCATAAAATGAGAATATAGTTATAATGTATTTGTACTTAAATGGATAAATAACTCTAAAAAAATACTAAATACATATAAATTAGTAAATTGTCATCACATGTGAATCCATGCATCCAGATGTGAGTACAAATAAGAGCTTGAACATTACATAGAAGAATGAAACTTCTATATTTTGTTAGAACACGTGAACCAATACTAAAGTTGATTCACTAGCTAATGTAGTAATTGAAGTGCTCAGAATATCATTTGTCATGTTTGAAAGAATAGAAAATATTTGTTGATTGTTCTTCCACCAGTTCAAGACATCCAATTATTTCCAATTATCAGGCTTTAGTATTGGTTCTTCCAAATAAGTTTCCAATTTAGACTTGTTCATTAAAAAATGATACATACTCGCATAAATATTTTGATAATTCTACATCATTACAAAACATCTAAGTAAATACTAGTTCGGCACCCAATAAATTCAATTGACATTGAAATTAAAACATACATTAAATGTATTGTCAAAGGCGGTTACTGAAGCACTTGAAGTCTGAAAAGAAAGATGGGTTGTCAATGTTGAAGATCTGGTGATTGATGCACCTTTAACTCTATGAGTTGGAAGAGATGTCCCACATTTGAATATTCATTAAAAATGAAATCCAGCTTGCTCCTTATATTAATGAAAAAATAAATAAAGGGCCTAACAAGTTGGCCCTTAGCCCTGCAGGGCCGGCCCTTTTAAGCCCTTGGTCCTATAGGGCCAACTTCATTTAGAAGCTCCAATTTACAAGCTCTGCCTTTGAAGGGCTAAGGTTTAAATAGCTGACTCGACGGGCTCGGTCCGATTTCCTGACTCTAGTTGTTAATAGCGATATTAGAGTTATAAATAGGGTATTTGTTGAATTCAACGAATAACTTGCTTTCAACTTTAGTATTGCTATTAACAACTCAAGTATCGATATTAACAACTTTAGCCTGAGAAATTTTTAAAAAATATTAGCCGTCAGAGCTCTAGTGAAATTTATTAGGAAATATTCAACAAATACCCCATTTACAACTTTAGTATTGTTATTAACAACTCAAGTATCGATATTAACAACTTTAGCCTAAGAAATTCAAAAAAAAAACCACCAGAGTTCCAGTGAAAGTTATTAAAATAATATTAAACAAATATCCTGTTTACAATTTTACTATCGCTATTAACAACTCAAGTATTAACATTGATAACTTTTACCTGAGAAATTAAAAAAAGAAAATAATAGGCCACAGTTTACAACTTTAATATTCTTATCAACAATTCAAGTATCTATATTGACAACTTTTGTTTGAGAAATTCAAAAAAAAAATATTAGGTGGTTGATCGCTAGCAAGGGCGCCAGAGCTCCGGTGACGGCCGTTGCAACCGATCACTGGTGCCAGAGCTTCAACTGCTGGCAATGGGGTTAGGGGTTTTTTATTTTAAAAAACATTTAAGGGTAGTTCGGTAATTTCTCAAATTTTGCAACATTTCAAAATTCTAAATCAATCTCTTTGAAATTTCAATGTTGTCGTTTAGAACTTGAAGGACTTGTATAGACGGTTGATTGATAAAGGTCCAGGTGAAGACAGGGGGAGAACAGAAGGTCGAAGGAGAGATAATTGATATAAATGAAATGAAGGAACATGGATATGATGATGATAAAGTGACATTTGCAGAAGGAAAAGAAAGTGATGAAAAATGTGATAGTGAATCAGATGCAAGTAGCAAGGAGTCTGTAACGACCCCTACAGGTAAGGACCTGGTTTGTCCCCCTCACGGCATATCGCTTACACCCGTGGTTGGCCGGCCCCACTGGGGCGGAATTGTCCTCCTCCTCTTGGAGGATTTGTCCCTTGAGTAAATACCCAAGGACGCCTCCCCAAGGGCTCGAACCTTGGACCTGAGGAATAAGTCTAAAGCCTAAAAGCACCTTGGTAGTCCAAAGCCTAAGAGCACATTTATATATATTATCAATATTATTATTTCAACTATTTTTTTTTTCTGGTAAATCATATCTTAAATAAATTTTTTTTATCTTGATAATTACATGACAAATTCATGTATCATGATTAATTTTTTCTTACTTGTAATTAAATCTTAATATAAAAATTAGAATGTTACAGTTTCTATTTGTAGGAATGATTGAGTGTCCACGTTTTGATATGGTTGTTCTAATGGAGTCCAAATGTGACAATTGATCACACAAGTGTAACTAATTTACTTCATGTTTATGTCAATGTTTGTTTTGGATTAGTTGTACATTAGACTGAACAATTTATGTTTGCCATGGTTGTGGCAACAAATTAAATAATACAAGCGGGATATTTTGTGATAGCTGGTAAATCTTCCTTGAAATTTATCAAGAGCTGACACTTTCAGTCTTTTGTCAGACCAAACGAGCAAATTAAACGTCAATGATCGACACAATAGTTTATAGGTTTTTTTCTTCACCTGGATCGCAACATGTTGTGAATCATTTTGTAATGGGTTATCTTATTTTGTAATTCTCAGATGTCATATTTGGTCAATATTGTTATACTTTTGTCCATATGTTGTGGCTTTTGTTGCCTATTTTGTGTGGATGATATAGGCATTTTTATCTACACACAGGTCATGCTTGTTGCATAGTTTACATTAGACATTGAGAAGTTAAGAATTGAAATTACCATTAGAATTTACATTAATAACTTCACTTTCATGTTTCACAACTTTATATCCCAAAAACCAACACATGCCTAGGTATAGTTTTTAGGGGACAAGTTTTAGAGGTCAATAACAACATTTATATCTAGATTAACAATATCAAAATCCATATTATCGACTTCACTTTCATATTTTACAACTTCATATCCCAAAAACCAACATATGTGTAGGTATAATTTTGAGGGCACAAGTTTAAGGGGTCAATAACAACATATATATCTAGATGAACAACATCAGAACCTACATTAACAACTTTAGTTTCATATTTCATGACTTCATATATCCATCATATGTTGTTTAATGACAGTTTGCATAATTACATTCACCAATAACCTGAAACCAAAGAATCTGTGATAATGACTCTTTTACACATTCACATATTTAATGACAAGGGAACAATAAGATTGCACTTTCACAAAATATTTCCTTGTCACTAACATGACAATACGTAAGACATTGCAATACATTACTTACTAAATGGATTAACTGTATGGCACCAACCCACACTAGTGCAAAAAAGGGCTTTAAGACCGCCTCATTTAGACCGGACATCTAACACACCGGTCTTAAAGGAATGACCGGTGGCAGTATTGTAAATATAAAGAACTTCTTATGTATGACCGGTGGCAATATTGTAAATATAAAGAACTTCTTATGTATGACCGGTGGCAGTTTTGTAAATATAAAAAACTTCTTATACCAGATCTTTTTTCATAGGTCTTAAATATATTATTCAGACCCGTTAAAAAACAAGCTGGTCTTAAAAATGTTATTAAAAAATATTCAAATATCAATTACTTTATGGAGAAATCTCATAGCCGGACTAATATTTTCTGCGGTCCAAAATAAAAAGGATAAATTTAAATATAAAGGTAATAAAGTTTTAAGACCGGACATATTTAAAAGCCAGTCTTAAAAGTTATTCTTTTAAGACCGGACATAAAATGCGGCCGGTCTTAAATATAGAAAAAGAGTGAGAATAAAAAATTAATTCTTTTAAGACCGGACCATAATATGACCGGTCTTGAATATTAATTATTAAGACCGTCTCTTTTTATATCCGGTCTTAAAAATGAACCGCCAAATAAACATTTCTTCGCGCGAAAGCTTGTTACTCTCACTGAAGAACCTCTGTTCACGTTGCGAAACCCTTCCTGTTGTATTACCTCTCTTCTTGTCTCGAAAATGAACGGTGAAAACGATTCTATTTGTGTTCTGGGAACGCCGCCATTCTTGGTGTGACTGTGTGAGTGAGAACGAACCCTCTCTTCATCTCACAATGAGCCTCGTAACCGCCCCGCACGCCGTGGTAGAAGAGGCACACGAATGATGGATGTAACCCTAAGTCGGACTTCGGGTCAAGGCCGGAGATTCGCTTTGATGAGAAGTTGGAACCTTTCGGTCCCACGAAATAAAAATATACTAGTTTTGTTGGCTATCTAGCACGCAGCAAGGTTAGCATCTTGATAGATGAGTGGAAAAAAGTGGACATTCGCACGGTAAAGGATCCTATTTGGGACACTATCCGGCTTACATACACTGTCCCTGACTGTCAGAAGTTGAAAGACAAGACATTGTCTTATTGTGTTGATCGGTGGAGGAAGTTTAAGACCTTTCTAGCTAACAAGTATATTTTTGTCGAGGTTCGGCCTGTAGAAAATCCTTGGGACAAGTACACATTTATTGATGAACAAACTTGGCAACAATTTGTTCAGCTGCGGACCACTCCTGAGGCTCTGGTGAGTTCATATTTAGTTTTTTTTGCCCTTTTGTGTGCTTATTAACCTATGCGGATATGTGAATGTTATTGTGTTCATCTAATCCTGTTAGTTAAATGGTTTGGTGTGTGAATAGAAGTATACATTTCCTGCCTTTATCTATGCAAGTCTGATATGTAAACCCTGAAAAGGTAAAATACTAAGAAGGTAATTAGGGAAATAATAATGGCATAAGAGTCAAGCCATTATTATAGTCTTAGTTCTGTTATAGTAGGTAGTGGTTAGACATTGTTATTAGTTAGTTAGTTAGTATGTTAACTATGTAATGGTTTCGGTATAAGCTGTTATTGGGCCTTAAGAGTCAAGCCTATAACTATATGTAAGAGGTTAGTCTAATATGTGTAGGAACCAGTTATGATGAATGAATGAATTGACTGAGTTGGCGATTTCCGCAACTCCCTTTCCTCCGTTTCTCCCAATTTCTTCTACAATTCTACATCTTTCTTAAATAAAATGTTGAAACTTGATTAAGTGAATCGACTAATGTTTGACGTTCATATGAAGCGAAGTTCTCTAATCTCTCGTTAGTGAGATGGCTGGAATTCATAATTAATAGTTTTTTTCAATTCGATTCACGAAAAAGAAGGGAACAAGCACGGGAGATAGGGAGAAAGAATGATTGCCCGCATAGGGCTTCTCGCGGGATATGAAATGGCCGAAAAAGAATTGATGGCGGCCAAGCGGAAGAGATTGGAAGATGAAGCCGAATCCAATCCTTCGCGATAGTTGATCGGCCCATCTCCAATACGTCGCGAGGAGTTGTGGTTGCATATTCGGCAAAAGCCAAGCGGCGCCTACACAAGTGAACAAACTCGTGTAGTTGCTGAAAGAATTGTAAGTATCGTTATTGTTATTTTTTAGTTACTAAACATGTTTCATTACTAAGCTTCTCATTATTTGTATCTTACAAGAAGATCTTAAAAAGAAAGAAGCAGAGGGATCTTTTGTGTCGGACGGGAGGAATGATGTTTTGACTGTTGCTACCGAAAAACCGGATCACGCGGGGCGTATAAGGGGGGTTGGAGGACGGGTAGGCCTGAAGGAATACTTTGGTAAATCTAAATGCCACAAACAAAGTATGGTTACCGGGAGGAGATGGAACAGAGACCGGCCAAAATAACGATGATGAAGCGGCGGCTAAAGAAGCAATGTTTCAATCTCGAGATGGAACAGACGCTAGCCAAATTCAGTGAGGAAGCAGCGGCTAAAGAAGCAATGTTTCAATCCCATATGAGCCAGATGAAGGAGGAAATGAATCAGATGAGGCTGCTTTTGAGCTCTCGTCTAGAGAGCGATGTTCCCGTCACACATTCACATACACTGGTGCAGTAGAGCACTAAAGGGAGCTGCATTGTTGGACAGTCAGAGCAACCTTGTTGCCTGTATGTGGAAAAAACTCATAGACTATTAGTTGCAAAAGGGACTATCCACAACTTGGGATCAACTGTACACCACCAACAAATGGCTGATGATGAAGTCAGAGTGTCAGTTGAAAAGGTGATCGTTGATGCACCTCTCCCTCTCCGAACTGATGAGTTGAAGCTTGTGAGTGATGTCAAGGGAACCTTCATCTCTTGGCCAACGAAGCTTGTACATGTCTCTACCCCTCCTGAAGCTTCATCCCTCCTCCTCAGGTTCCATCCCCTCGTCAAGCTGCATCCCCTCCTCCACAAGTTCCATCCCCTACTGCTAATTTGACTGCCAAGGAAAAAATATCCGATTTGGTAAATAAAGGATATTTTAAAGATAAATTGTGGCCTGTCAATGAAGTAGTCGGCCTCCCTCATCCTCAAGATGTTTACCTTGATAGCGTAGATGTAACGTCCCTGCTGGTTCTTGGACAGGAGCTTTCATCTGCAATTGTTCAAATGTTTATGAAGTAAGTATCTTCTTCTATGAGTACATAATTTAAATGCATCGTTTAGACACACATACATATATACTAATTCCATGATCGATGTCATTATTGTAGGTTCATGCATGAAGAATTGGATTCTAGTGCCCAGTCTATGCAGGTACACCATCCTTGGAGTTGAGACAAGAATACAAGTCAACGAGTGTGTGTGAAGTGATAAAAAAGGTGTATGTGTTTCCATACTACCACAGGTACATATCACAATTCTTGTATGCAATTCACTTAATATAATTCTGCTACATATATCACTGAGTACTTTACTGTTGTGAATTTTCAGCTGCACTGGCAGTTGGTCCTCATGTACATGGAGGATCATAAAATTATCTTCTTATACTCCACTCACAGTGAGCCAGAGACTATATTGACGGAGAGCGTCAACAAGTAAGAATGTCATTTTGATTCTCTTGTCTGAAATCTCTACTGTGTATTTTCAGTGAACATTATTGATAAATTTGTGATTTTGATCATAGTGCCATGAGGACTTTCCAAATTGAGGTAAACAAAAGGCGTGGGTCTCAGGCCACTTATCCTAAATGGTACAAACTACAGGTTAGTACATATTTGGACACTGGCACACTGCCTTGTGAACTTGGTCAGTAAGCTATATATGCTAGCTCTTATATATATTTCTTGTTCGTTTTAGACCCATCGGCAACCAACGAGGTCCAACTTATGTGGCCTGTACGTCATGAAACACATGTATGATGTTATCACGGGAGGAACGACAAAATTAACTGCAAAGGTAAATATATTTGATGTTACATATTATGGCTAAATTCAGTTTGTGTCTTAATGTTACATATGAAATATGCACGTAAGTTAATTCAGTCTCTGTCTTTGATGTTACAGAGGTTTGCCGGACCTGCTCCCTTTCTTGATGATGAAGTGGAGCACATATGCAATGTGTTTTGTGAATATCTTTATGACCTAATTAAGTCCTAAATTCATTTGTAAAATATACGCATAATGTGTAATTCAATAATATATTTGTATATCTTTTAGAAGAAATTCGTTCATTCTTTCTAGCTATTTTGTGCTTGAAATTTTGAGGTACATGATGTTGTAAATGAGAAAAAAGAGACTATCCTAAAGTCCGTTGCTAAAAAAGTCTTCGTTTATTTCTAAAAATATGACGAGACCTTTAGGACCGCATAATAATTAAACCTCCGGTGCTAAAAGTCTTCGTTTATTTTAAAAAAACTATGGCTAGACTTTTAGGACCAGACGTATTTATTTGTCCGGTCTTAAAAGTCTTCTAAAAATATTCTACACTTTTAGGACCGCATAAAATATGTTATGACCGGTCCTAAAAGTCTTATGTCTAGACTTTAAAACCGTAAATTTGTTAAATAACCGCTCCTAAAAGTCCATCTTCTTCGTTTATTTTTTAAAATTTGGCGAGACCTTTAGGACCGCTTATTTATTAAACCTCCGGTCCTAAAAGTCTTCTAAAAATTCAATAGACTTTTAGAACCGAATGTTTATGTTATGACCGGTCCTAAAAGTCTACGTTTAATTAACTAAAAAATATGTCTAGACTTTTAGGACCGCATATTTATTAAACCTCCGGTCCTAAAAGTCTTTTAAAAATTCGCTAGACTTTTAGGACCGAATGTTCATGTTATGACCGGTCCTAAAAGTCTACATTTAATTAACTAAAAAATATGTCTAGACTTGTAGGACCGTGATTTTGTTATTTGTTCGCTCCTAAAAGTTCAGTCATAAAAATATTTTTTTAAAATATGGCTTAACCTTTTCGACCGTGAATTTGTTAGCTTTTAATAGTTTTTGATTGTGTTTTCGAGACAAATTTTTAGGGTTCAAGACAACCGAGGTTCTCGGCGTTACGCTCAAGCTAGGACCTCTTTTGTCGTCGATGTTACCTCTCTTGATGTTCGAGCGCATTATCGGTTTCCCTTTTCGTTGTCTCTTTTCTTTTTGTCGGAAAGATAAGAAGATATTGAAAGGAAACTGAAAATATTCAACTCAGGTCGAGGTAACACCGACTACAACGACGGTCCAACCTTGAGAAGAATAGTCACTTTGTTTGTTTTTATTCGAATAAGGAAAAAGACCTTTTTTATTGTATGTTATTAACTGTATTCTACGAATTTTTAATGTTGATTTACACGAGGACAATGTTTTGTTTGTTTCCTTTTTTTTGGAAAAAGAAAGAAGACAATGAAAAGGACATGGCGATCGAATATGGAAACAACAATTTTTTTTATTATATTTTTTTTTTTGCTGCCATGAGGAGTAGTAGCGGCGATGCGGACAAAAAAAAATAGAAAAACATCTACTCCCCCATCGTTGTCGGAGGGGAGGAGGAGAGAGTCGTCGAGAGAGATCGGAGATGTCGTCAAAAAAAGATCGTATTAGCAACGGAAATTTGAAGGATGGTACTCAACGTCCCGGGGTAATTTCCGAAATATTTGCCGCGGAAATAGCGCGAAAATTCCGTGGGTGGCCGGCACATTGACGGGCTAATAGACCTGGCAAACATATTGCCACTTATTTATTTGCCACGGAAATTTTTCCGTGGCTAATTTCCATTACCCACGGAAATTAGCCGCCGTGGTAATTTCATACGTAATTCCGTCGTCTATTTAGAGCGGAGGCGGGCGGTGGCAAATGTGCTGAATCATCTCTTTTTTTGTAGATTGTCGGTTCCGGAGGCAACGGAGGAGGAGGACTATATGGTGGTGGTGGAGCAATCATCGCCATTCGGACACTGGTGTGATGTTTCGATGTTTCAGAATTGATGGAGAATTGGAGAAGAATGTGAAGGAAGTAAAGTAACATCGGGTTTAAATAGAGAACCCTGCCTGAAAAATGTGAAACGCCGGAAACAATAACGAGGAGATGCATAGTTCATCAGAATACGAGGAGACGCCTAGTTGAGAAGTTTTTCTGGAAGTCGAAGAGACTCTGAATCATTCATTTGAACAAAGTGTAAGGATACGAGTCGTATCCTTACACTCTGTTCAAATGAATACGACTTTGAATCATTCAATTGAAAAAAATAAATGAATTCTAGGACCGGATGCAAGGTAAAAGGTCTGTCTTAAAAGTGATTGAATTGATTGAAAAAAATAAATAATAGACTTTTAGGACCAGACATACTATAAAAGGCCGGTCTTAAAATCAATTGAATTGAACAAAATAAATAATAGACTTTTAGAACCTGATATATTATTAAAGGTCGATCTTAAAGTCAATTGAATTGAAAAAAAAAATGAATTCTAGGACCAGACATAAGGTAAAAGGTCGGTCTTAAAAGTGATTGAATTGAAAAATAAATAAATAATAGACTTTTAGGACCGGACATATTATAAAAGGCCAGTCTTAAAATCAATTGAATTGAAAAAAATAATAATATAATTTTAGACCGCATATTTATTAACTCATCATACCTCTTTGTCCTTATTAAACTCCTCATACCTCGTAACTCCACACTTCGTCGCTCTTAAAAATATAAACTCCTCATACCTCTTTGTCCTTATTAACTCCTCACAATCTCGTAACTCCATACTACGTGGCTCTCTGCCCCAACTGCTGAAACCATGGTTAGATACAAGAGAACCGCTCGTAGGGGTACTCTTACTCCTGATGCTCGTGCCTTCCGTAGATCGTTATACAGTGCGCCTCCTCCAGCGAGAGTGCGTTCTATTGTGACAGAAGAGTCTCGGGTCGTTGGATCCATTGTTATTTCGGATGATGAAGAGGTTGCCGCACCCCCTCCAAATTTTCGGACCATGAAGAGGTTCTTGCTCCCCCTCTCCAACCAGTTAGCCCCAGCGCGCCTACCGCTGACCCCTCTCCTCTTTCCTCTAATGATGCATTGTGGCTGATGCGAATAAGACATGAACTTGCTGATATCCGGTGGGAATTTAACGCTTTTCACGCCGATATCGCCAAGGATGTTTAGTCAGATTCTTGTTTTTTTTTTTATAATTTTATGCTTGTTTTGTTTCTTGTGTACGTGCATATTCACCAGTAATGTATGAACCATTAAGAACTAAGCTTGTGTCTTTTTTTTGTTCATATTCTCCAGTAATTAAAGAAGCTTATTCTCCAGTTTTTCTTTAATTTTTATTCATTCGAACTTTACGCTCGTCAAAAGCCAATCCTTTTTTTTTTTTAAAATGAGGACTTTTAGGACCGGATGTATCATAAGACTTTGGTCTTAAAATTAAATAAAAAATTAAGACTAGAGTTTTTTAACCCTCCGGTCCTAAAAATTTAATTATATATTTAGGACCGGGTACTTTATAACTAACCGGTCTTAATAAAATCCAAATTAATATGTCTCTGTCGCGCGGAATATTAAATTTCCCTATATGAACTTCTCTTCTCGCGCCGAAAGTGATTACTCAGGTTCTGTCTCCAGTGTTTTTGTGTTGCTTCGTCGACTGCTTCGCGTTGCTCTCTCGACAATCACTTTTTGGTTCGTTAGCTAAACGTCTATAGACCAAACTGTAAGAGGTGTTTCGGTTATATAACTTTATGGTTTTCTGGGTTGAACGAAATCGATGAAATGTTCTTGTGGGTTTCTCTTTGTTAATGAATATTGTATTTTGAAGATTATATTTGTGCTTTAGACCTACCCAACTGACCAACAAATGTTTTTAGGTTACTCTTGCTGTCTGCAACATCAACGTTCATGGCGGGAGAAGAAAGACTATGCAAACGCATTTGAATTTATATGTTACAGGTGAGTCCACAAGACCTTCATCACACGATGCATTTAATTTCCTCATCATGCTTTTATTTTGCTTCTTGGATTCACTGTGATACATTTATGACCAAAAGTGATTCTTCGTTATGTATTTAATGGGCAAGTTTCTCTGTAAAAAAAAAATTGACATAACCGACATTGAGCATAAATATGCATTTGATGTTGCCTTATTTTATATGCAAGTGTCAATTTTTTCGGATTATGTATGTTAAATCTTTCCGTCTATAGGAATTCTACTATGGATCACAGTTGGATAACTGCGTTACGGACGAGTGTTGAATATCAGAATGGGGTGAGGGACTTTATAGAATTTGATTAACAAAATGCCCATGATGATAGTGGGAAGTTTTATTGCCCTTGTGTAGAATGTTTGAATGAGAGGCGACTAAGTCCTGAAGTTATCCACACACATTTAATTTGTGAAGGATTTTGTAAGACTTATACAATATAGGTATGACATGGTGCAAAAATACCAAGGGGGTCTCAACATGGGGATGTGGCTTTTGATGATAATGACACAGATATGGATGATCGCATAGACGACATTATTCGTGATGTAGGAGAAGAGGCTTTTCATCAATCACATGCATATGGTAATATGTGCAGTGATGCAGAGACCCCGCTATACCCTGGTTGTAAAAAAATACCAATTGTTGAACGCTGTATTGAAATTGGTAAGCTTGAAGACACGTCATAGATGGAGCGACAAGAGTTTTTCTGAAATGCTTTAGGCTTTTAAGGACATGCTTCCGGATGATAATGTGTTGCCGCATCGATATTATGATGCTAAGAAAATACTCTGTCCACTGGGGATGGAGTACAAAAAGATCCATGCATGTCCGAATGATTGCGTAATGTATAGAAAAGAGTTTGAAGAGAAGCAGAATTGTCCGATATGTGAAACCCCAAGGTACAAGTCAAATAAGGGGCCTGCAAAAGTGTTGTGCTATCTTCCAATCATACCAAGGTTCAAACGGTTGTTTGCGAATGAAAATGATGCAAAAAATGTGAGGTGGCATGCAGATGAGAGGATTTTTGATGGAAAGCTTCGACATCCGGCCGATTCTTCTCAATGGAAGAAAATCGATCACTTATTTCCGAACTTCGGCGAAGAACCTTAGGCTTGCCCTTAGCACGGATGACATGAATCCCTATGGGAGCCTTAGCAGCATAAATAGTTCATGGCTTGTGCTCCTGATTATTTACAACTTATCTCCTATGTTATGCATGAAACGAAAGTACATCATGCTGTCTATGTTGATTTCGGGACCAAAACAACCCGGAAATGACATTGATGTTTACCTTGAGCCCTTGATCGAAGACTTGAAGGAGTTGTGGGGAGAAGCTGTCGATGTTTTTGACTCTTTCAATAAGGAGGTTTTTAAATTGCGAGCCATGATATTTTGTATTATAAACGACTTCCCAACATATGGGAACTTGTCAGGGTATAGTGTAAAAGGCCATAAAGCATGTCCGATTTGTAAAGAAGGTACACGCTACCATCAACTTCAACATGGAAGAAAGACGGTTTATCTTGGACATGGGAGATTTCTTAGACGGGGCCACCCATATCGTCGATTAAAGAAAGCCTTTTTTGGTGGCCAAGAGTATGAAGATGCTCCGGTGGCATTGACTGGGGAGCAAGTTTATGAAAATGTGAAAAATATCAGTGTCATCTTCGGTAAGACTGCAAAGAGTAGAAAAGAAACAAATATATGTAAAAAGAGATCTGTATTCTTCGATCATCCATATTGGCGCAATCTTGATGTGAGACACTGTATTGATGTCATGCACGTGGAGAAAAACGTATGTGATAGTATTGTTGGCACGCTTCTCAACATACAAGGTAGTTCCAAGGATGGTGTGAAGGCAAGATTGGATTTGCAAGTAATGAGAATACGTGAAGACTTACATCCAAGGCCATACGGGAAGAGAACTTATTGTCTCCTGGCTTCTCATACTTTGTCTAAGGATGAGAAACGAAGTTTTTGTGAGTGTTTACAAGGCACAAAAGCTTCCTCGGGATATTCTTCAAATTTTAAGAGGCTTGTATCGATGAAGGACTTCAAATTAGTAGGTCAAAAGTCTCATGATTGTCATGTCTTGATGCAACAGCTACTCCCAGTAGCTATTCAAAGCATCCCCGAATATGATCTTCGGGTCATTTTGACTAGACTTTGTGTCTTCTTCAATGCGGTTTGTAGTAAAGTTTTTGAGATAGAAAAGTTGGATGAATTGGAGAATGAAGGATATCTTATCTTGTGCCACCTTGAGAAGCTTTTTCTTTCTACCTTTTTTGACATCATGGTTCACCTAATTGTTCATCTAGTGAGGGAGATAAAGTTGTGTGGACCTATCCATTTACGGTGGATGTACCCAATTGAAAGATCTATGAAATTCCTAAAAGGGTACGTGAAGAACGCATACCGGCTAGAAGCATCAATTGTTCATAAATATGTTTCTGAAGAAGCCATGGAATTTTGTCAAAATTATTTGGCCAAAGTAAGACATATTGGGCTTCCAAAATGTCGACATCTTTGAAGGGGGTAGACGAGGGGCTTCAGTAAAGAGTGTGGATCCTGATGAATTGTCACAAGTTCACTTATACATCTTGAATAATGTTGATGAAGTTCAAGCCAGCATAGCTGCACATAAAGAAGATGTAAGGAAAGAAAATCATCGAATGACTGAACAAAGGTTGAACAGAACTTTTGCAAACTGGTTCAATCAAAAGGTTGAGGGAGAGGAATGTGTTTATGAGACAATCAAATGGTTAACACGTGGTCCTGAGGTTGATGTCATAAGTTGGAATTCGTATGTGATCAATGGTTATACATTTTACACGAAGTCCCTAGATGATAGGAGCACCGTCCGGAATGCTGGTGTTATGTTAGAGGTGAATCTATGCACTTCTCCGATTCGAAAGACAAAAGGCCTTTATTGGCGCTTATGCCATATTATGGGGTTATTGAAGAGATTTGGGAGGTGGACTATGTTAAAATTAGATTTCCCATTTTCAAATGCAAGTGGGTTAATGTCAATAATGGTGTTCAGATCGATCGGCTAGGATTTACATTAGTCGATGTCAATGGTAGAAGTTTTGATGATGAACCTTTTATTATGGCAGACCAGGCGAAACAAGTGTTCTATATCACCGATCAAGAAAATAAAATGTGGTCTATAGCTCTCCAAGGAAAAAGGGTCATTGATATTGATGAGGAAAGTCCTTCAAATTATGGTCTTCCTGAGAGTACTCCTTTTTCAAGGGGTCTACTAGACATGAACGAAGAAGATGAAGCGGATAATGAACCCGGCATAAGAAATGATCATCAAGAAGGGATATGGGAGGATATCGCTTTATAAAAGAGTCAATTCATAAGGTAATATTCATATGCACAATTCTTTGAAAACTTTAAGGTTTTAACTATATTATATTCATTTTATGTTTTTAAACAATGTCACTGACTATGAAGTTTGTTCTTGTTTTATTTTTGTGGCAGGATCGGATCCAAATGGGCATGTTATAAAAGGGGATGTTACGTTGTTGGGTGGGAATCAGATGAAGGCATGGTGAATATTACGTTGGGCATGTATGTTGTATTTGTAACTTATTGTGTATTTGCATTGTAAGTAAGTTATGATATTGTATAAATTAATTAAGGTGTTGTAGTCATAGTATAATCATTAATTAAGAAGCCACATAACTCATGGTGAATAATATTTGTATTCTTTTTCCCAATTCAATTTATTCATAATTGTTCATAGCTTGTACTTAAAGTATTGGATTTTATGTGCTGGATTGGGTGGTGGATTTGTGAATATATATAATCAGGAAGAACAGAACAGGGAAAAAATTCAGAAAAATTTAGACCGGTAATAAATAGGCCGGTCTTAAATGTTCAATTGTTAAGACCGGATTTATTAATATGTCCGGTCTTAAAGGTCATGTGAAATACTTGATATTAAGCTGGTCTTAAAAGTTTGTCTTTTAAGACCGGTGTATTTATACGTCCGGTCTAAAAATTCAATTTTTAAGACCGGATATATTTACCATCCAGTCTTGAAAGTCAATCTTTTAAGACCGCGTATAATTAGTCATCAGGTCTTAGAAGCCGCTATTTTTCAGACCGAATTAATATTTGTCCGGTCTTATAATTTTGATCTTTTAAGAGCGGCCGGGTTTTTGCCCGGTCTTAAAAGTTGAGTTTTAGGACCGAACAAAAAATATTTCAGCTTTATTTAGTACGACTTTTAAGACCTACTATTTTAAATGTCCGGTCTAAAAGAGTTTCTTTAAGACCGGTTCAAGTCCGGTCTTAAATGTGGACTTTTAATACTGGCTGGAACAAGACCGGTTGCGGATCCGGTCTTACGATGCCACTTTTGTCCGGTCTTAAAGCCCTTTTTTGCACTAGTGCCATCTCCCAAAAAATTAGGAGTAGGTTGATAGTGAGTTCACAACAACATGAAGATTACTTTCAAAAGGGTAACTTCAAAAGATTGCAGGTCCTTCTACTTTCAAAAGGGTAACTTCAAAAGATGACTTCATTCAATATAGTTTGGATTTGAATTTTTAAATGTCGTTCTAGTGTGACCAGTTTCATGGCATCTTGCACATGGTAATCTTTTTTTTTTGGAATTGTGACTCACGCCTATTGGTTCTTGGCCTTTCAGGAGGCCGACTTGTCCTAGGTGGCAGCAAAAATGTCTGATATGAAATATTTTTCAGCATGTAGTTGTTTGGGTCTGGTTTATCAATTGTGACAACTGGAATCTTGCTACGCCTATAAATCTTTTGTTTGGATGTGATTTTGTAGCAACCTTCGAATAGTCATAAACATTGCCATGTACATGTTTGATGGCTGCACAAGCATGTGCATAAGGGATCCCTAACATTTGCCACGCTGTGCAGCTGCAAAGATGCAATGCAAACCAAGATCAACATTTAAGGATCCATATTTGGTATGGACACAAAGCCTACCCCTTCATAATTTATATGACATATGTTCGGCATTACCAACATTTTCCTTCACCATGGAGTCTATGTTGGGGCCTACACCATTTTGTCACTTACTCACCGTCGTACTAGTTGCATACATCTTCTTGGAAACCTTCTCATGATGTTCATGGATAAGTTGGGCAACATTATGTTTTCTTTCCTTCACCATCCATGCATTAAATGAGTCGACAATGTTGTTTGTTATCTCATCCTATCTTTGGAATGGGAACTTACTTAATGCTCATCTATCAATATCCCTATGATGAACCAACCACTCATACATCTCTTTATAGGATTTTTGCACGTATTCCATTACCTTATCGAAATCTATCTCCAACCTTGCATATGCAACATTATCAAGCAAGCATAGTTCATCATCTTTGGAACACCACCAGTTTTCCTCTTGCCTCTATTTAATTTCAGCAATTCTGAACTGAAATTCTCCTTCATATTCCTATAACAATAAACATGCCGTTCACCTCCTAAAATTGTATGCATAACCCCTTTAATTGCATTGTGACGGTCTGGCTCAATTGTCAATTGAATTGAACTAACTATTTGTTTCATCTCATGTAAAAACCATGACCAATCCTCTAACATCTTCCCCTTCACAATTGTGATTGCAAAGGGCAACATTTCATTGTTCGCATTATAACCAGAAGCTAAAAGCAGTGTTCCCTTATATGGCCTGAACAAGTAGGTTCCATCTATGTATAGCACATGTCTAGCACCAGCCATAAATCCCTCTATACAACACCTATATGCAAGAAATACTAGCTTAAATATGTTATTCCCACTTGCTTCCATTAAGCAATAGGTTTATCATCTGATTCCTTCAACCTCTCACTATCCAAGGTATTAACATATAAGACTGCTTTGGGGTACCTTGTATGTTTCCATTGCTTTTTCCTTGGCCCTATATGCTTGCTTGCATGTAAGAGTGACACCATATTCTGTTACCAATGTCTCCCTTATTTCATTGGGATGTTTGTCATTGTGATTTCTCACCTCATCAACTATAATTAAAGATGTCAAGTCAGATCTTCCACCATGAGTAATCTAAAGATTGTCTTGAGCCCTATGATAATGTTCATTTCTAAATGTCATCCCACGTAGTAATGGAGTTGTCTTACCGATAGTATTTTTTGTTATCCTCCTAGGACAATCTTACATTTAATATATATGTTGTGCTTGCTATTTTTCAAATATTCGAACTCAAATTTGTGTGTAATACTATACTTGTATAGTGCCTTTCTAAAAGCATCCGTGTGTGGAAAAGTCATCATCCCTCCTGAAAATAATCCTGTATAGTTCAAATCCGACATTGGTGTTGGTGCACTCATTACTCCGAATAATAGTCTATTAGATCCTCCATCAACTTCAGCCGTCAGATAAGCAGCAACACTTTTATAAGAGAGCGGTTGATAATCCCTTTTCACAATGCTTGAATAGATAATAGATCTTTGTTGTGAGAGTCCCAAGAATTTTTCAACCCTGTAGTAAATTACAACTTCTATTACTTAATAACCAACAACAGTATAACAAATAACCACTATCATACCTAAAAAAATTTCATTTATGTTTGTGGGTTGTCGAATGTCTCGAATACATTATCATTCCTTTTTGGCACTATATAGACATGCCCACTCTTGTCATTATAGCAAAAAAGGTTTCCAACTTCACTATCATCATTTAAATCTGCTAGAATCCTCTCATCAAAGCTCACTATATATTTCATCTCACACATGTTACAATCAATACCAAGCCATGATGCAACCTCAAATTTGTAAGTCTTGTCCCCTCTTTTATTCATTTTACCTTCACAATACTACCATTATATTTAATTTTACCTTCATCATTACATGCAAATTTCCCTTGTACATGGAAATAACAAAATAGTTCCTATAAACATGATGATCCTTTATTACATGCTTACCTGCAAAAAAAAAAAAAGAAAGAAAGAAAGAAAAGAAAAACGACACCACTCATCATCATGTCGGTTAAGTAAATTTGTGAGACAATGTTTATTAAGTGAAGTAACTCCCCATATCATCACCCAACATCTACTATTAACAACAACGCTATATGTTTTAACATCTTCATCTTCACTATTAATAACACCCTCCCCATATCGTCACCCTGCATCTATTATTAACAACAACACAATATGTTTTCACATCTCCATCTTTACTATTAACAACACCCTCCCCAAATCTTACTATTGATGGCCAAACTTTATACCTACACAAGACCTATCACCGTTTTACTCTTAAACAGCCGCCAATAAAAAAAAAGGACAATCTTTAACCATCATGCATACAACTAAACACAATGAAATCGACCACATAAGCATGAAGATTCTTCCATTAGCTTAAAGCCACTAGCTTATCTCCATCTTCACCGTAGACCCTCCTCACTTACAAAACAAAACCTCCGAAATCAGAAACCACAACGACAAACCAGAACCAATGTTGCCTGATCTAGATGGAAGGATTATGACATGAGGAACATTTATCTAGAAAAATTGATTACCCGCGACTCAGCTGCTTTTTGCTCTCTACTTCACTTTTTCGTCGCCCGTGTCTTTCACTTTTCGCGCCACCTTCCCTTTCTTTCCTCCACTAGTGTGCTTCGATTTTGTTTTCATTTGCCTCTTAACTCATGGAAATTTAGTCATTTGGTGAATTGGTGGGAAGTAAAAATCCCATATTTTTCCTTCATTTGGTGAATTGGTGAGAATTAAAAATCCCATATTTTTCCTTCAATTTGACATGAAATTTCATATATTAGTAGCACTTATTTATCTTTTACCAATTTTAATTATGTTTTTTAAAACACACCCCGGGGCGGCCGGGGGATGTATCCAACTTTTGTCACAAAAGTGAGTGATGGTGAGTTTTTTTTTTTATACATGGTGAGTTAACATGTCTGGTTTTTATTGGTAAGAAAGGTGGGCCCCGAGCAGATATTAAAAAAGCAGCTACTCCAATAGATTTCAGCGACGATTCTCCGGTCCTCACAATCCCCGAGACTCTGATCTGACCTTGTTCTTCCCTCCCATATCGGCCTGAATCACAAAACTTATCCACACTGTACATCACCGTGATGTTGACGTTTTCCTCCAAAGCTAATAGTTACCGTCTCAATTGATTCTTCCATTCAAATCTGGACTTACAGTTTACTGATTTTCCGTCTCTGTTCGAATTACAACTGGTTGGTCAGAGATGACTCCCAATATTCCGAAGCTCGGTTCTTTCAGGTACAGTTTCGCTGAGAAGAAGGAGAGGCTGTTGTCTATGAAGGGTGGGTATTCCCAGATTAGAATCAATATACTCGAATCTGATGAAGAGACTCCAGCGAGGCGTTGCTGCTGCTCCTACCGCGATATCTCCGATGGAATTAGCAATGGCTGGAAGAGATTACGGAGCGTTGCTATTCAGGCCTGGGAGATTGGCCACTCTGATCCCAGGAAGGTTATCTTCGCGGCCAAAATGGGTCTTGCTTTGATGCTTATTTCCCTCTTAATTTTCTTGAAAGAGCCCTTCAAGGGTATGAGTCGCTATTCCGTCTGGGCCATACTAACTGTCGTCGTCGTCTTTGAGTTCAGTATAGGTACGCTGGTTTCCTAACCTTTCCCAAACCGGGACTTTTGTTTTTTCATACTACTTCCGATCCTTAATAATGTTCCAAAGCTACTGTAGTTTCATCTGTCTTTACTTTTGTACATGTATTCAACTTGACGAAACTGGTATTAATTAGATCAATTTTTTATTCTCTAATGACTTGGTCTTTAAATCATGTCCATTATTTTATCATAGTATCAATGTTGAGTACCTTTGACTTTAATTTTTTTCATGCTTTTCTTTTGGTCCACCCAGGCTCATGTATCAACCTCTTATAGTTAATCACAATGAAATTGTACAGGGGCAACTCTTAGCAAAGGGCTTAACAGAGGATTGGGAACTTTGTCAGCTGGGGGACTAGCTTTGGCAACGGCTGAGTTATCAGCATTAGCTGGACCATGGCAAGAACTTATAATTATTGTTAGCATTTTCACTGCTGGTCTGATTTTTCTTACTGAGCTCTTACTTTCTCTCGGTTTATTCCCTTTTTACTTGACCTCTTTGGCTTACACCTAGTTTTCTGACAAACTTTATGAACTGCTAGGATTTTGTGCAACCTATGCAAAACAGTACCCAACATTGAAAGCTTATGAATATGGATTCCGTGTGTTCTTGATCACGTACTGTTTCATTACTGTATCTGGATATCAGACTGGGGAGTTTTTTCCAACGGCTATAAGTAGATTTTTGCTCATTGCGCTCGGCGCTGGTGTTTCATTGGGAGTAAATATATGCATATATCCAATCTGGGCTGGTGAGGATCTGCATAATCTGGTGGCCAAAAACTTTTTTGGTGTTGCAACATCTCTTGAAGGTTGTCTGCAACATTTTCTTAATCTTCACATTGCTAGCATTTGGATTTGCTGCATCCCAATATCATTGCCTTGTTTGAATAACTTTGCTGAACTAATTTTCAGGAGTTGTGAAGCATTACCTTAATTGTACTGAATATGAGAGGGTTTCTTCAAAAATTCTGACTTACCAGGCTTCTGCTGATGACCCAGTTTATAGTGGCTACAGATCAGCTGTTGAATCTACAAGCCAAGAGGATACATTGGTAGCATCAATTTTATTTTTCTGCCCGTTTTATCAATAAATAATTATATCAATTCTCTGTCTGATTCACTGTTGCATGCTGTTAAAGTTGGGTTTTGCTGTATGGGAGCCGCCTCATGGTCATTACAAGATGCTTAGATATCCATGGAAGAATTATGTGAAAGTTAGTGGAGCACTAAGGCATTGTGCATTTATGGTTATGGCTATGCATGGATGTATACTTTCTGAAATACAGGTAATTCTTTTAGATATTTATTTTTACTGTGAATTCTCTATTGAAGTATATATGTAGTGAATTTCCATGTTGATATGTAGGCTCCAGCTGAGAAAAGACAAGTTTTCCACTGTGAGCTTCAGAGGGTGGGCAATGAAGGGGCCAAGGTGTTACGCGAACTTGGAAACAAAGTAAAAAAGATGGAGAAACTAGGGCAGCGAGACATTCTGTATGAAGTACATGAAGCGGCAGAAGAATTGCAGGTGAAGATCGACAAAAAATCTTATCTTCTCGTAAATTCAGAGTGCTGGGAAATCGGAAGCCGGCCAAGGGAAGAGACTGAACCCCAAGACCTATTGGATGATGTGGATGAAGAAAGGAAGTTTCTGGAGCACAAGTCTCTCAGTGAAGCTGTGCTTGATCTCAGATCAGTTCAAGTTTCTGAAAGTTGGGATGGCCATATTGCTCCTAATGGTAACTCTATTCCGCCTCCTGCAGTTGTTAACACTGAAACCATGTTCAAGCAGATATCTTTGCCTGCACGCAGTAAAACTTTTAATAAAGATGCAGTGGCCAAAGAGGAAGAATCGAAAACCTATGAAAGTGCAAGTTCTCTGTCTCTAGCTACTTTTACTTCCCTTCTGATTGAATTTGTTGCAAGGCTCCAGAACCTTGTCGACTCATTCGATGAATTGAGTGAGAAAGCAAACTTTAAAGACCCGCTTGAGCAGCAAACACCTATTGTACCTGGTGGGTTTTGGTCTAGATTATGCAATTGCATGAGATCTGAAGACTGAGATAGAAACGTTGACAACACACTAATCCTCTCTTGTGGCCCATAAATTTGGGACCTACAAATGGGATTCTAATATTTGGTCACCAGCATTGTTTCCCACATTGAAGAAATGCTCTATATGATCCCTAGGAGTTCAAAGTTTAAAATGACCAGAGTGAATCTGTAGCCTAAGTCAAAATTGGGAGAACACATGGAAGGCCAATGAATCTATAACTAGGTTTAGGATCGAACACAATTTTTCTTGGCTGTGCAATGCCAATCTACAGCTGGTGTTAAATCAGATAGCTAGCTTCCTCGTGCTCATTATTTTAGTTATAACATGGTAACCAATCACCTACCCAATAAGGGGACAAAAGGTGAATGACTGTATATATATTTTCCCCGGCAACTAATTATGGAGAGTTAAACCTCTCGTGGGGTTGGAATCTGATAAGAACTTGTTTTAAACTTTATTATCATTCGTATATTGTAGATGAAGGGTACCTTTTTTTCGGTCTTCCTGCAACTGAATGTGTTGTTCTATCATCAGATAGGACTCCATATTTTGATTTTACTTGTCAGCTTGAGCTGAGGGTAGATCACACCATCATCTTCATAAAATTTACGTATCTTTTATGTTGGCATAATATATTGTCCCCTGATTGCCCTCGTCTTTTAGTTAGCAGCAAGTGCTTGAGTAATCTATAAATTGTATTAGGCACAATTTCACAAACTCTACAAGTTTAACCTGATACGATTTTGATAACATTCTAACCTCAAGTTGTGTACATATAAAGATTGTGTAATGAAATTTAAGAGGATTATAAACATCCACCCGTGAAATGCAAAATCATCACATGTAATGTAGAAAACTCAAACGCTCCTTACTATCTTTTTTATAAAGCATTTTTAACGTGAAAGACTATTGACTTGTTTCAAAGGTATCCCTTTAAGATGGAGGACATCAAATATAGGTAGCTAAAAATTTAAAATAGTGTGATATTAACGGAAGACATTACTGGTGAAGAAAAAAATAACTTGGGTGTTGTATTGTGTATTCTTAAATTATATATCATTCTCTTGATTATATCATATATTGTATATATTGTGTATTCTTAGATTATATATCAGTTTATAAGTTAGACAAAATAGTTTGGAGAAAAAATAACAAATATAAATATTTTAAAGTAATTTAATTAACTTTTTTAATATCTCAAAAAAATCAACTCTATCTTATATTTAGGATCGGAGGGAGTATTATTTTCTCTCCCTTCTATTCTATCCTTGATCACCGCCCTTATTTAGTAGAAAAACATAATTTTGCAATATTTTTCTTGAAGAAACAAGCATTTAGAGTGTATTTGATTTGAGAGGGATGATGAAAAAGAAAGGAAAAAGTTTAAACTTAGAGACTAATAATTAAGTTTTTGTAGGTCTCCTCCCTTCCTTCACATTCCTTCTCCTCAAACAAAACACACCTTTTGTGTTTTAGGATAGATAATTGAGTTTGCCTTAATTAAAGAAGTGGAAAGATTTTGGTTAATCTTTCGATAGAAATTTCTACCTGAAGGAGCAGGACAACACAAACAAAAGTGTAAGAATAAGGGGATTGTAGTAATATTGGCAAAAAAAGGGGGTCTGTTGGCAAACTATTTTAGTACAAAGGACTAAATTGCTAAGACCCTGAATAATAGGCCTAAACGATGGGGGGGTTCGCTTGTAGGAGGCAGTTTGGTCAAGAAAAAAAAGAAGAAGAAAAAGGAATGAGTGGGAAATTCTCCCGAATAACGAAATTCCAGGGAAAATTATAAATAATTTTTCGCTCCTGCCAACAACGGAGCCGCGGCATTTTCATTTTCAACCACCGGCTCTTGTTAGATCCAGTTCCAAGTTTCAGCAAGCAAGCCAATCAGGTGCAACACCCTTTCTCTTCTTTTGCTTCCTCTGTTTCTCTCTCATTGGTGCAACATAATTTGGTTTTCTATTGTTTTTTCGTTCTCTTGATAAAACGGGAGTTTCTCTATTGTGCCCATTCTCGTTTAATTATAAGATTCGTTGAATTATTGCCTATTGCTTGAGATCAAGAGGTATACTTTTTCAAAGTTTTATTTCGGTACCCGTTTCTGTTTGAGAAATAATCGATTGCTTTTGTTTGTAGTTTTTAGGATCCTGGGAGACAAGATGGCTACAATTGATGAACCTCTGTATCCCATAGCAGTTTTGATTGATGAGCTAAAGAATGATGATATCCAGCTTAGGCTAAACTCGATCCGCAAACTTTCCACAATTGCACGTGTACTTGGGGAGGAAAGGACCAGGAAGGAATTGATTCCCTTTCTCAGTGAGAACAATGACGATGATGATGAGGTGGTTCTTGCAATGGCAGAGGAGTTGGGGGCTTTTGTCCCTTATGTTGGAGGTATAGAACATGCCAATGTGCTTCTTCCTCCATTAGAAGTTCTCTGCTCGGTTGAGGAAACTAGCGTGAGGGACAAAGCAGTGGAGTCACTATGTAGAATTGGTGCTCGAATGACAGAAAAAGATTTGATAGAGTACTTTATTCCTCTGGTTAAGGTACAAAGTTGCACTGCCTTTTTCGTCGTCTTTTTCCTTTTAATTAATTCTTATTGAAAAGAACTTAATGATACCAAGACACAATAGTGCAAAATTGGTCAATAATCTACTTATGACAAGAAGACATAATATTACAAAGTTGGTCAATAATCTTTGAATAATTATTATTTTGTTAATTTCTTAGTTTGGATTGCTTAGAAAATTAATCAGTTCTCTGTTTGGTGCTTAGAAATCAAGTAATACAGGCCACAACTCCTGGTGCCAAATTGATTAGGTTGGGGCAATGACATAAGGGACCATTGGTTAAAGGTTACGTTAAGTTTTCATTCATGGCATCTTTGCTTGTGCTCTCAGACTTTGAGGATAGTCATAATCTTATGAATTTTATACTGAATACTACATTCTGGAACCATAAAAAAAGCATTTTAGTTTTTACTGCTATAGTCAGTGGGTCTAGAGAGGGGATTTTATCCCTTTATTATGTTTCCGATTAAGTCTCAACTTATGCTTCTTGTGGAGTCAAGAATGTAACAGTCTACTGCCTTGTCCCGTCTTAATAGTCCCATTGACCTCCACGATACTAAAAATAGTTACTTGTGACCCTCACTTCTCCAAAATGTTGAACTTGCAACCCTGAAAGTCATGACCTGGGTTTGTTTTTGGAACAATTTGAAGGCTGGACGCTGTGCTTTTTATATTCCACTGAGTACAATGGAGTGAGCCACTATAAACATAGACATAAAGTGTGCTAACTAGCTTTTTTCTTGCCTTCACTTTTTTTTTTTAAAAAAAAAAAAATTAATGCTTATGCTGATGAGCTGTTGGTTTCTTTGCTCAAATCTAATTTCTGAAGTGTTGGTAGAACACATAAACTGCCTAGGCTTCAGGTTCAGGGTGTACTTTTATTTTTATATCGTTGTTTGATGTTATTGCCATATTTGTGCGGATTGTCTTCCTTTTTTTTTTTTTTTTAATCTTCCTTGTTCATATAATGTACTTAACTGCAGTTAAAATGAAAGTGCATTAATCATCCACTGTGATCTCCATCATGTAGAGACTGGCTGCTGTTGAGTGGTTCACAGCACGGGTTTCCTCTTGTGGTTTGTTTCATATGGCTTACCCTAGTGCGCCAGAGGTCTTAAAAACTGAGCTAAGAACTATTTATGGTCAGCTGTGTCAAGATGATATGCCAATGGTTAGGAGATCTGCTGCATCACACCTTGGAAAATTTGCTGCCACTGTTGAAGTTACTCATTTGAAAACCAACATCTTGCCCATATTTGAGGATCTCACACACGATGGTATGCCAAATTTATGTACTATTTCCAGCTTTAACTTTGATAGATAAGAGAGGGAAGATGGGATGAAAATATTAAATGTGAAAAGAATCTGCAGTTTTACATATGGCATGTTTCATGTTTTGTCTTTTAACATCATAAATCCACAGTCCATTGGTATTTAGTGCTTTATTTTCCTCTCTTGCAAACATTGTTATACATTAATACATTAGCAATCATAAATTGTCATTATGGTTCGCTTTATATTCTTTTAATATTTTGAAAGACGATGCAGCTTGAGACCTTTAATTCTGTAGTTCAGATGAGACTTTTATATTTCTAAAAGTATTAAGGCATTTGGTTTATCTGACATGTGTTACATGAAAGTTGGGTTGTCAAGCTCATACTTTGAGTAGAATCTGTTATTTTTGTTGAACATGCACTGCTGGATGAGAATTAATTGATGCCTTTTTATTTTACTTTCTTTTACATATGTGACAATTTCTATTTCTAAAAGTTTAAAGAACATGTTTTTTTTTTCCTTGTTAGAAACTCAAGACATGCAGTATATCTTACATATGTGATTAATGAAAAGTTGAGTTGGTCATGTTCATGCGTTGAGTAGAATCTGTTATTATTTTTGAGCATGCATTGCTGGATGATATTTAAATTAATGATTTCTTGTTTTTTCAGAACAAGATTCTGTTCGGTTACTTGCTGTTGAAGGATGTGCAGCTCTTGGGAAATTGGTGGATCCTGAAGATTGTGTGGAAATTATTCTCCCTATCATGGTTAATTTCTCTAAGGTATAGTGGGCATTTATATAGATTTTGGATGTTCTGCATTCTCTGGTTTGGTTTGCCATGAAAAAATCACTTCACCCTCCCCCTTGGTTTGTTTTTCTTCACTAGTCATTCGGAAATTCATGGCGATGGAAAGATTTCTGACTAGGAAGAGTGAATTTCAGGGTGAACAAAAAAATCAAGTAGTCATAAATAACAGTGAAAATGTGGGGTGCAGGTCTGTTTAGGTGGTGTGGTTTCCGTCTTCATTTTATATTCAGTCAGTTGTCATATTCCAAGTCCATACGCTTTCCTTTTTTTCACATTGTAATTTTTTTTTCCTGGTTATTCTCAATAATGAGATGATAATGAAAATGGATTAAATGGGATTTTTACTACAGGATAAGTCATGGCGTGTGCGGTACATGGTTGCCAATAAACTATATGAGCTCTGTGAAGCTGTTGGTCCTGAGCCCACCAGGTAACATTTCTTAATCGTTGAATCATTTTTGTTCTTCATGTGTGTGCCTGCTTTTTTCCTTCTGCTGCTATCTAACAATCTGGTTTGGAAATGATGATATTATTAAATATTAAATATGCAATCTTCAGCTAGCCAAAATAACTGCGATTTATGACAAAATGTGTGTAAACTGTGACAAATCTAATTTGACCGTATGTAATGATGGTAATTCTTAGGTCAGACTTGCTTCCTGCATATGTTCGGCTACTGCGTGATAATGAGGCTGAAGTACGCATTGCTGCTGCAGGAAAGGTTACACAGTTTTCTCGCATATTAAATCCAGAACTAGCTATCCAGCATATTCTACCATGTGTTAAAGTACGCATCCTTAAAGAAATTTTTAAATCTGTAGAAGTTAAATGTTGACATTTTGTAGATTTGATCTCTTATGATGTCTATAAATGTTTACAACTGATCAAGTTTGCTTGCCATAGGAGCTATCAGCTGATTCATCTCAGCATGTTCGCTCTGCACTGGCTTCAGTTATAATGGGAATGGCACCAGATTTAGGGAAGGTGGGGATCTCTATCTAGTTTCCAACACGAAGTTAACTATTAGGAGCTTTATACATTTTTCTACTCAAATATTCTGTGCAGAAAGGAAAAGCTAGCATAAGGTTATTTTAAGGATCCAAAATTGAACATATATTTAGTATTTCCAACAGTGGTGATAACATTGATGTATATGCAAGATGGTGCGGTAGGTGCTACTGTATCTTGGGATGGAACAACCTTAAGACTCTATATATTTTAGCATCATATGAAATATATCACTCGGTGAAATAGGGGTACTTCTATGATATATAATGCACATGATTTAGTCAGGAGTTTGGTCTCATGCTCTTTCCAAAATCTAAACCATAACCTCAAATGTAGTAACTCAACATATGGTTAACGGCAGTATGAATTTCAAAGCACATCTGCTATCACCATTGTAAATGAAACAGAACAAAAGAAGAAGAAAGATTGACAAGGTTGAGTTTACTTGAATCAAGATGCTAGTCTAATGTGAATGTTGTCGTACATGGGTAAGATTATATATATATATAAATATATATGTATTTGATGCCTCATTTAATTTCCTTACTCATGTACTGATTGTTCTTACGTCGTTGGCCTATTTTTTGGGGTAGAGGAAGACGGAAAAGAACGCTTCATGAGGTTATTGAGCGAGATCTTTTAGTTAACAATTTATCTCGATATTTGGTTTTTGACAGAGCATAATGACGTCGTTTGATCCATGTAGCGGACCCCACCTAGTGGGATTAACGCTCTGTTGTTGTTGTTGTTAAAGAGTATGCACGTCTTTTTGCATTTACTTTATTCCTGGGTGATTTGCAGGATGTAACAATTGAGCAGCTTCTGCCTATTTTCCTTTCACTTTTGAAAGATGATTTTCCTGATGTCAGGCTGAACATTATCAGCAAGCTTGACCAAGTGAATCAGGTCTGTGGCTTAAAACACGAGTATCTCTGTTGGGTGATTTAAGTTGAAAACTTTGACTTTTACCTCTTTCTTTCTATTACTGATCTTCTCTTTTGCAATTTCCATGCTGATGCAGGTAATTGGCATTGATCTATTATCTCAGTCTCTATTACCAGCTATTGTTGAGCTTGCTGAGGATGCCCACTGGAGAGTTCGACTTGCAATCATAGAATATATACCCTTATTGGCAAGTCAGTTGGGTGTGGAATTTTTTGATGACAAGCTTGGAGCTCTTTGCATGCAATGGCTAAAGGACAAGGTTTGTAAAACATTTAAATTACCTGCATATTGTTGACCATGACAAATGACTGAAATACTTGCTTTGTGCTAAAGCTGTTAATTGTAATCAATAGTCTTCACTGCTTTAAACTGTTAAAGTTTCTGTGCTTTCTTTTTCTGTTGATTATAATCTATAGTCTTCACTTCTTTAATGTGTGCATATATAGTTTCAATGCATTAGCAGTGTGCCTTAGTTAACTTCTTTTGAAGGAAAAAAAAAAAAAGTTTTCTGTAATGTGTGTGTGTGTGTTTGTGATTTTAGTATAGATAAAATAAAAAATTTGCTTAAAATCAATTGATTAGAGCAGTCATTTACAGTTGCAAGATGTATTTTGTGTTGTTTAAATTCTTTTTGGTGATGTAATCTGCAAAAGAATTGAATTTGAAAATGAATCTGATTGTGAAGATTTAAAGCATGTTGTGTGTTTGATGAAAGGTTTATAAAATTTTCCATGGGCCAAAATTTCACTCTCTTTTTTTTTTTAGAAAGTTGACAATTTAGTTAGTCATATTTTAATTTAGGGTAACCGAATTTTACTGACTTGTTCGGCTTTTTTTTTTAGGTCTACTCAATTCGTGATGCTGCTGCTAATAATGTGAAACGCTTAGCAGAAGAATTCGGACCTGATTGGGCAATGCAGCATATTATTCCTCAGGTTCATTCTGTGTTTCTTATTTTCTTTTTGTTTCTTGATTAATGGTTTTCTTCTGTTTTTCCTTTTATTATTTGATTTCTTTATCCTCATTCAACTTTGCACTCTATTGTGGGCAAAATGTTGCTATCTGATTTCTGTGTTCCTGTTGTTTTCCACGGAGAGTTTGCTTCCATTGTACCAAACAAATAAAAATATTGATTCCACCCTCACTTCTTTTTCCTCCCTCCTCACTTCTGAAGTACCAAATGGGGCCCAAGGATTTTAGGGCTTCTTTGGTATGAGGGGAGGAGAGGGAATTTGAGGGGATTTTTTTTTTTTTTGGAGTTGGATTAGAGAAGTGGGGTTAAAAGTTTTTAATTAATTTTTCTTTGAGGGATTTTTTTTTTTTTGAGTTGGATTTTTTTTTTTAAAAAAAAGAGGGAAGTGGGGTTAAAAGCTTTTATTTAATTTTTACTCTTTTATCTTACATATTCTCCTTATTAAAATTTTGTAACTCCACTTATCCAATTTTTTAAAATCCAACTCATACATTTTTTTTCTGCCCTCCCATCCCCTCCAATTCCCTCCTACCAAACAAACCCTTAGGGTAAGTTTGGTTTGAGGGGAGGGGAGGGGAGGGAAAAAATGTGATGGAGAGGAAAACTTTGTGGGCCCCACTACACTAAAATTTGGTACAATTTTCTCCTCCCTCAAATTTTTTTTTTTTCCTCTCCCCTCCCCTTCCCTCAAACCAAACTTACCCTTTAAAGACACTATAAATGCTCAAGTTAGACAAATTTGGCGTGGTATTCATCCAATAACGATTTTGATGCAGGTTTTGGACATGGTAAACGATCAAAACTATCTCTATCGAATGACCATTCTTCATGCAATCTCTCTTTTAGCTCCTGTTCTGGGTTCAGAGATTACTTCTTCAAAACTGCTCCCTCTAGTCATAAACGCCTCAAAAGATAGGTAATATTGATGAACCCTCAGTATCATGTCTTCATTGGAATCATTGCTGATAGTTTGTCTTGCAGGGTACCCAACATCAAATTCAATGTAGCTAAAGTTCTTCAGTCTATCATTCCGGTTGTAGATCAGTCTGTAAGTAGTTCTGATTTAAGCTTTTTAATCTATAATGTACTTCACCGAAATTGAATACGCTAATTAGAGGACAAGTCTTGGAGCAATGGTGAATGTTGCTGTCATGTGACTAATAGATCACATGTTTAAATCTTGGAAATAACATCACTACTTATAGGGGTAAGACTGCATACCTATGACCCTCCTCAACCCCACCTGGTGGGTGTTAATTATTGCGGATGGGAGATATTGATTTGTTCCATTCTAATGTTTTAACATTTGAAAGTGATGCATCTTTATTTTAATTTCTCATATTTCTAATACCATTCAAACAAATGAAGGTGGTTGAGAAGACTATCCGTCCCTGTTTGGCTGAACTCAGCGAGGATCCTGATGTTGATGTTAGGTTTTTTGCCACTCAGGCCCTAAAATCTAGCTATCAAGTCGGAAAGTCCAGCTAGGTCAATCTGATTGTTATTGTCATTTGTTTTTCCCCTTATTTTCCCTATTTCCTTTGTTATTGGAATCAAGAAAACTTGCTTACTTTTTGTGTAGCTCACATCATTGCTGAGTCTCTGTTTTAATCATTTTCCTCTTGAAATTTATAGCAGTTTCTTCTTTCAAGCATTGTAAAGTTGTCCAGACGTGGATGGATTTTGATGTATACATTGAAATGTCAGAGTATATATATAAATTTAATTATCAAAATAGGACGAGCATGTTGTGTACGTGCATGCCAGATTCATACAGACGGTTCATTGGCCGCAATAAACGATTCAGTTTCTGAGTTTATTGTTTTTGTTTTGTTTCTTGTTTCGTTTTTGAGGACTCTTTCCTCACTCGGCTGACCACAGCAATATTGGAATATAAGATGAACTGAGGGGGAAGTCTCTTAAAAGATCTTCAAAGTTAATGTTTTACATTAAGTTGTGCTCACAGAATAAAACTAAACCGTTAAAATTAATTGCACATCTTCAATGTAAAGATTGTACAAGTTGATTTGTAAACTAGCGAGGTTGACTTGTAAATATAAGATATTGACTTTTTTTTTGTCCTGGTAAGATATTGAGTTTTTTTTTTTTTTTGTCCTGGTAAGATATTGACTTATAAATATTAATATATTAGTATTTTTTTTGACACAATAAATATTAGTATTTTAATATATTGAGTTATAAATTTTGTTTATCTAAAGAATAACTTAAATATTTCTTTGGATGGAAAATAACTTATAAACATTAAAGTATTGATATGTGGAAAAAACAGAAAAAGAATTTTGAATTGGTAAAATCTCAAATCATTATAAAACTAAAGATAACTTAAGATAAATGAAGAAGAATAAAAGCGAGAATAATTCTAGAGAGAAAGTAGAGAGAAGAGTTCTCATTCAAGTGATATCCGAATGTTTACAATGACGTCTATTTATAGAAGGAAAATGGGTCCTTAAGTGTAATTATTCCATCCTGGTCATTAGCGTAATTTTCCCCAAAATCTCAAATATTCAAACCCGTCAAGCGCGCCGTGCATTCCGAATTTGAGAGAAAGTTCGCGTGGGCCCCACATGAATAGTATCCGTATACGTGAATAGTGAATACGTATACGTGAAACGTAAAATACGTATACATGAACAAGACTTTCAGTATGAACAAAGAATCTTCGTAAATATTGAGGGCCAAGAGTCAATGACATCCACATAATTAGTATATTCATAACACTCCCCGGATGTCCATTTATGAATGTGCCTCGTTAAAAACTTTAACTAAAAACCCAAGGTGGGATAAAAAACTAAATTTCAAAGAAGAAAGACAACATTCATTGATACACTGTCTTGTGCGCCTCATTAAAAACCTTTCAGAAAACCCAAATGGGATAAAACCTAGATAAGGGAAAAGAAAGACGCGTATTGACTCCCCTCTCGACAACATCATTTGAGATCTCCGAGTTTTTCGAAGACCAATACCACGGACCAGCCTTTTCAAAGATTACTCCCGGAAGTGACTTGGTAAATAAATCCGCTAGATTTTCACTTGAACGATTTTCCGAATGTCTATCTCACCATTCTTTTGAAGATCACGTGTAAAGAAGAATTTTGGTGAAATATGTTTTGTTCTATCACCCTTGATATAACCTTCTTTAAGTTGAGCAACACATGCAAAAGATTATCCTCATATAGAACCTGTTGGGACCATCCTTCCCGAAGATAAATAACAAGTTGTTTGAATATGATGTATTATCGACCTCAACCATACACATTCACGACTTGCTTCATGCATTGCTAAAATTTCGCATGGTTTGATGATGTGGGCGATATAGTCTGTTTCATAGACCGCCATGAGATAAATGCACCTCCACATGTAAACAAATAACCGGTTTGTGATTTACCATCATATGGGTCGATAGAAAACCGATCTGCATAACCAATCAGTTCATGCTTGGATTCATTTGAGTAGTATAACCCCATATCAATAGTACCTCTGAGATATCGAAAAATGTGTTTTACTCCATTCCAATGTCTCCGTGTTGGTGCAAAACTATATCTTGCTAATAAATTAACAGCAAATGATATATCAGGACGTGTGTGATTAGCAAGATACATTAGTGCTCCGATAGCACTAAGATATGGTACTTCCGGACCAAGTAGTTCTTCTTCACCTTCTTCGTTAATTATTTGAGGTCGGAATGAATCTTTATCCACATCTAGAGATCTTACTATCATTGGAGATACATAATGGATGTGACTTATCCATATAAAATCTCTCTAGGACTTTCTTTGTATAAGTTTGTTGATATACAAAAATCCCATTTTTAGATACTCTATCCGTAGTCCAAGACATAATTTCGTTCGGCCCAAGTCTTTCATCTCAAATTCTTTCTTCAAACGAGATAATTGCCTTTTGGAGCTCTTCGGAGTTCCAATGATGTTAATATCATCAACATAGACCGCAATAATAACAAATTCTTTTTTAGATCTTCTCATAAAAATACATGGGCATATTAGGTCATTTCGTATCCTTCTTTCAACAAATATTCTCTCGAGACAATTATACCACATGCGTCCCGATTGCTTCAAGCCATACAGGACTTATTTAATTTAATCGAGTATTGATCTCGAATATTTGAACTAGATGCTTCGGCATCTTGAGTCCTTCTCGGGACTTTCATATAAATATCACTATCAAGTGATCCATACAAATATGCATTCTTACAACATCCATCGATGTAGATCAAGCCCTTCATTTATCGCTAGGCTAATCAAATAACAAAAGTAGTTGCATCCACTACGGGTGAATATGTTTCTTCAAAATCAATACCAGGTCTTTGTGTAAAACCTTGGGCTACAAGACGTGCTTTATATCTTGTAATTTCACCCTTTTCATTTCTTTTCCGTACAAAAACCCATTTATATCCAACTCGGCTTTACATCTTCGTGTGTACGGACTACGGTCCAAATACATTTCGTTTTGCCGTAGATTTTAATTCGCATTAATAGCATCTTTCCATAGAGGCCAATCATTTCGTTGTTGGCACTCATTAATAGATTTTGGCTCATAATCCTCATTATCATTTATTACATCATTTGCTACATGATAAGCAAAAATGTCATCAACGTTGATTCCGTTTCGGTCCCATCGAATACCATTCATAACATAATTTATTGAGATCTCATTATTTTCATACATTTCAGTACCTTGGTCTCTTCCAGGGGACTACAATATTCTCTTCGGAGATTTCTCTTCGGAGATAACATCTCTTCGGAGATGACTCTTACGGAGTTATTAACTTTTCTTGTTTATCCTCTACTTGACCATCTATACTTTTAGCTCCTTTTCTTTTTCGAGGATTTTTGTCTTTGGAACCGATGGGTCTACCACGCTCAAGCGTACTTTAGATTCATTTATAATGGGTTGTCCTTCGGGGACATCAATTCGAATAGGAGCATTAGCGGTGGTACATGTGACTTTGTCACTTTCTTTGGATCAAGAAATGCTTCCCGCATTCGATTAGCTAAATTCTCAAATGAATTATCTTTTGAACTTCTAGTTCACATTGTTTTGTACGAGGATCAAAATGAGTCAATGATAATTCATTCCAAAATAATCTCTTTACCCAATCGCTTATTTTCTCCCCCAATGTTGGGAAAAATGATTCATTAAAATGACAATCAAGAAATCGCGCGATAAATAAATCTCCCGTAGATGGTTCTAAATATTTTATAATAGAAGGAGATTCATACCCGATATATATTCCCAACCTTCTTTGAGAACCCATTTTGGTGCGTTGTGGTGGAGCTACTTGGTACATATACCGCACATCCAAAAATTCTTATATGGGAAATATTAGGTTCTTGACCAAAAACCATCTCAGTGAGGGGAGACCTTTAAGTAACTTGTTGGTCTGATGCGAATTAACATTGCTTTGCATGCAAAATGGCATGACCCTGCGAAAATTGGAAGATTAGATCTCATTAGTAAAGGTCTTGCAATGAGTTGCAATCGTTTAATCAATGATTCTCGCAAGTCCATTTTGTGTGTGAACATGAGCTACGGATGTTCAATATCAATTCCAAGGGACATACAATATTCATTAAAAGATTGTGAAGTAAATTCACCAAAGATATCAAGACGTATTTTCTTGACGATAGTCGTGGTAATGTGCTCTTAATCTGATCAATTGAGCAAGTAATCTTGCAAACGCCAGGTTGCGTGAAGATAATAAAATGGACATGCGACCATTTAGTTGATGCATCAATTAATATCATATAGTACCGAATGGTCCGCATGGTGGATGTATTGGCCCACAAATATCTCCCCTCAGATCCGTTCTAGAAATGTGAGAGACTCACTTTCGCTTTGCTTGGGAAAGGCCGAATAATTAATTTTCCCTTGGAACATCTTTGTACATGAGAATTCATTGGATTGTGGTATTTGCTTACACTTCGGGTATGTCCACATGAATTCTCAATTATTTGTCGCATCATAATTGACTCGGGATGGCCTAACCGGTCATGCCAAATATTAAATTCATTAGTAAACTTCGGTTTACATTGACAAACTTCTGGTTTGTATTGGTAAACTTCCGGTTTACAATAGCATATGTTTCAATTGCACTTATATATGTATAGTATAAACCAGGAAGAAAATGTAGGAAAACATTCTAATATGTTTTTTCTACCGAAACAATATTTGTAACAAAAGACATTCCTGATCATTATTAGTTATTGTTTCTATATGATATCCATTTCTCGCGAATATCTTTGAAACTCAACAAATTTCTTTTAGACTTAGTAGAATAAAATGCATTATCAATGCATAATTTTGTTCCTTCGTGTAACAAAATATTAGCTCTTCCGAGCCTTCAATCAAATTTATATTACCGGATATAGTTTGAATATTGGCTTCTTGCATTACCAAGGAAGAGAAATATTTATCTTGTCTTAATATGGTATGGGTTGTAGCACTATCAACGAGACATAAATCTTCGGATTGATGCCGTGAAAATCATTCTTCATTAAAGATACATGAAAAACAAATTAAAACATAATTAAAAGAAATACATAAGATAGGAAAACAAGTTTAAAGCATAGAAATACTAAAAGATAAAGGTAATTTATTCTAGGAAATCGAGACTTCCATATAATTTACATCATTGTCATTATACTCAGAATTTTCTGCCATATCCACATGATTTACCTCGATCCTTAGCCGTTTACCATTATTTTTCGGTGATTCTTTGTAAAGGTCAACCAAGTGTCTTGGCGTACGGCAGTACGAGACCAATGACCTTTTCCACCACAACGATAACATGCATTTTCGAATGCTTGTTATTTCCACTAGTTTCCCTTCTGGGGTTCTTTTCAATCCTCCCTCCTTTGGGGCGGGAATTTGATCCACCACGATTTGGACCATGATAACGGCCACGGCCACGACCACGACCACGGTTGTAACCGCCTTTACGTCCACGTCCTCGGCCCTTAAAATTTTCATAGTTTACTACATTCACTTCGGGAATGGATTCGAACCCGTTGGACGAGATTCATGATTTTTCAACAAAAGTTCATTATTCTTTCAAATTACGAGGAGACAAGAAATTAATTCAGAATATTTCTCGAAACCTTGTCCACGATATTGTCAGCTGCAGAGCATATTGGATGCATGAAATGTGGTGAATGTTTTTTCTAACATATCATAATCGGTAATATTTTCTCCACATAATTTTAACTGTGAAGTAATTCTAACACTACTGAGTTATATTCACTCACGATTTAAAATCTTGCGACGCAGATGCAACCACTCATAACGAGCTTTTGGAAGGACGATCATCTTCTCGGTGATCATACCTTTCTTTTAGGTCGCTCCAAAGAACTAGTGGGTCTTTCATCATCAAATACTCAATTTTTAAATCATCATGTAAATGGTGACGAAGGAAAATCATGGATCTGGCTTTGTTTTGATTAGATGTTTCATTTTGTTCTTTAATTGTATCTTCAAGACCATGTGCATTCAGATGAATTTCCGATCTAGCATCCAAGATAAATAATTCTTTCGGTAATATCAAGAGCCATGAATTCGAGTTTTGCATAGTTCGCAAGGTTTCTGTTTGACATGATTCAAGCTATTTAAAAAGAAAAATAAGCAAGAGTTATTAAAACAGAAATATTAATGATAATAATAGAAAATTCAAAAAGACAATAAAGGAGAATTAAAATTTTATGACTTCTGGTCATAATTTTAGAAGATTATGACTTCTGGTCATATAATAGAATTATATGGCTTCCGCCATAACATACAAGAGATTGATTGAGTTAACATAAAATTAACAAGAATAACATAACATTAATAATAAAAGTAAAATGCTTAAAGTAAATGTTACGTTAGTAACATAAAAGTAAATGTTAGATTAGTAACATAAAAGTAAATATTATGTTAGTAACATAAAAGTAAAAGTTATGTTAGTAGGAGGTAGAACCATCCATGTAAGAGTCAAAATAATAATAAAGTGCTAGCATTAAAATTAAACTTAGGTTAGTAACATAAAAGTAAATATTATGTTAGTAACATAAAAGTAAAAGTTATGTTAGTAGGAGGTAGAACCATCCATGTAAGAGTCAGAATAATAATAAAGTGCTAGCATTAAAATTAAACTTTGGAAGTAGAACCATCACACGTAGGAGGTAATAACAATATATATTGTGCACAAGAATAAAGTATTATATAAAATAATTAAATCAAGGATGAATAGTAAAATAAATAATCTCCAATCTCACACATGGAACCCGATGTTTAAAACATTCGGTAAAAATATAATGTCTTTAATTCCATGTTGCTAAGATCATCACAGATCAATATAATAAACATGTAGAGAAATCATTAAAAGATAATAAGAAAATCATACCTTCTTTAGAAAGACTTTCGCTACGATATAACGCGTTATAAAACTAAAGATAACTTAAGATAAATGAAGAAGAATAAGAGCGAATAATTCTAGAGAGAGAAAGTAGAGAGGAGTTCTCATTCAAGTGATAATCTTGAATGCTTACAATGACGCCTATTTATAGAAGGAAAATGGGTCCTAAGTGTAATTATTCCATCTAGGTCATTATTGTAATTTTCCCCAAAATCTCAAATATTCAAACCTGTCTGCGCCGCCGTGCATTCTGGAATTTGAGAGAAAGTTCACGTGGGCCCCACATGAATAGTATCCGTATACGTGAATAGTGAATACGTATATCGTGAACAAGAAAATACGTATACATGAACAAGAACTTACAGTAAATATTGAGTAAAAATAATTCGACATCCACATAATTAAGATATTCATAACAAAATCATGTTTATTACCAGAATTGATAAGGGAATAACAAAATTTGATAAGTAATTCATAACTAATTTTTTTGGGAAATACTTTATTTAAAAATTTTCGATTTCAAAATTATTTTTGTCTTTTCTTATATTAATATTTCAATAAAAATATTTAAAAGAATTTGTTTTTGACAGAACGTTGACTAGTTACTGGCGAATAAGTTAATAGCCAATGTCCTTGGTCAACGTAAATCAAAGACAAAGGTATATGTGTTATTTTAAATGCAAAGCTCATTACAACCACATATCAAAATATTTGAGAATATTTGAACATATTCATGATAAATCAATCTCTTATATATATATATATATATATATATATATATATATATATATATATATATATATATATATATTCATTTTTAAAACCCAACAATTGTTCAATCTCCCCCTCCTCTAATAATAATAATAAAAAAAAAAAAAAAAAAAAAAAAAAAAAACCAAATCTTTGCCGTGATACGTGGCTTGCAGGATACCCCTGGATGAAAGTAAATAACAGCTACATTTTGGTGAAGAGGAGAGCAGAACATCAGCAAGGAACTAATTCTAATGGGTGACAAATAAGTATAGTGATCAAGATGCACAAGAGAATAGGATCTCCTTGACAGGACAATAAAGATGAAGGATCATGGAATTGTGGCGGTTTATCGCTGAGGAATTTTTTATTCTATGGAATTCAAAAAGAAAAACAGGCTTAATGGGGATTTTGAAGAAACGAAGTAGATACAAATGGTATGCGTTGTGTTGTTACAAATAGTATCAGAGTAAGGTTTTAGTTGAAATTTTAAATGGTATCAAAACCAGGTTCAAGTCAAAATCACAAATGGTAGGCTTTTCATTCGACTCGTGCATCTTTTAAAGTTTTTTACCGTTTGTACCCAGCCTATTGGATAATTCCCTTGCTAAACTCATAAAGTATGAAGATTCATGTAGAACCTCCTAAAAACTAATGTTCTAATGCAACATGTAGTTGGGTTAAATACCATTTTGCCATAGAGCATTGATCCTAGAAGTTTTTTTGGTACAAAATTTTCCTTGGAAGTATAAAAAATGTAGTAATTTTGCCCAAGACTTACGGAAGCTTCATGTAGATCGTTAAAATACCACATGGTTGAGAAAGAAACACGGTGGAGGGCAAGCAGGTGTTAGCCACGAGAGCAAAGCTGTTAGCTATGCGAACCAGAAGCAAATCCTGGCCAAACCTTAACCTTAAGGTGCTTGAAGAAAAGCTGAGGGCGAAGAAGAAATTGCTTGAGGTTGCTCTAGAAGATTGCTTCTCCATCTATACGTGGGGCCTCAGAGGAAGAAATTTGCGATCAAAATAGAGTTAGCCAACCACCCTCTCTTCAAGATCTTGTTAGAAGAAGTAGAATCAGAATATTGGAGATGGGAATTGTGTGATTTTTTTTTAATACAGAGTTAGCCACGCTTCCTTCTCTATCTGGGGTATGCAAATGGGATCTTTATTAATCTTTCATGGCTTTGATTTTTTTTTTGCCCCCTTCATTATTTGGGGCCTATGATAATTTTCTGAGTTCTTCTATGTGACATTGCCTTTTCTGACAAGAACAATATGGATTTCAAAACCGCACTTAAACGTCGAGAATTTTAAGGCCGTAGTCTAAATTTTATCGATGGACAGCGGTCAATGAAAGTTTTTTATCAGTCACTCTTTCGTGAGGGCGTAAACTTTACTCTTCGCCTAAATGATGGGCAACAAAAGTCAGAGTGGTTAGATTTGATTCAAATGGTTGATAAGGTGTTTACGTATTCTTTGATTTCTTCTTGTGAAATACAAAGACCCTATGTTTTCGGCAAGTACGTTATTTCCAGTCGATTGAAATCAAAAATTGTATTTTTGAAGATTTAAAAGTCTAGTTTGAAAGTGAAGCTTAATCACCAAGAGGGGGTGAATTGGGGATTTTAAAATTCTTTTTGAATGCTCTATTTTTGAACACTAAAACAGAGCTAAACAAAGTATAAGGAAGAAGAGCAAGACACAAGGAATTTATACTGGTTCGGTCCAATCTCTTGACCTACGTCTAGTTCCCAGACACTCAGGATTTCACTATCTTGATTAATTACACACTCTGTAACTCAAGAGTAATTCTCTCACTAGAACTTACTCCCCCTTACAAGTTGCAATCAATATCTCAATCTTCAAGTCCCCTGACTTGAGATTCTTACAAAGAAGTGATTTACTGTCACGCCCTGAAAACTAAGGCGTGGTCGGCATGGAATATGAGTGGAGTCACATTCCTTAAGCCTTAAACTTAAATGAGAACATTAAATAATACTCATAATAACATTTGGGGCTATGCACCACTATGACATATATATGTATATATATTACAATTTACAAGGGAAGACCAGAATCCTACCTATAGACTACGTGGAGCATCTAAGCTACAGATGATAATATATAAATAAAAACTCAACTTTACATCTACTAGCAGTTGTTCCAAAATATATCGACAAGCTTGGTCAGCAATGACAGTCTTCAATGTTCAGCTGAAGGTACAAGGTCTGCAATGCCATCTGAGGCCAAAATTTTTCCGGTGAATAACGTCCCATTTATAAAATTTAATGAAATACTAATGAGAGTAATTTAAACGAAATTAACTCGAATAATAACAGTATGGCAATCATAAACATAAGTGAAGCTATATAAAATATCGTTAATCGAATAAATCCAAATACGTAGTAAGCCTTTGATATAACAAAATCAATTTTAAACTAATTTTCAAACCATATCTTTTCGTAGGACCTCAACAGAACGGAGTAACAAGCGTGGACACACAGTCCACGAGTGAAAATAACCAAGCACGGCATAGAGGCCACGAAAACAAGCGTAGACACACAGTCCACGAGGGTAAGTAACCAAGCGCGGCTCGAAGCCACGAAACAAGCGTAGCATGAGGCTACGAAACAAGCGTAGGTACAAGACCCACGAATAACAAGCGTGAGAACAAATCCCACGAATAACAAGCGAGCTCGAGGTTTAACCATGGTGCACCAAGGACTAACAATACTGCTGTTAGTAACCAGCGTTCTGTATCTAGTCCTCTCAAAAACGTCTTCAAGCATGCTTGGGGCCAATTTTTCAAAACAATGAAAATTTCTTCTTTCAATACCAAGCTAACTCAGATCGAATACAACATAATAAAATGCCCAAACATGAAGGTTTACAAAATCTCAGACATATTCTTCCAAATTCCAATCCCATCAGTCAAAAGTCTTTTCGTATAATAGTAATTCACATAAAGGCATTTTAAATACAAGACCATCTCAATATAAAAGTTTACAAAGAATATCTCATAAATTTTCTTATCAATTCTTTGCATAAAAATTCATAAACGAGAAAAGATGATAAAACTCTTGAACAAAATCATCATTTCATTTAAACAAGTAAATAACAATAAGCAGTTGATATAATTTCAACAAAACTATCTTGAGGAAATTAGTACTTAAATAAGTTGATAATTTGATAAAATTATAGCAAGTAAATTATCATTTATAAAAATTAAAATGAGACGTTATTCACTCACCTTGATGCACTCCTTACCATATAATGATTTACTCCCACCTAACCACTTTCGCCATTATATTTACCCTTTAATTTCCTAATATTCAAACCAATGCCATTGTCATGGTCTTTTTCAGAAACTCTATGTGATTAATATAATTCATCTAATAAAATTTCTCAGCAACATAACAACATCAAACTCATAACATATATTGTTAACATTCAGGCCTTACCCACTTCTTTAAATTAAATCATTTATCAATAATCTCAAACAACCCAAACAAGCACAACCATCTCACAAGTAGCCAAAGGTTGGTATGAGAACTAGCAAGCTTAGCATTCGAATAATAAATTAATTTCCTTTCTAACAATAACATAAAATCTCATAACGTCCAAGTTTCTAATATAGAATAACAAGTAACTCCTTATTTTCTTCAAATACCCCATGAAAACCAAGATATAGTCAATCCAAAACTCTATCTAAATTAATCACCACCATCAAATTATTATGTAAACACATATCCAAATGAACTTTTTCTCCTTTAGAACATTTCATCGAATACCTTAAGAGCACTCAAGATTAGTTCATAAAGCAAGCATCTAAATTCACAAGTTACCAACCAAATTCACCATACCAATCACAATAAATAGCACCCAATCAATCTCATGCCTTGTACAAACTTTTCAATCCAGCAACTAACATCTCTCCTCTCTAATCATATATGCATTCTTCCTTACGAAAAGTTTCCAATTTTCTTTTTTTTAAACAATCAGATGCAACAATTAAAGATATTTTCAATTCTTCTTTCCTCACAAGGCACGGCAACAAGGAAAGAGAAAGCACCAAAGTTGCTCCTCCTAAGCTAATATCAACCAAAAGAATGAAAGAGATCTTAAGCTTACCACACGCACATTGAGTTCCTAACTGAGTAGAGGATGCAGGAAAAGAAATAAACATTCCCTTAACCACGCACACAGCAGCCATGATTAGAGGAGGGAGAGCACAGCTGCAGAAGAGAAGAAAGCTCCATAGGTCTCAGCGTTGAACCACCATGAAACAGAGGAAGATGACGATATTAAAAACGCCGAACAGGGAAAGGAAAGAGCAGCAGAAACAGAGGAGGAAAATGGAGACGATCCTTGGGCTTGTGCACGTCGACTATGGCAGGGAAAAATGGAGGAAAATGGGGTTTCAAATATGATAGAAGCTTCTACACTCTGCTCGCACGGAAAGGGGGAAAAACTTTGCTATTATGTATTTTCTTTAAAATCTTTGCAGATGGGCAGTTTGGTAATTTTTACTTCAGCTGATCAAAATAAAACCTAAGATTGCAACTCAATCTACCGTCATCCATGCCACGAGACTCAAGGTTCTCTTTGTTGAATTTCCAATAAGAATTGTATATTTCACATGTCACATAAATCTCAGATTTTTATTAAAAGAACACAATTATCTTATTTAAATTTTTCTGGGGTGTTACATATTTTGTTGATAGGAACCGAAAATATTGCAACAATTAGAGGCATGAAATAAACTAAAACGTACTCCTAATATCTTCATTCATATATTTAATATTTGAATGAAGATATCCTGAGATACTAAATAAACTAAGATACTCTAATAAAATATTATTAAGATATCCTAAAATCACCCATTGATCCACAACTTAGATTATGGGAGTAACTACCTATAAATAATTAAATAAAATTAGTAATTTAATTTTTGCTAGTATCTAAATTTACTCATCCTAAACTTAAGGACCACTCAACAAATCAAAAATTTCATAAATAATAGATAATATCTAAAATAACTTAAGTAAATATTTTTTCTAATATTCTATTATCTCAATAGCCTATAAATATTTTCAGGGCTATTACATTTACAATAAATGAACTCTCTCTAAGAGTGGATAAATATAAACACTGAAGTACAAATGTATCAAAAGATACTTTACACAAGAAAACTTAAGAGTAGTTGGAAACTTGAATGCTTTTCATTTTCTGCAGTCTTAGTTGTTGAGAAGAATTGAATGCAGCTCTATTTATACTAAGAGAGCATTAAATGACCGTTGTAATCTTTAATGTAACCGTTGGAAACATTTGCCAAGGATTAGGTTGAGCTTTGGTCTTCTTCTCTCTCTACTCTTTGCTTAATCCAGTTGCACAGAAGTTTATGGTTGACTTCTTGAATTTTAATCCGTTGGAAGAGCAGCTACTGGATGAGGAAAGGAAACATTAATTCCTTTGCAACGTGTGTAGAATGATTGTCCAAAAGGATGCAAGTTTTATGGACTTTGCATTTAATGTTCGACATCACCTTTTGCTTTTTGCTTTTAACCTTAAATTAAAATCCTCTAAATAATCCGAAACTCACTAACAAAGTGGTTAAACATAGCTAGGAATATTAATGAATGATAATAGGAAGTATTAAGATAAAACAAGAAGGTTTCACAAATTCGTCAGATTTGATTTTCAAACTCTGCGACTCATACTCGAGTTTGTTCTTCAAGACTCGAGTTTGTCATGCACTAATATCAAAACTCAAGTTTCCATAATCAAACTTGAGTTCCCTTCTTCCAGAGAGGAATGTCGTGATTTGAGCTTTGGACCATATGTTTGAATAAGAACCCAAACTCAAGTTTCCAAATCCAAACTCGAGTTTTGGACTTTTGTTATGAAAATAAGTTTAAGTCCAAAACCTCAAAACTCGAGTTTCCAAAGTAAACTGGAGTTTTGAAAACACTGGAAAATAGTGATGCACTCTGCCTGGACAAAACTCAAGTTTTCATTTAAAGATGAAAACCTTTGAAAGTCTATGTCAAGGTGAAAACTTGAGTTTCCATTTCAATACTTGAGTTTCCAAATCATTGAAAAACAGCAAAGCTCTCTGTATGGCCGAAACTCGAGTTTCCAAATCCAAACTCGAGTTTTCAGTTATTGTGAAAACTTTGAGAGATCTATGCCAAGTCAAAACTTAAGTTTTCAAATCGAAGCTTGAGTTTTCAAAACATGTGTAAAACTTGAAAACTTTCGTCAATCGAAACTCGAGTTTCCAGCACCCAAACTCGAGTTTTCTAAAGTTGAAAACTTTGGTGACTCTTTCAGTATGACCAAAACTTGAGTTTCCAAATGGAAACTCGAGTTTTGGCTTCTTCGAAATATTGAAGAGTCTCTCGTATGATGCAAACTTGAGTATGTAAACCGAAACTCGAGTTTGGCTCGGGGTGAAAAAAAACTTGGAGTCTTTCTCGTAAGTTCAAAACTCGAGTTTCCAATGGAAACTTGAGTTTTGCTTAGTTTAATAAAATTGAGATACTTCTCGTCAGTCAAAACTCGAGTTTTGAAACCAAAACTCGAGTTTGCCTCGACGATAAGTTTTTCAACTTACCAAAGACAAAACTCATATTGTGTTTACAATTATCAGTTATCATCAAAACCCATAGAGAACTAACATAGTTCAATCTTGTGACCACTGCTTTCTTTTTCTTTTCTTCCTTTTTTTTTTCCTTTAAACAATTCTCCTTGTTTGAGGAATTCATCGTGTGTATGCCTGTTTTCGTGTTCTTCGGTGCTTATGTCGTAAGACATTTGATTCTAGTCTTGGAAATTGATTCGGTAGTTGTTTTTAGATGGCGGTTGGGGTTTAATTGTTATTTTATTTGCGAGTTTTGTTAGTTTCTGTTGAGAGTGCTCATTCAACAATCGGAATCATGCTTTCCGATAATTGTCTATATATCAGTCATGTTTGTTACTTATTGTCTCGAGTCCCAAGCTTTCTCATTTTTTCTTTCTTGACGCACTTCATGTGCATCATATCACAAAATTCCAATTGTTAATCCTAGGTTTAGTTCCGTTCTAGAATAACAAAACCAGATTTTTTTTTAGGTCCATCGCTTTCCAGACTTCCCCTCCGAAGATCTCATCCATGTTGGAGTCGGTAGGTGTCGGAGATGGTGAAGTCGAAGAAGGAATACAAAGGTTGGGATAATTCACATTTGTTGGCAAATAATTCACAGTTCACAGCTTCCGTGGCACCAATATGCACACACAAAAAAAGTACCAAAAAAATTGCTACGTTTTTCTACATCCAAGGAAAAATTGGTACAAAAAAAAAAAAAACTTACGGGTGATTAATGCTCCCTAGGCTATACTTCCATGGAAAAAATAATATTTAATCCTATGTAGTTTTAAACTTTACATATTGGTGTTTTTCGAGTAAGGGCTTTATAGTGGTATTTTACTTTTTTTTATTAAGAGGTGGAGATTGAACAATTGTTGCGTTTTAAAAATGAAATATATATATATATATATATATATATATATATATATATATATATATATATATGTATGTAAGTTCTAAATAGGGGATTGATTTATAAATAAATCTACAAAGGAAATAATGACTACATTTTGGTGTAGAGGAGAGACAGAACATCACCGCGGAACCAATACTAATTGGCGACAAATAAGTATAGTGATCAACATGTACGAGAGAATAAGATTCCCTTGACATATAACAATAAAGATGAAGTATCATGAAATTGTGGCTGTTTATCACTAGGGAATTTTTTATTACAAGGATTTCAAAAAGAAAAATAGGCTCAGAGGGAATTTTGAAGAAATGAGGTAGGGTGTAAATAAGAAACTTCCAATATTATTAATCCTTCAAATTCCCAAATGGTATTAGAGCCAAGGGGCATTGGGCTAAGAAGGGGTGGGGTGTGATGTCCCATATCAGTTGGGGAGTGAAATGAAAAACATATTATAAGAGTCTGGATACCTCCCTCAAGACATGTTGTTATGTTACAAATGGTACTAGAGCCATGTTTGAGTCAAAATTACAGATTACAAATGGTATCAAAGTTAGGTTCGGATTTCATTCGAGTAAAGTCTTTGCATGTTTTCATAAAAACCATGTTAATTATTGTGGATTAGAGATATTGATTTGTTTCCATTCTAACAATTTAACATTTGAAAAAGTTGCATCTTTAGTTTAATTTCACATTGCTAACAATCAAGTCAGAAAATCCAGCTACATCTGATTACTATTGTCATTAGTTCTTTCCTATTATTATTATCTTCCCTATTTCCTTTGTTATTTGGAATTAATCAATAAAACTTGCTTATTTTTCTGTAGCCCCACATCATTGCTGAGGCTTTGTTTTAATCATTTCCCCTCGAAATTTTTTAGCAGTTTCTTCTTTGTAGGGCTTTCCCTCCGAGTGAAGTCTTTACATGTTTTCACAAAAACCATGTTAATTATTGCGGATTGGAGATATTGATTTGTTTCCATTCTAACAATTTAACATTTGAAAATGATGCATCTTTATTTTAATTTCACATTGTTAACAATCAAGTCAGAAACCCAGCTACATCAATCTGATTATTATTGTCATTAGTTCTTTCCCCTTATTATTATCTTCCCTATTTCCTTTGTTATTTGGACTTAATCAATAAAACTTGCTTATTTTTCTGTAGCCCACACCATTGCTGAGGCTCTGTTTTAATAATTTCCCCTTGAAATTTATAGTAGTTTCTTCCCTGTAGCATTGCAAAGTTGTCCATAAGTGAACGGAATTTTATGTATACATTTAAATGTCAGACTATGTGTGTGTGTGTGTGTGTATAAATCTAATTATCAAAATAAGATGAGCTAGTTGTGTATGAGCACGCCAGATTCACTATGACGTGCCATTGGCTACAATAATCGAAAAATTGATACAGTTTCTTGAATTTTTTTAGGACTGTATCTCACGCCAACCAGTTTTTCCTGAGTAATATGATAACTTTATAGGTTAGTGCTCATTTGAGAAGAGCACAAAAGTGTTTTTTAAACAAGTTGAAATAAAATTCTTTTCATATACTTATCTTGAACTCCGTAAAAATATTTCTGAAAAGCTAAATCAAACATGCATTTAGAATACAAGATCAATTTTGGGGGGTCTCTCAAAAGATTTTCAGAGTATATGTTTTATATTAAATTGTGCCCATAAGGGGAGAATTATTATAAGGTCCCAATTAGTAAGGGACTTAATTACTAAGAAGTCTTAATGACAAGTGAAGTGTTATTATTTCTTATTTAGAAACTTTTCATTGCATGCTTCTTAATTGTCATTGGGACTTGTTGGTAATTAAATTTTTTCCTTGAGACCTCATAATAAATCTCCCATCTTCAATGTAAAAATTGTAAAAATTGATTTTTAAACTTATGAGATTGACTTGTAAATATCAGAATATCAGTAATTTAAGACCTTCACTTAATTTTTTTTAAAACGATTTGTAAGTATTAAAGTATTACTATTTTAACAAAAATATTTTAAAGAAAAGGTAATTTTTATGACAGACCGTTGACTTGATACTGACTATTACTAGGGATTTAGCTTATCTCCTTCTCTTTTTTTGTTTGCTTCCATCCTTGACCCTTTTCGTGACCATTAGATTAAGATTTAATGGTCCACATTTAATATTTTATAAAAATATTATTACAATAGAGAAAATGATGGGAAAGAAATAGAGAGAATGATGGAAAGAACTGTTAAATATGGACCATTATATCTTGATCCAATGGTCAGGTGGTAAAGGATGGGAGCAGTCAAGCGTAGAGTCGCGAAATCGGGCTGAGCCCATCGGACCAGCTCTTTTAAGCCTTGGCCCTTCAAGGGCCGGACTTGAAAATTAGAGGAGTTAAATGAAATTGGCTTTACGGAAGACCCTGTAGGGCCTTGGGTTTAAAAGGGCAAGCCCTGCAGGGCCTCAGGTCGGCCTTGTAGGCCCCTTTTTTTTTTCTGGATGTATGGATTCATATATGATGGTAATTTCCTTATTTATATGTATTTTGTATTTTTTATAGAGTTATTTATCCATTTAATTACAAATACATAAATACATAATAACTATACTCTGATTTTATGATTTGGTTTATTATATTGTAGATAAAAATTATGGATGTGTTCATGATGGGAGAGAAAAAATTCATGATATTCTTACTGATTAAGCAAAACCTACTACTCAAAGTGAAACACAATCAAATGTCTTTGAAATTGATTATCATAACGAATAAGATGACAATGATAGTCATCGTACTAATGTTACTTAGTGGTATGCTTCTTATGTTTTATGTGAGTTATTTGTGGACAATAGTTTGCTTTTGATTATGAATTAATAAATGTGTTTATTTGTTGAATGATTCGTGTTGTTTGGATATTAATGTTGAAAACATTTATTTGATAAATTAAAACTTTAATTATTGCAATTTACTAATTATATTTCTTTGAAAAAAATGGAGGAAAAATAGTTAAAATTTGGAATAGTAACTTTTGGGCCCTATAGGGCCGGCCTTGGCTGTAACACTCTAAATTTCATACTACCTATTGTGCCTGGTGACACGTAGTATCAAGAATATCAACAGAGTTTGAGGTGCTATAGGTCAGAGTAAAGCAGAACGGAGAGCATGCATTAACGTTTAGACAATGAGTAACTGATAACATATGCACCGACATATGCTGATGCCTGACATATGCTGGTTATATTAAAAATTCTGAAGGAATATTCATGTGATACAATCATCAGGAACTTTTATAATTAAAACTCTTGACATAGTAATTCTACAATCTTAAATCAAGTTTTAACTAGACTTGTGGCTTGGAACCCAACACAGTTGATTAAAACCTATTGGCCAGGTCGGTGTTTTTGTCAAGTATGAGTCTCCTCGTCTTTCACGGTGACTAATTATTAAAACCACATTGACCAACCCTTCCTTAGTTTAAGCACCAAACAGTTTGAAACAACTCTATCAGATTCATGTCAGAAACTAAGCCTTATCAAACTTCTTCCAATTCTCTTCTTGGCCGGTGCATCTTCACGGCTTTGTCCATCGGTGTCTCTTCACGGCTCCGTCCACTGATGCCTCTTCCTGACTCCGTCCACGTCGCCTTCTCAAATCCAGGTTCCTTTCCTGAACCTTTAGTCTGGGCTGAGATTCAATCGAATTGAATCTCAGGTAACCGCTAACCTCTATATCAAATATAAACAATATATGACAGATATTCATAACATTTCAGCAACCACAATACATAGCATACAACAAATGTAATGTTAACAGTGTTAGCACTCACCAGTGCCACGAATCCACATGTCCTCAACGTTAGGAAAACATACTTGCGGCATTATCATGACTATAATCCACACAAAACTGAATGTAAACAAACATATGACCTCGAACAAAGTCCTAGTCATGGTGCATGACCCAAGACCTCATCTTGTTCATGATTCTAATGAATCAAACAATCATATATAGACATACAAGATATAGAAGATTATAGTTACTGTACTCGAACGTACCTTCCTTTCGCTTAGTTAGTAATACTCCCGACCTTTGAATCCGACCCCGCACTTCTCAGGTATCCTATAATGTTACCGTCAGATTATTTCCTTTTTCCATACATTATATAATATTGTGATAAATATCATATTGCTCAGAATAATAGCTTAAAGGGTTATTTTCACCTCTTTTTACCTTTATACCCCTAGTGGATTTATTATTCCATTTCTACCTTTACATTTTCTCAAAATGCAATTCCAGCATTTTATTGGCAGATTTTGCAGTAACTTTGGAAAATTCTTTTTAAGTGCTTCAAAAATCCTCATGATCCTTGACATGTCTATTTTCAAGGAAAAATAACGTCTGGAACTCGAAATGTCAAAGTCATTACTAGGTTTAATTGTTTCCAACCACTGTTTATTTTATAATTTCATAAATAAGGCTTAACTTCAAAAATTCATATCTCCTTGTCTAGAGTACAAATCGTTTCATAATTTATATATTTGGAAAACACTACCTGTCTAATTTATTTATGTAAAATTTCATAATTTTTAAAGCTTATTTGATACATAAAATATCAGCAACAACATTCGTTACCAGCACAGAACTTATACCGACAATTTTCAAAACTTTTATCATAATGATCTATTGATTCTAAAAAATTATTCCCTAACATGTTTTTCACTCAATTTTGCGTTTTAAAAGCAATGGAGATTTCAAAACATAAAAAGGAATTTTTCTAACCATTTCTTAGATTAAACTAAAATTTTACTAAAACTAAAAGCTAAAGCTAGAGAACTTATCCTTGAAGCTTAACTCCTTCTTCCTTTTGGCTCCTCAATTTTGCCACTCTCACTCTCACTACTAAGGATAAGCTATGTTAGCTTGTGTTGGTGTGAAGAAAAATGAAGAGAAGAGCCTCCTATTTATAGGAAAACTTCCAAGGTCAAAGTGGTAATTACACAAGCAATCCAAAACTTCTTTTTTCCTTACAACCATTAGATCAATTATCAATTTTTTATATTTAATCCTCTCCTTCCAAGATGCTGGCCGACATCCTCTCTCCTCCTTTAGCCATTTAATATGTTTTTTTAATTAGCAAAATATCTTATGATTCAAGTTTCTAATTGGCTAGTTGCAATTGTTGACTTTTCAAAGTTAATTAACAAACTTATCATCTCTTCTCTTCCTTCCTATTAGCTGGACGAAATGCTAGACTTTTGGGGCTGTTTCATGAAGTTAATTAATGTCCAAGATAAGCTTCCAATGTCCTTTACAACTAGATGGTAACTTGTAGTTGATAGTTAACTAAACATGTCACATTTAGATATTATCTTGAAATACTTGGCCTACAATGCTCAGCCACTATTATTGACTTTTGCGGCTCATTACGAAGCTTAATTAACTCCCTAATCAAGTGTTTATATGCCCACTAATTACATGTGCCATTGCATAATTTGATTTGTTAGCTTAACCATGGTAATTAGTGTTTATTTAGACAAGCTTTATGCACTTTAATCTTTACTTATTTCCATTGTTTTTGATTTCCCTTAATCAAATTGAAATCATAATAAGCCACTAACCTCAATTAGCACAAGCTAATTTTCTATTTACTAATTGCTAATTTAGGTTAATTTGGCTAAGAGTCTTCATAACCATTTTCTTATCTCCTTTGATTATAAATTACTTGCTATTTTATATGCTATTTATATCACATTAAATGGCCCCTAAATAATGTCTCATAATCAAGCATTGGTTCATTAATTCTAAAACGAAATTTGGATAAGAATATAATTAATAGATTATAACACATATTCACCTTTGTATTTTGCTAATTTATTCACCAAAATACAAGGCTTATTATATTAGGGAAATTAAGGTATTACACCGACTCCATGTCTTTCTTGGGGCGCTTTTAAAAACATATGTTTTCTTACCACAGATCAGAGGCCGCCCCCGCGTTCTCATTCTTCAAGGATCGACCATGATTCCTAACTCTAGTCAAACCCTGATTCCCTACTACTAGTCAATAATCAATGTAAATAAAAGACAAGAGCTGTATGTGTTATTTTAAATGTAAAGCTAATTACAACCCTATTTCAAAAAAATTGAGAATATTTTACTATATTTACCAAATTTATTTATAAATCAGTCTCTTATTTAGAACTTATATGTATAACTTTTAAAACCCAAAAATTGTTCAGTCTTCCCCTAATTAACGGCTATCTTTTGATGAAGAGGATAGTCAGAACAGAGGTGCCAAACTGAGACAAACTTGCTTCATCAAAATATGCTTTGAGGAAGCTCAATATAGTCATTTCTTCTATTGAAGCTTTAACTCTTATTTTTTAAATGAGCATTTGACAGAAAAATTACCTTCTGTTAAATAATCTAAAATAGAAGAGATTTTTATCCGTAACTAGATTTATCCTTGTTCTTATAGCATTAATTTTCTAAAATCAAGCTAAAAACATACAGAGGATTGCACTGTATAAGCCGTATAATACTACCAGTATTGACTTGTCCTACAACTCAACAACTGTTATTAACCACCAATAACCACAGATATTTCTTTTTCCTTTTTTTATTAAAAAAACTCACTCTACAATAAAAAAATTTAAAAATTAATCTGTTAGTCTTAAATTAAATTTTTAGGAGCTTACCTTTATTCCTTTTTCTCTTGGTTCTTTTGGGGTGTGGTTGTCTCGCACAAATCCTTTTTCATTTACTCAAGTCCAAACGGTTGATGTCGACTACACAAGGTGATGGCTCTCAGGGAGTCTGTGCTTATAAACTGTCTTTATTACGTGTTTATACCTTAAATAGAGGTATAAGTATGTAATTTTTTTATTTTTATATATTGTATTTATTTATATTTAAATTATGTCTTCTTTCTACGAAATATTTTTTGTATAAATATTTTAAATTAATTAGTTTATGATACTTTTTGTAAACAAAAATATTTTTGAATGCAAAGATCTTAAACTAATTAATTTAAGATACTTAGGTGACAAATTTTTTTTCAGAAAAGAACACATAATTTAAATATAAAAAAATATAATATATAAAAAAAAAAAAAAAAAAAAAAAAAAAAAAAAGTACATGCTTATACCTCAATCATGTAATAAGTACATAAACTATAAGCACCATATATGTCAGGGCCTTATCACTTTATTGCCTCTTAAAAATCTTTTCCATTCAGTACGAAATGATTAAGATTCCTCTGTTAATTTATTTCTATAGCAGTACTTACCTGCTGAGCTGTAATTATTTGTGAAGATAAATGACCCCAAAACCAAACACAACAAATGAATGGCCTGAACTTTGAATTGTGAGACAGGCACAAGCAGATTTCAACTTGGTAGGACCACCTTATGGGGGTCAGTCTCCTCATGTTTTCCTAAACCATTCTCTTCTTCTCTTCAAACCCACCTCTTCTTGTTTTGCTACTCCAACACTTAAGTGTTTCTTGTTCTTCCTCATGGCACTTTCTTCTCAGTTTTCTGCTATGAAGCATGAAGTCTTTATCAGCTTCAGAGGCACAGACACACGCCATGGTTTTCTCAGCCATTTGAGAAAGGAATTACGGCGGAAACAAATTGAAGCTTATGCGGATGACAGACTCGAAAGAGGAGATAAAATATCACAAGCACTCTTAAGAGCCATCAAAGAATCACTTATTTCACTCCTCATATTTTCAAAGGATTATGCATCTTCAAGGCTGTGCTTAGATGAGCTGGTGCAGATTATTGAGTGTATGGAGAACCAGAAACAGATTGTAATTCCTGTTTTCTATAACATAGATCCTTCACATGTGAGGCATCAAAAAGGGTCTTATGGAGATGCTTTAGCCAAACAAGATGAATATCATAAGGAAAAGGTGCCAATTTGGAGATCAGCTTTGAATAAAGCTGCTAACTTATCCGGGTTTCATTATTCATCAAATTATGAGTAAGTTGTATTTTCATCCACAATAATTTTCTTGATTAGGTTGAAATTTCATAATCGTTTTTCATTTTCCTGTGAGTGTAGGGATGAGGCTGAGTTTATAGAAAAGATTGCCAAAACTTTGTCAACAAGGTTGAATCTTATGTACAAAAGTGACTTCAGAGACCTTGTTGGAATTGATGAAAGAATTGCAGATTTGGAATCACTAATGGACCAAAGATCAAAAAATGTTCGTGTCATTGGAATTTGGGGTATGGGCGGTATTGGTAAGACAACCATCGCCGCTGTAGTGTTTAATCGATTTTGTTCTGAATTTGAAGGACACTGTTTTTTAGCCAATGTGAGAGAAGAATCAAAGAATCATGGAATTATTCATTTGAAGAATAGAATGTTTTCTATAATACTAAATGAAAATGATTTACATATTGGTACACCAAATGGAATACCCCCTCATGTGAAGAGAAGGCTTCTCCGAAAAAGGGTTCTTGTCGTTCTTGATGACATTAGTGATTCAGATCAACTAGAGAAATTAGTGGGAGCACTTAATTGCTTTGGACTTGGTAGTAGAATCATTATAACAACTAGAGATAAGCAAGTACTTGGTAAAAATGTTGATGAAATATATGAGGTTAAGCCTTTGATTTTTGATGATGCATTTCAACTTTTTAGGTTGAATGCGTTTGAGAATAATGATGTGGACTTGGAGTGGATTGTACTATCAAGAAAGGTGAGTGGTTATGCTAAAGGCATTCCTTTAGCTCTAAAAGTTTTAGGTTCCTTCCTTTATGGTAAAAGCAGGGAAGAATGGGAAAGCCAACTTGAGAAGCTCAAAAAAATGCCATATGCAAAAATTCAAGATGTGATGAGACTGAGTTATGATTATCTTGATAGAGAAGAGAAGAACATTTTCTTGTATATTGCATGTTTTCTCAAAGGATATGAGTCACAACAAATCACTGTTTTGCTGAATTCTTGTGGTTTCTCAACCATTATTGGGTTAAGGGTCCTTCGAGACAAAGCCCTTATAACTGAAGTATCAACCTCCAGGAATTCAATAATATCAATGCATGATTTAATACAAGAAATGGGTTGGGAAATTGTTCGTGAAGAATCCATTGACAACCCTGGAAAACGTAGCCGACTATGGGATGCTAATGATATTTCTCTAGTATTAGAACATAACACGGTGAGAATCATACCTGTATATAATTATGTTCATTGGATTTTCCCCCCTTTTCGGTTTTATCCCCTTCACTTGCTACTTTTGCTTTGCAGGGCACTAAAGCCATTCAAAGCATTAGTCTAAATGTGGCAAAAATTGAAGGGCTCTGTTTGAATCCTCAAGTCTTTTCTAAGATGACAGAGCTAAAGCTTCTCAAGTTTTCCCAATATGATTTTCATGAACAAATCCTCCACCTTCCTCAAGGCCTTGATTCTTTGCCAAATGAACTGAGATTTTTTGAGTGGGTTTGTTATCCTTTAAGATCCTTGCCTTCCTCATTCTGTCCTAAAAGTCTTGTTGAACTTAAAATGACTTGGAGTCGTGTGGAAAAGCTTTGGAATGGAGTTTTGGTACGTATCAATCTATACTACTTCCTCTGGACATTTATATAAGATCTCATTCATAATACACTATGAACGAGATCTCATATATATCAAGGACTAGAGGCAGTATTATAGATTTTTTTTTTTTTCCTCTTGTGAAAATAAAGGCTCTCGCGATAATTATCTCTTATAATGGTGCAGGATCTTGTGAATTTAAAGAAAATTGACCTCAGCAACTCCAAGAATCTGTTGGAACTTCCAGATTTTTCCATGGCGAAAAACCTTGAAGAAGTAGAACTCTACAACTGCAAGAGCATGCGTAAGGTTCATCCTTCTATATTAACCATCCACAAGCTTGTGAAATTGAACCTATCATACTGCAAATCACTTACCATCCTTAAAGGTGATGTCCATTTAAGATCCCTTAGTAATCTTTCTCTTAGTGAATGCTCAAAGCTCAAGCAATTCTCAGTGACATCAGAGAATATGAAGAACTTAAGTTTGACAGGTACATCCATCAATGAATTGCCTTTGTCCATGAGGCTTCTAAACAAACTTGAAACATTATACTTAGATCGCTGTCAAAATCTGAAGAATCTTCCAAACAAGTTTTCTAACCTCAGTTCTCTTAGAGAACTTCGAATCATCGGCTGCACGCAGCTTGATGCATCGAATCTACACTTACTTCTTGAAGGCTCTTTGCTCCTAGAAACATTATTGCTGCAAAATTGTCGTAATTTATTTGAACTTCCTGAAAATATTAGATTCTTATCCTCATTGAAGCATCTATCACTACATGAATCTGATATTGTGAAGTTGCCTGGAAGCATCAAGCATCTCCAACAACTTGAAAAGCTTGACTTGAGTAATTGTAGGAGGCTTCACTCTTTGCCTGAGCTTCCACCATCCATTAAAGAACTACATGCCACTAATTGCACTTCCCTCAAGAAAGTGATGATGATTTTTTCCATGGCTTCTGATCAACTGAGAGAACAAATAAGAATTCGTTCTAGATTCCAGAATTGTGTAAACTTGGATGAACATTCACTCAGAGATATAGCGATGCATTCTCATGTCAACATAAAGAGATTGGCATATGAACATTTATCGACACTAGGAAAAAGTAACATCTTCCTAGGTGGTCCACTTGATGTTATTTACCCGGGAAGCAATGTTCCAGACTGGTTCATGAACAGAACAAGGCAATCTTCAGTAACTATGGACTTATCTTCTTCTCTGCCTTCTGTGTTTGTGGGTTTCATCTTTTGTGCGGTTGTTTCTAGGTTTCCATCAAATGACAAGAACTTTGTTGGATGTGATTGCTACTTGGAAATAAATGGTGTAAGGGACATGAATATGGGTGCTTGGACTAGCATAAATACTTGTGAATTTATGTGTGATCATGTGTGTATATGGTATGATGAACGATGTTGTATGAAAATAAGTGAAGGCTTGGAAGCTGATGAAAGCAATAATATGAAGATATTGTTTGAGTTCTTTGCTCAAACTGGAAATACTTGGGAGAAGAAAAGGGATATTGGGATTAAAGAGTGTGGAGTCTATCCTATATATGACTCAGAATATCATACCTTCATTGAAGAATTGAAGTTGAATTCACAACTTCGAGCGATTGAAGAGGATAAAGATGACGGAGAGGCAATCCATTTAGCACAAAAACCCAATCAACATATCATTACACCACAAACAAGTAAAACATGGGAGAAAACGACACAGGGCTTGAAAGATCTCATCAACCTATGACTACTTCAATGGTATCAAACACTACTAGTGGTCATCTGAGGTTTACTTTCTGTGAAATTTTGATGTTGCTCAATATAAATTAATGATACAAGTGCTTCCTTCGGATGGTGTTGGTTCCTGTTCGGGGTGTTCACGAGATGGGATGAGATCGGGATAGGCCTATCCCGCATCCTGTTTCGAAAAAGGACATGGGACGACATTTTTGTCCTGTGTCCCATCAGGTCCTAGTCTAGTCTGGACACAGGACTGGGATGCCTCATATATTTCTTTAAAGGACCTGGACCAAGTGATGGTTCTTTCCCTCTTTTCTGGATATATAAAAAATAAAATGTTTGAGTATGGGTTGGACATTTGATCTCGATGATTGAATATATAATACAAATATGTAATCATCATCTTTTATCATTTTACAGTGAAAGCATAATAAAAAAGGAACTGGCTTCTCTCCTTTGCTGTTACCCTCCGCTCCCCTTCTTTTCTCTAAAAATGGCATCGTTTTGGCTTAATAAGGGTACACCTACTCCTTTTTTAAAAAAAAAAAAATATTTTTTTAGGATACTGCTAGATGCTAAAAAGATACTTTATGATACTGACAGTACTGAAAAAATACTTCATAGTCTTAAAAAATGATTTTAGGATCTAAAAAAATATTCTAACAGTGTCTTGATTGATACTAAAAAAGACATTTCACGATAATCTTGATATCAAAAAAATATTTTAAGATCTTTGAAAAATTATTTTAGTATCTTGAAAAAATGAAAAAAATACTTCATAGTCTTGGAAAATGATTTTAGGACCCAGAAAAAATATTTTAGAGATCGATTAGGTCTAAAAAACTACTTCAAGATATCTTGAATGGTGATCGAAAAAATATCTTATGATCTTAAAAAAATATTTTAGGATCTTGAAACTTCAAGTCAAGATCCTAAAATAATTTTTTAAGATCATAAGGTATTTTTTCATGCATCGATATCCCTAGTCGATATCATGAAGTATTTTTTTAATATCATCGATCTGACTCTCAAATATTTTTTCACAGCTCTAACATCATTTTTTATGAAGATTTTTTTTGATCTTGGCGATTTCATAAAGCATCTTTTTAGTATCCAGCAGTATCCTAAAAAATTATTTTTTTAAAAAAGGAGCAATTGCACCCTTATTAAGCCAAAACGACGCCACTTTGAGAGAAAAGGAGGGGAGCGGAGGGTAACAGCAAAGGAGAGAAGCCAGTTCCAATAAAAAAAAAAAGGTTTAAACTTTTCATGTTGCATGAGAAGAAGAAGATTCTTACACACACATGAAATGATGGGACCCACATATATATATATATTATATGTGGGTCCCACCATTTCATGTGTGTGTGACATGAGAATACACTTCTCCTACAACATGAGAAGTGTTTTTCCCAATAAAAAAAATACAAAATTATTAAAACTCGAACGAGAAGAGCAATGGTCATAAATAAAATAAATAAATAAAGCTTGATCTAAATTAAAGGGGGTTAGAGGTGTCACAAAATAATGAAATACTAAACAGAGTAATAATTTAATAGACTAGATATATTTTTGAAAAAGTATAAATATGCAGGGACTGAAATAAATGACTGGGATGGGGCAAAAATAAACACCCCTATATGTGATTAATTGAGATCTTATTGGTCATTGATTTGTAATTAACTAGCCCCAGGTTATGCTGCTTCCTAATTCAAATTGCCATATATGATATATTATCATCCTTATTAGTACCTAATGGGATATTGTAAAACTGAGGTTGAATAAAATTGGAATTAAATTTGTATACAAAACTTTCTGTGCTGTAGCTTTTGCTTCACTGTATTCACATCAATATAGATGAACTTGTTAGGAAATAAAAGAAAAGAGAATAAAGTGCTATCAATCATCCAAAGAGATACAATAAACCCTAATAGGGTAACCAAATTTTTCCTTGAATGATGACAGAGAGGCCCAAGTTAATCTTGTTCTGAATTTTGAGGGATTGTTGAGAGTAAGAGTGGGAGTGAGGCTTTAAAATTAGATTGGTGTCGTATATTCTGGATGGAATGATTTCATTAATTTTATTTTATAATCAGCTATTAATTAAGGAAAAGACCCTAATACCCCTGCCCTAAATCCCAAACCTCACCTACGTACGGCCCCACCATCTCCATCCTTCACCTTCGCCCATCTATCTACGGCCACACCAGAGGCGACCTTCACTTTCACCCATCTATGGTCCCGCTATCTCCGACCTGCGTTGATTACATGAGGACAAATGATCGCGTCAAGGGCAATAAAACCACGATAATCATCCATTCACACGAGAAAATACTCCGCTACGAGAAGATAAATAAATTGAACTTGTCTCAGTATTCCTCACGAATCAGGGAAACAAAATTAAACAAGATTGTCGGTCAAAGGATTCGACATTACATCGCCTTATATCATTTCATTTACTTAAATATAACAAATTACTTTTACAGTCGAAGTGAAGAGGGAGGGTGAATCCTTATTTGGGAAGCTAAAAAAGTTTTTTTCTTTTTAAAAAAGTATTTTTCTGTAAACCGAAATAAAATATTTCTCATATATTTATATTTGAACGTCTTAAAAACATGTTTGAAAAATTTAAACAAACAGACACTATCTCAATTACAGAATTCATTACAACTTTTGGCAATAATGAGCTAGCGTGAGAGCGAGTCGATTTCCGTCCAAGATAAACTTAAAACTAAGCAAAATTCATAGGGGTAAAGGTGTCCAAAAATTATTATATCGAAGTATAAAGTTGTCCTCAAATTTTCCAATCCCAAGATTAAAAATGCGGGAAAATTCATTTCAAATACTAAAGACTAAGAAAATGCCAAAAAAGTATCAAGAAAAATTTAGATGTGAGAAAAGTCCTTAAGAGTTGTTAATCCCATAGATGGAGTATTAATCCTGAAGTTGTTCTTTAATACCACATACTAAACATAGTAAAATGAGTCATTCTCTATCCTTATCTCAGTCCTACCTCAATGCTGCGAACCAAACTTGATCTTTAGGTGAGGATTTCACATGCTACACAACTAAGCCACTCTATATATCTAAGATCATAAATCATATCACCAACGTCATTCAAGTTGACGCTATTTAGACTACATAAAGTGTCACTTTGTAATACAAACTTATGGGAAAAAACTTGTAGCATTAATTAAAGGGATGAAAATACGTTATGCCTCTAATAAGGGTCTACGACCTAACCTAAAATCTAGCTTAGCTTGTTTTGTAAATAGGTCGACTCAGTTTCATGCATATTGTCATGCCTATTTTCACAAGATCTAGCCCACAAGACTTAGGCCTAGCCTTTTTTATTTTATTTTAATATGTCATTATATAAGTATATATAATATCATCTAAATAATTTTATAAATTATTTATAAATTTATCAACTCAATCTTAATCATATGTTTTACATCCCATCGTCATTCACACACATGCAAACCTTACATTCATATCAATTATTCACCCCTAGCTCCTTTCCATATGCTAACTCACTCCCACTCCTTTGATTTGTATTGTCCATTAAAGGGTAATAGTTGCTTTGAGTTTATTTTAGTGCCAAATGAAATATTATAATCTTAGTAGGAGGAGTTTGTTCTCATTTACATGGAAAAAGTAAAAGGTAAAATGCAGTGTTATTTGCTGTTTGTTATGCTTGGTTGATTTTAAAAAATATCTCATTAGTCAACGGATGATTAGTTTTTTCTTATTCCTACTTGCTCGGACAACTATTATCCGTAGGTATTCTTTTCTTTTTCTTACTAAGCCCCCTATATTACGACGAGAATAAATGTTAGGCTTTTAAGACATAATGTAGGATTGTAAATAAACTTGAAAAGTTGTATAAAAATTTTGAGGTAAAAGCTTTAAAGCCGTATATTTTAAGTAAGCCTTTGAATAGGCTTTAAGCTCGGGCTTAAAAAGCCTACATATTGGCTCAGGTTTTAAATCTCTATTGCAGGCTCAAACCTATTTAGGTAAAGTCTAACCTATTTCTACTCAAACAAACTACAATGGATAAGGTGAAATAATAAACTATACAATTTTAATAAATGGCACCAACTCCTCATAACACTATTTAGACTACAATGCTCCCTTGGGTTAAGCTTCTGATATCGGGGTGGGTAACTTTGGTTTGAGGGAAGGGGAGGGGAGAGAAAAAAAAGTGATGGAGAGAAAAATTTTGTCGGCCCTACTACACTGAATTTTGATACAATTTTCTCCTCCCCTCATTTTTCCCCTCCCCTTCCCTCAAACCAAACTTAACCTAAGAGTTTTAGGTGGCCATACCGCTTAATAATAAAAAATCATTATACTTCATAGCCACCATTAACAATATTCCAGCCTGCACTAAATTGAAGGTGACCCACTCACACCTCTATATATAATTTGATTGCAATAACATGTCGATCAGATCAGGACAAGCTTGATCACTGTAAAACAACGGAGAGTGTATCATTGCCGTTAGTTTCCTAAGGTCATTCTCAGTGATCTCAGGCTAAGCAATCAGTTTCTTTTAAGATTATGTACATATTAAAATATATATTTTTTTTATAAAAAAATTGTAAGAGTTAAAAAATTGATATGAACTATTCAAATTATATTTGAATAGATTGTGATGTGATAAGCTCTTAATGCTCATCATTGCAATGAGCATTGAAAGTGGTTCCACTAAGGCTAAATGCTACTCCTTTTGGTCCTTAATGTAGAAACTAATTGGAAAGTTGATCTTAGTTCTTAACTTAAGAATTATTATTTTATATATTTGTCAATATTTTCCTAATGCGTCTATATTGATACTACCTCAAATCCTAAAAAATAATCAAGTAAAAGAGGAATTGAGAGACTTAATAAAGGAGATGATTATGATTTTTTTTTTTAAAAACAAAATCTTATATTAACTATCTTAAACTAATTTAATTTTTTTTTAATTAAATTAGATCAATATATCTCTTAACACTGAAATACTTTTCAACATAGACAGACTGATTTAATTTAAGGAAAATCACATTTTCTCTTTATTGTCTGACCAGACTGCAGCTGAAGCGTCATTTATCCCATCTGTCAACCTCCATGTCAACACTCAGCTCACTATTATTTGGATCATTTTTCTGATCGTACAATTATGGAGGTCTGATTTTACGTAAATAAGGAAGTTTTTTTGTTTTGTTTTGTGGGTTCCTGAAATAATGCAAATTAAACAAATGACAAATATCATCAAAAAAAAAAAAATTGAAGTACTGTCATGAGAAGTGGAGATTGCTCAAGCAAAAGATTAAAATTAAACCTTGGGTGGTATGAAAGCCTCCTCTCTTTTACGTTTGTTTTCAGCAACTTTTTGTGCTTGCTTCTCCTGCTTCTCTTGCCATATCTTTGCTGACTTCCTTTTCTCACTTAAAAAGTATTCTCCAGTTTCTAATTCTATATCCTCCTGCAATATGCAAAACACACCAATGGCAACTTTAAGGTTACTTCCATAGATATGTACAACATTGACTACTATAAAGAGACGTACATATGAAAACAAAACTCAGTTTCAAACCATAAAAGACCAGAAAGCGCATATGAAATCGGTGATGCAATCAATTACTAGAGAGCCAAGAACAAATCTGTGGATGCAAGAACATGGCCTAACCATTCCAGAATCAGAATCTACCCTAACCAAAGCAGAACTAAAGAGAATATCTAAGAGGTAGATAAACAAAATAAATCAAAGGGGGGAAAAATTTACTATGTTGAGTGATGAGCCTCGTACCATTTATGACAGAATTAAAATGACCACACTAGCAAACAAAATCAACGCGGATATGTATATTAAAATTGAAAATCAGTTTCTTTGGCACAACTAATAGTGTACTGACCTTAGTAGGTGGTTGAGGTGGGGGGAAAGGAGTATATGGCTTCTTCTTCTTAGCCTTAACCTTCTTTTGCTTAACATTTTTCCTGGAAAAGAATATGAATAGTAACATAACCAAACAATAAACTGGAAGTATTTCTGAACACCCAAACAACCAAAACAAGTAAATGGCATACTTCTTGAATTTTGGAAGAAACCTATCCCAATTCTCATTCGCCAATTCTGGATTCTTTTCAAGCCCTTTCTTCATCATCAGAATCTAATAATTTAAAAATGAAGAGTTAATATTAATCCAATGCCCTCAATTTATAAACTCCATCAGTTAATACCCAAAGTTGAGTTATTTTGGCCCAGAGTTCCTGACTTCGTGTATTCCAATCCAGCAGCTGATTTTTCATTTGCACTCTGATATTAATGTAATCTATAGAAACTACAATATACTCCTGATGTTTCCCTCAACATATGAAGAAATAAAAATGAATAAATAACAATATATTTGAAGTCAAACACGATTCACACTTCACATTTCATTTGCTTTAGCAAACAAGTATCAAATGAAGCTATTTTCCTTGCCAAATGAACTGACCTAACAGGTATTTGAAGGTACGAGACAGATTGGTAGGATCTCTATCTGTCGACATGCTAAAAAGGAGATCAAGATTCGGTCTTTTACGTATTAGAACCTACGAAAACGAAAATAGCGCAGTGTGATCTTCAATAGTTTACAAATTAGAAAAACCAAAGAAAAAATTTAGTGAAGACAAAACCTCTCTGCATAAGTACAGCAAACATTCGTAACACTACGAAAACTTACTTTTCCCTTGGAAATTTGAGAATTTTTAAAATGGGTGCGTTGGGAGGCGTAGAATGGAATAAATCAGATCAAAACAGGCATGTTGCTGCATATGAATGGCGGATAAGTCGTCACTGTGTCTTCGCAAATCTCAGTGAGGAAGTGGAGCGAAGACGCTTGATTGTTTGCGCGCCGGAGATGAAGGCAGGAGATGGAGACTATACTCGGTGATTTTTGTAACATCCCCATATTTCTCTTATTTTTCCTTGTGTTGGGACATGAGAGGGAGCAAGTGGAGACATTGGGAAGACATTATTTTCCCCAAAAATCTGCCCATGTCCACTTGCTTCTAGGAGAGTGAGAGGAGGGAACAAGGGGACAACATTGATTAATGAAAAGTGAGCATGTGGGACAAGAGTTGAATACAAAAAAAAAATGCAAACTCCCTCATCTCCATCTGCAAGTCACGTAGAAGGGAAGAGAAAAAGAAAAGAAAAGAAGAAAGAATAATAAAACAAGATTAGTGGCTTGTGGAAGTGCAAGAGCTTAGTTATATTTGAGACTTAGTAGGTTAGGTTGGAGCACCTTTTTGAAACACCATTTCTCTTCCATTTGGGCAGCTGGTCACGTAGAGAGGAAGAGAAAGAAATGAGTACAAGAAGCTCTAACACAAGAAGCTTAAGCAAGGGGAAGAGAAAGATCAAGACTAAGGTAAGTCCTAAGGCTTTGGATCTTCAATATACTCTCTTCTACCCCTTCTAATGTGGCTAAGACATTAAAGAACAATTTTTCCTTGGTGGTTTGAGGTGTAGGCAGAAGTGTTTTTGGTAGAAAAAGGAGACAAAGACTCAAGAAAGCTTAAGTCCAAAGACAAGTAAGCCTCATATGAATCTTCTTGTATTTTCTTTTAGTTATTTAAGGTTACAAATGGCCATGGACTAGAGTATATATTTTCTTGGGTTTGATTGGCTAGTGAAAAGTATGAGTAAAGGTTTAAAACTAATATTCATGGCCTAAAACGGTAGATCAAATTTAGTATATGGAAGTTATGAAGTTGGAATGAAAATTTGGTATTTTGTTGATTAAATCATATTTTCGTGCAGCTGAGTTTTCTTGATGATATGAATGGATTTTGGTATTTTTGAGGGTTCTAAAGTGTTTAAAATGAGATTTTGTATAAGGGTGAACTTGGATCAAAATTTTGGAACCTTAGATGAAAGTGCAAAAACGTTGGGGGTGCTGTTTGGTGAAATTCCTGTGGAGGCAGATGCCTTCTTCTTAATTTTAGACCTAGTCAATGGACTTATAAAATTATGAAATTTTATATTGGGACAGTAGACATCTCAAGGATTAATTTGGTATATAATTCGTATTTTTATGAATTTTTTTGCTAAGAGAAATAAATATTTCAAGATAGCCCCTGAAAACTGGGAATTATGTTGGACAGCAGGAGTATTTTGGGCTATGGATGAATTGTCGACTTGTTCTGACCCAAAGGAATATTTTTGGTTGAAACTGGACATATTAAGGGTCATTTGGGCTTTGGAATCAACCCAAAAGGAGTTTTCTAGATTTAATTATGAATTTTTGAAGTTGAGACTTTATTTCTGGAAATTTCAGATTATGGACGAAAATTAAGAGAAACATAGGCCCAAATTAAATTCCTTAATAAGAAAAGGAATTTAGTAAATATGGACACATTAATTGGGCTTATTTTAATTTACCAAAGAAAATATTTGTTGAGGTGGAATTAATTATTTTTTTACATTTTATTATTTTAGGGATAATTGTGATATATTGCACCGAGAAGATTATTTTTATCTGTAGTCGACTGCCAGGTAGTAACCTTAATCCTCATATACTCTGTGTGATTTGTGTATGTATGTTTTACCTTGAAATTGCATACATTTGGTTATCATTAATTTCCAAGCGCTATGGAATCGGAACATCTTTGTGTGGGCTTTCTTTGTGTCTTTGTGCCCGTCTGGTGGTACTGTCTTTGTGTCTATTAGGACCATTGCGATGCCTCAGGCTTGTGTGCTATTAGGGCATTAGTTCCGGATTTGGCCGTGTGCCTTGATACGAATATTATGTGGTATTTGCTTATTTATGGTTTTTCTTACATGCATGGTATATATATTTTATATGAGATTAACGGTTACTCTCGGATTCAAATTTTGAATCCCGGCCCCTTTAAGCCATCGCGACATTTGGAGCGGAAAGCGAGAGATAGGGGTAAGACTCCGGAGCAAGGCTAGTATTTTGGTGGATGTTGATGATCTTCTTTTGGGAATTATATCTCGGAGTACTTGGATGACTCGTAGTTTATTATTTTGGCCGGGCGGGCGGCATTTTCCGGATGACTATATCTTTTGATCCCTCCGGAAGAATTTATCTTACCGTATCTTTATCAGTATATTATTGTCCAAACCGATGTGTGCTCTGCTGTTTATACTCTGATGTGTGACGATATTTAACCTGGGAAAAATAAGGTAGAATAAAATATAAGTGAAGGACTATACTACCCGCCACCTATAAGGGCGAGGCCGGTAGGTGTGTAACAATTTTGGTATCAGAGCCAGGTTTGGACGATACTGATAAATAAAATTAAGATTAGTATAGTTACGGTTATAATTTAATATTATTTTGTGAAAATAACACTTTCTTCTGCTTTTGTAAAGCTGAAGTTTGCTAAATGGCAAGAGGAAAAGGACGAGGAAGGCCTAGAAGAGAGCGGAGACACAAATACCAAATCCTCAAGATAATAACAATTTGGTGCGAGAAATGATGGGCTTGATAAGAGAACAAGGAAATATGATTCAAGAAATGCGAGCCGAGATCAATGAAATGAAAGCTCGTGATCATGAAGAAGAACGAACTACGATGGCACGAGATAATAATAATGACAAGAATAATGATGGTGATCATTCGCAATGCGGTTAAACCACGGAGAGACCGAGACTCCTCGATCTTGGGTTAAGCAATTACGTAAGCATCAACCTCCCGGTATTTAGAGGCGATTTGATAGTGCGGAGGACCGGTTATTGCGTCTTGATAAAATTTTTCAAGTTCTAGAATGCCACGAAGACAAAAGGCCTCTGCCGGCTATTTATAAATTAGAGGGCGATGCGGATGCGGATGGTGGAGAAATACGAAACGACTCTTCGTGCTCGTAATATCCCTATTACTTGGGAGATCTTTCGAGAAAAATTCAATGAGCAATATTTCCTCGCTCAATTCAACTTGCAAAAGAATCTGAATTCCTAACTATTCAGCAGGGAACTGATGAATCCTTTGAGGATTATTATGCAAGATTTACTCGTCTATCTCGGTATTCTGCTTATCACAGAAATCCAGATGCTGAGGGTAACCTCGCGGATGTATTGATTCGTGGATCTAAAATTGGAATCGAGAAAAAACTAGTGGCTCGCCAATTTTGTAATCTTCATCAAGTCATTTGTTGAAGAATGTCGTATTGTTGAAAGAAATCTTAATGAATTGTGTGCTTCTAGAAATATTATGAACCGCAGTGAATCTACTCGCGGTAGTTCATCATAGAAAAGAAAAGGGCCATGGAACAAGAATCGTGGCGATTCTAAAAAGCCTTTTCAATCTAGTCAATCAAATTTCAGGAGGCCTGCAGATCCTCAGATCTGTAATAAATGTGGGAAATCACACCCTGGATCTAATTGCGAGGGCGGATCATTTGTTATGTTTGCCGCAAGTCCGGGCACATCGTCGTGATTGTCCACGGGACCGTGAGAGGAGACCTCGAGTCGTGGTCGAGTATTTGCTTTGACTAGGGAGGATGCTCGTAAATCCCCGAATCCGACTGGCGCAAGGTACGATTTCTCTTCATGGTTGTTTAATACATACATTATTTGATTCAGGCGCCATCACTCTTTCATAGCATATGATTGTGTTAGACGTATGCATTTGAATGTTCACAAATTGCCTTATGATCTAGTTGTGTCTACTCCATTGGGAGTTAAATGCAAACTGCGATGTATGTCGAACCGTATTTTGATCGTGGACGGACATGAGTCCACCGTGGATTTGATTTGTTTACCGTTGCATGATATTGATGTAATTTTGGGATTAAATTGGTTGACGGCTAATAATGTGGTACTAGACTTCGGCAATAGAAAGGTTATCTGTCCTGATCAACAACGAAATCTCAATGCTAAAGCAAGTCTTGGTTTTCTTACCGCTACTGAGGCAGAGCAGTATATTAAGCAAGGGTGCCAAGGATATGTAGTTTTCTTCTCGGTACGACAGCGGAGTCGGAACCTTCTCTCGGATGGAATACCGGTGGTGAATGAATTTCCCGACGTGTTTCCGATGATATCGGGTTACCACGAGAGAGAGGTGGAGTTTGCTATTGACATTGCGCCCGGTGAATGCGGAGCAATTTCTAAAGCGCCCTACCGCATGGCACCGAATGAGATGGGCCGAGTTAAAGAAGCGAGATAGAAGAATTACTTGAAAAGGGGTTTATTCGCCCTAGTGTTTCGCCTTGGGGAGCACCGGTATTATTCGTGAAAAGAAAGATGGCGGTTTGAGACTCGTATTGATTACCGAGAACCGAACAAGGTGGCCGTGAAAAATAAATATCCTCTTCCCGACTGACGACTTGCTAGATCAATTATCTGGTTCCCGTATATTCTCAAAGATTGACTTACGTTCGGGGTACCATCGCCTTCGAGTTAGAGCTGAGGATATTCCGAAGACTGCTTTCAGGACCAGGTATGAGCATTATGAATTTCTTGTGATGCCGTTCGGTTTGACGAATGCTCCTGCTATCTTCATGGATTACATGAATAGAATTTTCCGACCGTATCTAGATCAATTTGTGGTAGTATTCATTGATGATATCTTGATCTATTCAAAGAGTCGGGAGGAACATGAGGATCATCTGCGGCTAGTATTGAATATTTTGAGAGAGAGGCAACTCTATGCTAAACTCAGTAAATGTGAGTTTTGGCTTTCAGAGGTTAAATTTCTGGGCCACGTAGTTTCTGAAAGTGGTGTTTTAGTGGACCCTAGTAAAGTGGAAGCAGTATTGAGCTGGAAAAGGCCTGAGACTGTTACAGAAATACGCAGTTTTCTCGGTCTAGCGGGGTATTACCGCCGATTCATACATAATTTTTCCCGGATTGCATTGCCATTGACGAAGCTCCTGAGAAAGAACCAGGCATTTGTGTGGGATGAGCATTGCGAGGAGAGCTTCCAGATACTGAAGGAGAGGTTGACAACAGCGCCTGTGTTGATTATCCAGGATCCGAGCCAGACCTATGTGGTCTACAGCGATGCTAGTTTACAGGGATTGGGATGTGTCCCGATGCGTGAAAGAGGCGAGTTGTAGCGTATGCCTCTCGTCGATTGAAGCCTCATGAGTTAAATTATCCTACACATGATCTGGAACTTGCAGCTATTGTCTTTGCCTTGAAGATATGGCGACACTATCTCGTATGGTACTATTGTTGAGCTATCTGCGCGACCACAAAAGCCTCAAATATTTATTTGATCAGAGAGAACTTAATATGAGGCAGCGCAGATGGATGGAGTTGTTAAAAGACTACAACCTGGAAATCAAATACCATCCGGGTAAAGCCAATGTTGTCGTAGATGCGTTGAGTAGAAAGACGGTGCAGGTTGCATTTATGATGATCCAAGAGCTAAAGTTGCTAGAAAATTTTCGCGACTTGAATTTATCAAAGCAGGTCTTCGTAAACAAAAATGCACCTCATAAAGCCTATATTGCTAGTCTCATTGTTAGCCAAGAGGAGAATAGTCGAGTCTTTGAAATAAAAGAAGCTCGAGATACAAGATGATCTAGCTAAGTCTATTCGAGAGAAGATTGAACAGGGAAACAGCAGATTATGACATCTCACCTAGTGGATTGATCCGGTATAAGAAACGAATTTATGTGCCACCTGAAGACAATTTGAGACAGAAAATTATTGATGAGGCTCATAAAAGTAAATACACCATTCATCCTGGTGTGGTTAAAATGTATCAAGATCTGAAATTGCTATTCTGGTGGCCTGGTATGAAGAAGGAAATAACTCTATATGTGGCTACATGTTTGACTTGCCGAAGGTTAAAATTGAGCATCGGCGGCGGGAGGACTATTGAAGGGTCTGCGGAGATTCCAGAGTGGAAATGGGAGAACGTGACCATGGATCTAGTAGTGGGTCTACCCAAGATCAGGCATCATGATGCAATCTGGGTAATCGTTGATCGACTCACTAAGTCTGCACATTTTCTTCCTGTCAGTATTAATTACTCCCCTGAGAAATTGGCGGAGATTTATATACGTGAAATCATCAGACTTCATGGTACGCCGAAGAGTATTATCTCTGACCGAGATCCTCGATTCACTTCGCGATTCTGGCAAGCTCTACATCGGGCAATGGGAACAAAGTTAAGATTTAGTACCGCGTACCATCCGCGAGCGATGGGCGAATGGAGAGGACAATTCAAACATTGGAAGATTTATTGCGTGCATGTGTACTGGACTTTAAAGGAAATTGGGATCAGTATCTTCCTCTCGCTGAATTTGCCTATAATAATAGCTATCATGCTAGCATTCGGATGGCTCCTTATGAGGCTCTATATGGGAGAAAATGTCGATCCCCTCTCTGTTGGACAGAGTTATCTGAGCGTGAGTTGTTCGGGCCGGAAATGGTAGATGAAACTTCCGAGCAAATAAGTTTAATCAAGAAGAGACTCCTTGCAGCTCAGAGCAGACAGAAAAGTTATGCAGATAAACGAAGGAGACCTCTAGAATTTAATGTGGGTGATCATGTATTCTTGAAAATATCTCCCGTCACGGTGGGTAGAGCCATTAAACGAAAGAAATTAAGTCCTCGGTATATTGGTCCTTTTGAAATATTGGCGAGACGGGGACCAGTGGCTTATCAGCTAGCTTTGCCACCGAATCTAAGTAAATTACATGATGTTTTTCATGTGTCTCAACTGAAGAAATATCAACCGGACTCAAAACATGTTCTTGAGTATGAAAATATTGATGTTCAAGAGAATCATACTTTTACAGTGGAGCCAGAGCAAATTGTTGATCATCTTGAAAAGCAGCTCAGGCGTAGAAGTATTCCTTTTGTAAAAGTGGTCTGGAGAGGATTATCTCCCCCGGAGAAGCTACGTGGGAGACAATTGAGGATATGCGAAATGGTATCCGAGTTCATGTCCAGGAGTTTCGGGTATGTATAAACAATTTCGAGGACGAAATTTATTTTTACGGGGAAGAAATGTAACATCCCCATATTTCTCTTATTTTTCCTTGTGTTGGGACATGAGAGGGAGCAAGTGGAGACATTGGGAAGACATTATTTTCCCCAAAAATCTGCCCATGTCCACTTGCTTCTAGGAGAGTGAGAGGAGGGAACAAGGGGACAACATTGATTAATGAAAAGTGAGCATGTGGGACAAGAGTTGAATACAAAAAAAAATGCAAACTCCCTCATCTCCATCTCGCAAGTCACGTAGAAGGGAAGAGAAAAAGAAAAGAAAGAAGAAAGAATAATAAAACAAGATTAGTGGCTTGTGGAAGTGCAAGAGCTTAGTTATATTTGAGACTTAGTAGGTTAGGTTGGAGCACCTTTTTGAAACACCATTTCTCTTCCATTTGGGCAGCTGGTCACGTAGAGAGAAGAGAAAGAAAGGAGTACAAGAAGCTCTAACACAAGAAGCTTAAGCAAGGGGAAGAGAAAGATCAAGACTAAGGTAAGTCCTAAGGCTTTGGATCTTCAATATACTCTCTTCTACCCCTTCTAATGTGGCTAAGACATTAAAGAACAATTTTTCCTTGGTGGTTTGAGGTGTAGGCGAAGTGTTTTTGGTAGAAAAAGGAGACAAAGACTCAAGAAAGCTTAAGTCCAAAGACAAGTAAGCCTCATATGAATCTTCTTGTATTTTCTTTTAGTTATTTAAGGTTACAAATGGCCATGGACTAGAGTATATATTTTCTTGGGTTTGATTGGCTAGTGAAAAGTATGAGTAAAGGTTTAAAACTAATATTCATGGCCTAAAACGGTAGATCAAATTTAGTATATGGAAGTTATGAAGTTGGAATGAAAATTTGGTATTTTGTTGATTAAATCATATTTTCGTGCAGCTGAGTTTTCTTGATGATATGAATGGATTTTGGTATTTTTGAGGGTTCTAAAGTGTTTAAAATGAGATTTTGTATAAGGGTGAACTTGGATCAAAATTTTGGAACCTTAGATGAAAGTGCAAAAACGTTGGGGGTGCTGTTTGGTGAAATTCCTGTGGAGGCAGATGCCTTCTTCTTAATTTTAGACCTAGTCAATGGACTTATAAAATTATGAAATTTTATATTGGGACAGTAGACATCTCAAGGATTAATTTGGTATATAATTCGTATTTTTATGAATTTTTTTGCTAAGAGAAATAAATATTTCAAGATAGCCCCTGAAAACTGGGAATTATGTTGGACAGCAGGAGTATTTTGGGCTATGGATGAATTGTCGACTTGTTCTGACCCAAAGGAATATTTTTGGTTGAAACTGGACATATTAAGGGTCATTTGGGCTTTGGAATCAACCCAAAAGGAGTTTTCTAGATTTAATTATGAATTTTTGAAGTTGAGACTTTATTTCTGGAAATTTCAGATTATGGACGAAAATTAAGAGAAACATAGGCCCAAATTAAATTCCTTAATAAGAAAAGGAATTTAGTAAATATGGACACATTAATTGGGCTTATTTTAATTTACCAAAGAAAATATTTGTTGAGGTGGAATTAATTATTTTTTTACATTTTATTATTTTAGGGATAATTGTGATATATTGCACCGAGAAGATTATTTTTATCGTAGTCGATCGCCAGGTAGTAACCTTAATCCTCATATACTACTGTGTGATTTGTGTATGTATGTTTTACCTTGAAATTGCATACATTTGGTTATCATTAATTTCCAAGCGCTATGGAATCGGAACATCTTGTGTGGGCTTTGTCTTGTGTCTTTGTGCCCGGTGGTTAGTGTCTTGTGTGCTATTAGGACCATTGCGATGCAATATGTTTTTGTGTGCTATTAGGGCTTGCTAGTTCCGATTTTTTATCTGTGTGCCTTGATACGAATATTATGTGGTATTTGCTTATTTATGGTTTTTCTTACATGCATGGTATATATATTTTATATGAGATTAACGGTTACTCTCGGATTCAAATTTTGAATCCCGGCCCCTTTTTATGGTTTTTCTTACATCCATCTACGACGGTACATTTGGAGCGGAAGCGAGAGAGATAGGGGTAAGACTCCGGAGCAAGGCTAGTATTTTGGTGGATGTTGATGATCTTCTTTTGGGAATTATATCTCGGAGTACTTGGATGATTTGTAGTTTATTATTTTGGCCGGTCACCGGCATTTTCCGGATGACTATATCTTTTGATCCCTCCGGGGAAGAATTTATCTTACCGTATCTTTATCAGTATATTATTGTCCAAACCGATGTGTGCTCTGCTGTTTATACTCTGATGTGTGACGATATTTAACCTGGGAAAAATAAGGTAGAATAAAATATAAGTGAAGGACTATACTACCCGCCACCTATAAGGGCGAGGCGTGGAGTGTGTAACAATTTTGGTATCGAGCCGGTTTGGACGATGCGATAAATAAAATTAAGATTAGTATAGTTACGGTTATAATTTAATATTATTTTGTGAAAATAACACTTTCTTCGCTTTTGTAAAGTCAAGTTTGCTAAATGGCAAGAGGAAAAGGACGAGGAAGGCCTAGAAGAGAGCCGGAGACACAAATACCAAATCCTCAAGATAATAACAATTTGGTGCGAGAAATGATGGGCTTGATAAGAGAACAAGGAAATATGATTCAAGAAATGCGAGCTGAGATCAATGAAATGAAAGCTCGTGATCATGAAGAAGAACGAACTGCGATGGCACGAGATAATAATAATGACAAGTAATAATGATGGTGATCATTCGCAACGCGGTTAAACCACGGAGAGACCGAGACTCCTCGCATCGGGTTAAGCAATGCGTAAGCATCAACCTCCGGTATTTAGAGGCGAGATTTGATAGTGCGGAGGACCGGTTATTGCGTCTTGATAAAATTTTTCAAGTTCTAGAATGCCCCGAAGACAAAAGGCCTCTGTCGGCTATTTATAAATTAGAGGGCGATGCGGACGGATGGTGGAGAAATACTGAAACGACTCTTCGTGCTCGTAATATCCCTATTACTTGGGAGATCTTTCGAGAAAAATTCAATGAGCAATATTTCCCTCGCTCAATTCAACTTGCAAAAGAATCTGAATTCCTAACTATTCAGCAGGGAACTGATGAATCCTTTGAGGATTATTATGCAAGATTTACTCGTCTATCTCGGTATTACGCTTATCACGAAATCCGGATGCTTTGAGGGTAACCTCGCGGATGTATTGATTCGTGGATCTAAAATTGGAATCAGAGAAAAACTAGTGGCTCGCCAATTTTGTAATCTTCATCAAGCTGTTGAAGAATGTCGTATTGTTGAAAGAAATCTTAATGAATTGTGTGCTTCTAGAAATATTATGAACCGCAGTGAATCTACTCGCGGTAGTTCATCATAGAAAAGAAAAGGGCCATGGAACAAGAATCGTGGCGATTCTAAAAAGCCTTTTCAATCTAGTCAATCAAATTTCAGGAGGCCTGCAGATCCTCAGATCTGTAATAAATGTGGGAAATCACACCCTGGATCTAATTGCGAGGGGCGGATCATTTGTTATGTTTGTCGCAAGTCCGGGCACATCAGTCGTGATTGTCCACAGCGGACCGCTGAGAGGAGACCTCAGAGTCAGGGTCGAGTATTTGCTTTGACTAGGGAGGATGCTCGTAAATCCCCGAACTAGCGCAAGGTACGATTTCTCTTCATGGTTGTTTAATACATACATTATTTGATTCAGGCGCGCAGGTCACTCTTTCATAGCATATGATTGTGTTAGACGTATGCATTTGAATGTTCACAAATTGCCTTATGATCTAGTTGTGTCTACTCCATTGGGAGTTAAATCTGAAACTGCTGATGTATGTCTGAACTGTATTTTGATCGTGGACGGACATGAGTCCACTGTGGATTTGATTTGTTTACCGTTGCATGATATTGATGTAATTTTGGGATTAAATTGGTTGACGGCTAATAATGTGGTACTAGACTTCGGCAATAGAAAGGTTATCACGTCCCGATCAACAACGAAATCTCAATGCTAAAGCAAGTCTTGGTTTTCTTACCGCTACTGAGGCAGAGCAGTATATTAAGCAAGGGTGCCAAGGATATGTAGTTTTCTTCTCAGTACAGGCGGAGTCGGAACCTTCTCTGGATGGAATACCAGTGGTGAATGAATTTCCCGACGTGTTTCCTGATGATATCAGCGGGTTACCACCAGAGAGAGAGGTGGAGTTTGCTATTGACATTGCGCCTGGTACTGGAGCAATTTCTAAAGCGCCCTACCGCATGGCACCGAATGAGATGGCTGAGTTAAAGAAGCGAGATAGAAGAATTACTTGAAAAGGGGTTTATTCGCCCTAGTGTTTCGCCTTGGGGAGCACCGGTATTATTCGTGAAAAAGAAAGATGGCGGTTTGAGACTCGTATTGATTACCGAGAACGAACAAGGTGGCCGTGAAAAATAAATATCCTCTTCCCGAAATTGACGACTTGCTAGATCAATTATCTGGTTCCTGTATATTCTCAAAGATTGACTTACGTTCGGGGTACCATCAGCTTCGAGTTAGAGCTGAGGATATTCCGAAGACTGCTTTCAGGACCAGGTATGAGCATTATGAATTTCTTGTGATGCCGTTCGGTTTGACGAATGCTCCTGCTATCTTCATGGATTACATGAATAGAATTTTCCGACCGTATCTAGATCAATTTGTGGTAGTATTCATTGATGATATCTTGATCTATTCAAAGAGTCGGGAGGAACATGAGGATCATCTGCGGCTAGTATTGAATGTATTGAGAGAGAGGCAACTCTATGCTAAACTCGATAAATGTGAGTTTTGGCTTTCGGAGGTTAAATTTCGGGCCACGTAGTTTCGAAAGTGGTGTTTTAGTGGACCCTAGTAAAGTGGAGACGGTATTGAGTGGGAAAAGGCTGAGACTGATTACGAAATACGCAGTTTTCTCGGTCTAGCGGGGTATTACCGCCGATTCATACATAATTTTTCCCGGATTGCATTGCCATTGAAAGCTCACGAGAAAGAACCGGGCATTTGTGTGGGATGAGCATTGCGAGGAGAGCTTCCGATGCGAAGGAGAGGTTGACAACGGCGCTGTGTTGATTATCCCAGATCCGAGCCAGACCTATGTGGTCTACAGCGATGCTAGTTTACAGGGATTGGGATGTGTCCTGATGCAGTAGGGCAGAGTTGTAGCGTATGCCTCTCGTCAGTTGAAGCCTCATGAGTTAAATTATCCTACACATGATCTGGAACTTGCAGCTATTGTCTTTGCTTTGAAGATATGGCGACACTATCTGTATGGTACTATTGTTGAGCTATCTTTGCGACCACAAAAGCCTCAAATATTTATTTGATCGAGAGAAACTTAATATGAGGGCGCGAGATGGATGGAGTTGTTAAAAGACTACAACCTGGAAATCAAATACCATCCGGGTAAAGCCAATGTTGTCGTAGATGCGTTGAGTAGAAAGACGGTGCGGGTTGCATTTATGATGATCCAAGAGCTAAAGTTGCTAGAAAATTTTCGCGACTTGAATTTATCAAAGCGAGTCTTCGTAAACAAAAATGCACCTCATAAAGCCTATATTGCTAGTCTCATTGTTAGCCAAGAGGAGAATAGTCTGAGTGCTGAAATAAAAGAAGCTCAGATACAAGATGATCTAGCTAAGTCTATTCGAGAGAAGATTGAACAGGGGGAAACAGCAGATTATGACATCTCACCTAGTGGATTGATCCGGTATAAGAAACGAATTTATGTGCCACCTGAAGACAATTTGAGACAGAAAATTATTGATGAGGCTCATAAAAGTAAATACACCATTCATCCTGGTGTGGTTAAAATGTATCAAGATCTGAAATTGCTATTCGGTGGCCTGGTATGAAGAAGGAAATAACTCTATATGTGGCTACATGTTTGACTTGCCGAAAGGTTAAAATTGAGCATCGGCGACCGGAGGACTATTGAAGGGTCTGGAGATTCCAGAGTGGAAATGGGAGAACGTGACCATGGATCTAGTAGTGGGTCTACCCAAGATCAGGCATCATGATGCAATCTGGGTAATCGTTGATCGACTCACTAAGTCTGCACATTTTCTTCCTGTCAGTATTAATTACTCCCCTGAGAAATTGGCGGAGATTTATATACGTGAAATCATCAGACTTCATGGTACACCGAAGAGTATTATCTCTGACCGAGATCCTCGATTCACTTCGCGATTCGGCAAGCTCTACATCGGGCAATGGGAACAAAGTTAAGATTTAGTACCGCGTACCATCCGCGAGACGAGATGGGCGTCGAGAGAGGACAATTCAAACATTGGAAGATTTATTGCGTGCATGTGTCTTGGACTTTAAAGGAAATTGGGATCGATATCTTCCTCTCGCTGAATTTGCCTATAATAATAGCTATCATGCTAGCATTCGGATGGCTCCTTATGAGGCTCTATATGGGAGAAAATGTCGATCCCCTCTCATTGGACGAGTTATCGAGCGTGAGTTGTTCGGGCCGGAAATGGTAGATGAAACTTCCGAGCAAATAAGTTTAATCAAGAAGAGACTCCTTGCAGCTCAGAGCAGACAGAAAAGTTATGCAGATAAACGAAGGAGACCTCTAGAATTTAATGTGGGTGATCATGTATTCTTGAAAATATCTCCTGTCACGGGAGTGGGTAGAGCCATTAAACGAAAGAAATTAAGTCCTCGGTATATTGGTCCTTTTGAAATATTGGCGAGACGGGGACCAGTGGCTTATCAGCTAGCTTTGCCACCGAATCTAAGTAAATTACATGATGTTTTTCATGTGTCTCAACGAAGAAATATCAACCGGACTCAAAACATGTTCTTGAGTATGAAAATATTGATGTTCAAGAGAATCATACTTTTACGGTGGAGCGAGCAAATTGTTGATCATCTTGAAAAGCGGCTCGGGCGTAGAAGTATTCCTTTTGTAAAAGTGGTGCGGAGAGGATTATCTCCCGGAAGAAGCTACGTGGGAGACAGTTGAGGATATGCGAAAACGGTATCCGAGTTCATGTCCGGGAGTTTCGGGTATGTATAAACAATTTCGAGGACGAAATTTATTTTTACGGGGAAGAAATGTAACATCCCCATATTTCTCTTATTTTTCCTTGTGTTGGGACATGAGAGGGAGCAAGTGGAGACATTGGGAAGACATTATTTTCCCCAAAAATCTGCCCATGTCCACTTGCTTCTAGGAGAGTGAGAGGAGGGAACAAGGGGACAACATTGATTAATGAAAAGTGAGCATGTGGGACAAGAGTTGAATACAAAAAAAAAATGCAAACTCCCTCATCTCCATCTGCAAGTCACGTAGAAGGGAAGAGAAAAAGAAAAGAAAAGAAGAAAGAATAATAAAACAAGATTAGTGGCTTGTGGAAGTGCAAGAGCTTAGTTATATTTGAGACTTAGTAGGTTAGGTTGGAGCACCTTTTTGAAACACCATTTCTCTTCCATTTGGGCAGCTGGTCACGTAGAGAGGAAGAGAAAGAAAGGAGTACAAGAAGCTCTAACACAAGAAGCTTAAGCAAGGGGAAGAGAAAGATCAAGACTAAGGTAAGTCCTAAGGCTTTGGATCTTCAATATACTCTCTTCTACCCCTTCTAATGTGGCTAAGACATTAAAGAACAATTTTTCCTTGGTGGTTTGAGGTGTAGGCGAAGTGTTTTTGGTAGAAAAAGGAGACAAAGACTCAAGAAAGCTTAAGTCCAAAGACAAGTAAGCCTCATATGAATCTTCTTGTATTTTCTTTTAGTTATTTAAGGTTACAAATGGCCATGGACTAGAGTATATATTTTCTTGGGTTTGATTGGCTAGTGAAAAGTATGAGTAAAGGTTTAAAACTAATATTCATGGCCTAAAACGGTAGATCAAATTTAGTATATGGAAGTTATGAAGTTGGAATGAAAATTTGGTATTTTGTTGATTAAATCATATTTTCGTGCAGCTGAGTTTTCTTGATGATATGAATGGATTTTGGTATTTTTGAGGGTTCTAAAGTGTTTAAAATGAGATTTTGTATAAGGGTGAACTTGGATCAAAATTTTGGAACCTTAGATGAAAGTGCAAAAACGTTGGGGGTGCTGTTTGGTGAAATTCCTGTGGAGGCAGATGCCTTCTTCTTAATTTTAGACCTAGTCAATGGACTTATAAAATTATGAAATTTTATATTGGGACAGTAGACATCTCAAGGATTAATTTGGTATATAATTCGTATTTTTATGAATTTGTTTGCTAAGAGAAATAAATATTTCAAGATAGCCCCTGAAAACTGGGAATTATGTTGGACAGCAGGAGTATTTTGGGCTATGGATGAATTGTCGACTTGTTCTGACCCAAAGGAATATTTTTGGTTGAAACTGGACATATTAAGGGTCATTTGGGCTTTGGAATCAACCCAAAAGGAGTTTTCTAGATTTAATTATGAATTTTTGAAGTTGAGACTTTATTTCTGGAAATTTCAGATTATGGACGAAAATTAAGAGAAACATAGGCCCAAATTAAATTCCTTAATAAGAAAAGGAATTTAGTAAATATGGACACATTAATTGGGCTTATTTTAATTTACCAAAGAAAATATTTGTTGAGGTGGAATTAATTATTTTTTTACATTTTATTATTTTAGGGATAATTGTGATATATTGCACCGAGAAGATTATTTTTATCTCGTAGTCGGCTAGCCAGGTAGTAACCTTAATCCTCATATACTACGTGTGATTTGTGTATGTATGTTTTACCTTGAAATTGCATACATTTGGTTATCATTAATTTCCAAGCGCTATGGAATCGGAACATGCTTTGTGTGGGCTTTCTTTGTGTGTCTTTGTGCCCGGTGGTCTGTCTTTGTGTGCTATTAGGACCATTGCGATCAGTCTTTGTGTGCTATTAGGGCTGCTAGTTCCGGATTTGGTTTGTGTGCCTTGATGCGAATATTATGTGGTATTTGCTTATTTATGGTTTTTCTTACATGCATGGTATATATATTTTATATGAGATTAACGGTTACTCTCGGATTCAAATTTTGAATCCCAGCCCCTTTTAAGCCATCTGGCAGTACATTTGGAGCAGAGCAGAGAGATAGGGGTAAGACTCCGGAGCAAGGCTAGTATTTTGGTGGATGTTGATGATCTTCTTTTGGGAATTATATCTGGAGTACTGGATGACTGTAGTTTATTATTTTGGCCAGTCTGGGCAGCATTTTCCGGATGACTATATCTTTTGATCCCTCCGGGGAAGAATTTATCTTACTGTATCTTTATCAGTATATTATTGTCCAAACCGATGTGTGCTCTGCTGTTTATACTCTGATGTGTGACGATATTTAACCTGGGAAAAATAAGGTAGAATAAAATATAAGTGAAGGACTATACTACCCGCCACCTATAAGGGCGAGGCCGGTAGGTGTGTAACAATTTTTGCGAGGGAAATCATTTTCCCACCAATTTCCCACAATTTTGCAAGGGAACTAATGGTATTATTTTGCGAGGGAAATCCCTCGCAAAAATCACCATTTTGCGAGGGAAAATGTTTTTCCCTCGCAAAATTAACTTTTTTGCGAGGGAAATTTTTTACCCTCGCAAATTTACCAAAATTTGCGATGGAATTTTTTTCCTTCGCAAATTTACCAAATTTTGCGACGGAATTTTTTTCCCTCGCAAATTCCGTCGCAAATTTAGCATTTTCTAGTAGTGAAGGGTCAAATCAAAGGCACCCCGCCACCACCATAAACAAGCAAAGTTAACTCTTCTGTCATTACTAAATCCAGAATAATGGATTAACACTTCAACTCAATGATTAGTGAGGAAGAGAGAAACCTTTCACCATAATTATGTGTTTTTTTTTATTTGATAGTAGAAATGTTTTTTCTTCTAGAATTTAGAGTGTAAAAGGGTTTTTACCTTTTTCAACAAGCACATTTTCTAAAATTTGAAATTGTGTTTTCCTCCTTATGAGAAAGTGGACTGCTTATTATATTAAACAACATCTTGTTGGTTATCATAATTTTTTTAAAAACTACTGTGAACATACGAATTCTTTTTTTGGCTAAAGAAATACTAAAATTTCAATAATTAGTTTTTCAGAGTCAACACAGGAAGCAGTTATCAAATTTCATTCACAGAACACAAACGATTTTTCTCTTAAAAAAAAGTTGCCTGAACAAAAAGGAAAAAAAAAAAATGAATACTATATTGAGGCATGAAATGGGTGGTATTATCAACTGTTAGCATCAATTAATGCGCTTGGTCTGTCCGTGATACATATGTAAAAACGCTATGATTTAGAAGGAAAAAAAAAGAATCATTATGTAAAAACTATTCAGAGATACATGGAAAGGAGAAAGACCGAATCATAACGTTATAATGTTTATTAATAACATTTCAAGTAAAGAAATTAAAATTACACTGGCATATATGACTAATTATAAGCACACAACATGAAGAAGGAGGAGGAGGAGATGGTGGGGAAGAGGTTGTACGTACCCTTACGCAATTAATTATACTATTCTTCATTCTTAAGTTTCATTAACAGCTAAACAATAAGAAGGAAGAGCTAGTAGGTGATTAGCTCTTGGAATTAAAAGCCCAAAATTTTCAGCCATATCCAACTCATCAGGAGAAATGCCACTTGGAAGTTCCCATTTAAAGCAGTGCATTAATTGTGCTATAACAAGCTTAACAGCAATTAAACCTAATTGCATGCCTGGACAACCTCTTCGACCAGAGCCAAATGGTATCAGTTGGAAATCTTTTCCTCGAAGATCTACATTGCTATTCACAAACCTCTCTGGATAAAACGCTTCCCCATTATCCGACCAAATCTTAGGATCTCGTCCTATAGCCCAAACATTCACAATCACTCGTGACTTATTCCTTATATGATATCCATTGACAGTTATATCCTCCGTACTGACTCGAGGGAGCAGTAATGGCGCAACAGGATGTAGTCTGAAAGTCTCTTTGATGACCATGTCCAAGTAAGTCAATCTCGGCAAATCAACCTCGTCTACCAACCTGGTCTTTCCTACGATGTTTTCTAGTTCATGTTGGAGTTTTTTCATTACTCTTGGGTTCTTTAGGAGTTCAGAGAAAACCCAGAGAGTGACATTGACGGAAGTGTCTATTGCACCAGATAACAAGTCCAAAAGCAAGGCCTTAATATTGGTACGATCTTTGACTGGGTTGTGTTCATCGTGGTGAGAATCTTGAAGGCAAGATAGTAAAATGTCGACTATGTCCTTGTGTTCCTTTTTCTGCAGTACTGCCTGTGCCTCTTCATGCTCTTTAATGAATGTTTCTAACATCTCATCAACTTCCTTGCTATTCTTCACTAAGCGTTTTCTAAAACCCTGCATCAGTAATACTTGATTGGTTACTTTGTTACCAATAATAAACGGGAGATTTTATGACAGGAATTCTGAATTTACATTATAATAATTTTGGACCAAAATGAAAATAAGATTAAAAGCCAAAAGACAACCTTTTCCCTGACATAAATTTACAACTCTAATTACATATTGATATAGGTTTTCAAGAATTGGGGTGTAAATAACCTAGATCCTCAATAGGGGTCTAGAGCCTATCGTATATAAAACCTAGCCTAATCTATTTAGTAAATAAGGAAGGCTAGGCTCAGGTATATTGTCAAGCCTATTTTCATAAGGCTTAGCCTATGACCTATTTAATTTTTTAAATTTACACTATTGTATAATTATATATATAATATAATTTTTAATTTTCATTTGAACCTGGTTGAGTCTTGGGTCGAGGTCGATGGACCAGGATCTGAGTCAAACCGAGATCAAACTGGTTGGGGTACTGACAAGATGTAGAAGATAAATAATGAAAAAGAAGGAAGGAAAATAAATTGAGAGAAATGTTGGAGAATAGGAAGCAAGGTTAAAAACCCGAACCGATCGAGTCTTGATCGAGGTTAGTGGATCGAGATCGGAAATCAAAACCGGGATCAAACCGGTCAGGGTACTAATAAGACATAGAAGATAAATAATGAAAAAGAAGGAAGGAAAATAAGTTGAGAGAAATGTTGGAGAATAGGAAACAAGGTTAAAATCCAGGGCCAATCACCGAACCTATGAGGTCGAGTGCGAAATAATCGATAATCGATGGGTTGACCCAGTTAAACGCAGATCAAACCTAAGGTCGAGTACTGACAAGACATAGAAGATAAATAATAAAAAAGAAGGAATGAAAATAAATTGAGAGAAATGTTGGAAAATATGAAGGGAGTGATTGACCGTCAACATCACCTTCTCTCACCCACATCACTGGGACCCACCTCCTTCACCAATTCCCATTCCACCTTTTCCATTTTTTTTCCTCAAAGCATTCCACCTTTTCCTCAACAACTCCCAACCCCAAAATTCTAGATTCACCTTTATCTCCATGTATCACATTTCTCTTTCTTCTTCAGAAATCTTCCCAGCTCCCTCCTCGTTTCTGAATCAAATTCTCTCTTTCTTTGAGAATTGGGAAATGACCTTTACTGGTAAATGAGTGAGAGAGAGCTTCAGAAAGACAGAAACCATAACCTTCTCCTTCTTCGACGACAACATGACCAGATCTATCTTTGTTACCGTATATGAAATTACTGACATTCTCTCCTTCCTTGCCTCCATCGTCTACCTTCTTAGTTTCTTTGGCATTGGCTTTCTCCACCCCCTTTCTTCTTCTTCAGATCTCCAGATCTTGGTGGCTTTTCAAATTTCTCTCTTTCTTCTCCCTTCTCATTCAGAGTTTCAATTGCAGGCGAGCTTTTTTTTTTTTTTTTTTTTAAATGACTCTAGCTCGGCCAACTCGGCCGGTTTAGGCCAAGTTGACCGAGTTGACACCAGGTCAACTCGGCACACCGGTTTTACCCCTAACTCAGACCGGTTTTCCGGCCAGTTCGCTGGTTTTCGGTTCGAACTGCCCGATCTGGTCCGAGTTTCAGAACCATGGGTAATAGGATTTAAAAAAGTGATGGACAACAGTGGTTGGTTATCCAAAGAATTTTGCATTTGATTGTTTTGAAAATCTACCTAAAAGAATTTTTCAAAATAATTAGAAATCTAACTTTTTTAAGATTCTGATTAGTTTTGGAAACTCCCCACAATATATACGTACCTGAATATCAAAAGGGCGCAAGAAAGGCAAGAAATCTCCAATATTGAAAGCTCCCGCCAAGCTTAAAGTCTCTTGAACGATTCGCTTCACATCAAACCTATCGTCTCTCTTGCGCCCCAATATCATTCTATATATCATGTCCTCTATCACCTCCCCCACATTCTCACTTACATCCACCACCTCACGCTCCGCTGCTGATTTCTTTATCGACTCCACCGCCTCTACTAACTCCTCCCTTCTTATGGGGCCAAACATGTCCACTTTCGACGCACTTAAAAGCTGCGAAGTACAGAGCTTCCTAACGTTGCGCCAGTAAGGGCCATATTCAGAGAAGGCCATTCCCTTTGAGCCATAAGAAAGGATCTCCGACGCTTGAGTCTTTGGTCGGCTGGCAAAAACGACGTCGTGGGTCTTGAGGAAAGGCTCCACTGCTTCTGGGGAAGAGACGACAATGGCAGGGACCTGTCCTAGTCGGAGGGACATTATAGGACCATAGCGCTTCGCAAGAGATTGGAGGGACCGATGCGGGAGAGTACCCAACAGGTGGAGGTTGCCGATCACCGGCCAAGCAGGTGGACCTGGTGGTTGTTTCTGGCGACCCTGGTTTGGCTTGAGGTGAAGTAGCAGCAGAAGTGATCCAGTGAAGAAGAGAAATGCAGCGAGAAGGAGAAATGGATGGGAAGGTAACAATGGAGGCAACATGTTTTGATGAGTGTTTGTACGACAGAGAAAGAAATTGATGCAAAAGGGTTGTGTGGTTGGGTTGTATATATAATGTTTTATGGGGAGGTAAATGCTGAGGCCAAGTTCTACTTAATTTTCTTTGAAAAGGGAACTATAAAATAACTACTGTTTCCGTTGTTAATATAAGACATATTAATCTAATATGACTAAATTTAATATAAAATGTATTTTATAAAATACTTGAATCAATTTTCTTAATTCATCTATTCACTTTCTTTCTTAATTAGTGTTGATAGAGGTAAATTAGAAAAATATTGACAGATATAAAAACTATATTTTTATTTAGAATTAAGATTAACTCTTTAAATATGTCTTATATTAAACACGGGATATATATTTGAAATTGATGCTATTTTGAGTTATAGTCAATAAAATACCATCTTTTATAAAACTACACAAAACTAATGTTCTTATATAGCCTTTAATTTTATTAAGTGGAGAAATTGGATAAAAAGATATTTCAGATCTACCAGCGAAGAAAAGGGTAGAAAACGTGGATATATAAATTACGTCATTCATTTCCACACCGGCTATGTACGCTGTGCTGTATCCGTATACAAGTGCATGTTTCGCGTGTGTGGAAGCTTGAAAATAAAGGCACACTAATTATTATTATTAAGACCAATTGTGGTCACAAAGCTTCCACGGCCAGATTAATGTACTATCCCTCCGTCCTAGTAACATAAAAGCCAATTTAAGGACAAACTTTTACAGAAGGTGCGTCTGACACCATAAAATTATTTTGGGGGTAAATTTACCTATTAATCCTCTGAAATGGGGCAAAATTAGATCCACCGTTATTGAGTCCGTTTGGGTTAGTAGGGAGTAGTGACTTATTTTTTATATGATTTTTATAAAAATAAGATAAGGAAAAAGTCGAGTTTGATTTATCTTTGGATTGTCCGTTTGACTTTTACAGAAATGATTTTTTTTTTAAACTGATGAGTGTTTAAATTTTTATTTCAAAGTAATTGTTGATCATAGCCTGTTTGAGCTCTATGGCTATGATCCGTGTGCTCTTCTTTAATCACCATATCTAAGTAATTTCATGTTTAATTTAGCTTTTTAGAAGTGTTTTTACAAATTCAAAATAAGTATGTAAGAAGAGTTTGGTGTTAGTTTACGAAAAAGTATTAAAAAAACATTTCTTTTGAGGTTGCTAAACGAGCACTTAATCAACCTTAGCAAATCAGCTTCCTCAACCATTTTGCTTGTTCCCACTTCGTTTTCTAGTTTGTGTTACGTTGGAGTTTTTTTTCATTACCATTGGATTCCTCAAGAGTTCTGGGAAAGCCCACAAAACGACAGTAACAGAAGTGTCTAATGAACCAGCAAGCATATCGAGAAGTATGGCTTTGATGTTGGTTCGATCTATATGACAAAGTTGTGTTGATCATCGGAAGTGTCCATGCAAGAGAGTAGTATGTTCCCGACAAAGTCCTTGTGTCCTTTATTCTGCCCCACTGGTCTACATCCTCTTGTGCACAATATTTTATACAAAATTAAAAAAACAAAAAAAATTATGTGATAGATCTAAAGATGTAAAAAAAAAAAAAATAAAAAAATCATCGCAACAGAATCTGGCGTATGTATATAGTTGTAAGTTGTGATGGTCGGAGGGGAAAAAAATGCAGTAGTCAGCATATTTGAGATTGAAATTGATGCTATTTTCAGTTATAGTCAATAAATTATTATTTTTTAATTACACAAAAAAATGTTCTTATTCATCATTTAAATTTCTTTTGTGGAGAAATTTGACAAAAAGATTGTTCACTTTATCACGAAACAAAAAAAACTTGAAGGAAGAAAAATGTTGAAAACGTGGGGATATAAATTAGGCGGAGTACAAGCTAGGTCATTTAATCTGTCGACATTTTATTGGGCGAACATTTCCTTACCGTCATAAACATTTCCAAACCTGTGTACGCGTAGCGTATCACTGCACAAGTGCATGTTCCATATGTGTAAACTATGAAAATAAATGCACACCAATTATTAAGACCAATTGTACTGGTCATAAAGCTTAAAGTCTTCCCACCTCTTCTTTCTCTAACAATTATTTCCGGCGCCATAATATAAGTCATTTTAACCAAATTGTCATAATCAATAAATAGTAGTTAATTTATTAAATTTATCTTAAATTAAAGAAAATTTACAATTTTACCCATATTAAATGAGGTTTTGAATAAGAGAAAGGAATACAATGAGTCATTTAAATATTAATTACGGGCAAAATTGATAAAAAAAAACATTAAGTGTTCTCCAAGTGACTTATATTATGGGTTAAACTATTTTTCTATAAATGATTTATATTGTGAAGTGTGAACTGGAGGAAGTATATCAACATTTGAGTGGTCCAAATTTGATTTTATACAATATTTTTTATTGTAATAATAAATTATTCATATTAAAATTTAGTAATTTAAATTTATTTAATCATTTTTCTTTCTGTAATTTAACATTTTAATAATAATTTTATAAAAGATCAAATCTGAACTATTCAAATGTCGATTTAATAGTTATAATTAAAACAAGAAAGAGAAAAAAAAAGAGGATGGGAAGGGAAAAAAGGATGTTATTATCCCCACAAAGGTTCCCAGGTAAAATTAATGTACTATCCTATTGTTATTGCAACATAAAGGATAAATTTTTAACAGATCGCTTGTTAAATGCTAATTAAATTTTAAAAATATATATTTATAATTTAAAATTGTAATAAATTGAAGTTCTTAATATTTTTCTAAGATTATTTTTTATTTAGAACCTGTAATAACTTTTCAGTAAAATCAAAATCAAATCAATATTTATATATAAAACGTGTATGGTGTGATTTTCAGTACCCAAAAAGAAAAGGCTTGGTATGTGAAAGGGGAAGTGGTTTTGGTACTCATATGATGATGACGTGGCGGAACTAGGGAGGGGTTAGGGGTGGCCTCTGCTAAAATTTACCCAGATGTTCAGAAAATTATATTTCACCTTCATAAGATTGAAATATAATTTTATAAACACTTGGGTTCTATTCTATAATTTTCGCCACCTAATTTCCAATTCCTGACTCTACCCTTGAATGATGAGTAATTGAGTATACTAGAATTGGGACCGCCCATACATAATTTGGATGATTCAATTCTAAAAAGAACTTAGAGCCTGTAGAGAGTGTTGATGTTAATGCTCATAGCTAGGAAACTGGTTCCTGCTGGATGCTGGATGCTGGATGCTGAATGATGAATTATCTTCAATTATGACTCCTATCCCTTTGGGAGGGCCTACACGAGAATTTGTCTCTTTTAATCACTCGTTGGGCTCAATGCTGATTAGTCTCTTTATTGAGCACAAGTGAATAGTCTTTTTTGAGCATCCATTATGGTGTTTTCTCTTATTCTACAAGACCAGAGTCACCATCATGCACAAATTTATAGTAATTGTTATGCTGAATTATTCCTATTCACTATATATGTATTAGGGGGTTTTCATTTACACATGGTTAAACATGGTAGTTTAGTGAAACCAATGGCTATATATATTACAAATAACCAATTTAATTAACTAATTTTTTAATATCCATAAATTAGTTATCTTACTCTTACATTAATGATAAGAAAATGGAGAAAGTATTATTTAAAAAAAATTAGGTACATCAATAAAAATACTTTCATAAAAAAATTTTAAAAAAACACAAAATCACTCCATGTGATCCCCTTAACACTTACAACTAATTTATACGAGCACTAGTAATATACATACATATCAAGGGATAAGGGTCTTATTTGCCCTAGAAGTTTTGGCTGAAGAACACTGGGTGGACGGAAGTTTTTTTTGGAGCAAAATTGTCACGGAAGTTTACAAAACGTATAAATTTTGTCCCTCCGTTAATTTTGACTGTTAAGTTTGTTAGAACCGGCTATCACCCAAGAGGGGGGTGAATTGAGTGTCTGATAAAACTTTCGAAAACTTTGAAACTCTTTTCGCAACTTACTGAAAGTAGTTCGAACGACGAATTAGTTTATAAAGCAATAATCGGTCATTCAAACATATATCTTTGGAAATGTAAGAGTTTAGGGAAGAGAATATGCAAACAAAGATTTATACTTGGTTCGCCCCAATCCTTGACCTACGTCCAGGTCCCAAGCTCCACTTGAGATTTTCAATCCACTATCTCCTTGTTTGGCCAAGACACGGGAGAAAGCCTTTACAACCTCACAAGTTTGTTCGGGCACTTGTGTAGCCTTTACAATCTCTTACCGAGATATCCTCTTACGTACTGTAAGAATACAATTACCGACTTTGTAAACGAATGATGATCCTCTCACTCTTGGACTCACTCCCCCTTACAAGTTGTAATTGTACACCCACTCTCAAGGTTCCACAACCTTGAGATTTGATCACTAAACAGATAATCAAATAAGTGTTTGGACTCTCTCACGAGTAGATGAATAATAATCACCGAAGCACATAATCGACCATCACACTCTCTACGTAAACTATACAAACATTGATAAGCGAGTGTATGAGTTATTGAACTATCGACGGTGAAGTAGTAAAATCATTTCATTGGGTTCGTCGAGTCATTCTTCAATCATCGTCACCTCTTCTGGTTTGAAGATTTCGCAATTTATAGGTATTTGTGTTTCGGCCGTTGCGAGCATTCGACCGTTGAGGATTTGTTGGAAGTAGTCGTTGAAGCTTCGTTGCTTTTTGCCCGTTGAGCTCTAATCCAACTTTAATCATAAAGTGTTTATCGTTGACTTCGTTAATGCTCCGTCTTGAGTGTTGTATTAATAGTTGTTGAGAAGATTCAAGCTTTTCGTGAGAATGCTCAAACTATCCGTTAGACTCGAAGCTTTCCTCGTTTTTTCCGACGTAGCATTTAATGCTTCGACACACAAATGCTTTATGCCAATTTGTTGTTAATCCATGATCTAATCATCGAAACTCATTAGAAAATGGATTAAAAGCATTTGATAATCGCAATAAGTAAGAATCAAAAGAAATAAATGTTCATTTGATGATTCATGATTCTTGGCGGACGGTGATTTGAAAACGAGAGACGACATTGCTCGAGCAAGATCATATGTGTGCTCGGGCAAGCCTTACTTGGATCGATCGAAAGCACTTCAGATTTGCGATGCTCGGGCAAGATAATTTGCTTGCTCGGGCATGTGCTCGAGCATGGGTGAAATCATGCTCGGGCATGCTTTTTTTACAAAGGCTTGATAGTGCTGCGCCGATGTTGCTCGAGCATGGTGAAATTCTTGCTCGGGCAAGACATAGACAGAGGCGAAGAAATGAGAACGTTTCGTTGTTGCTTGAGCAAGGTAGAAAGCATGCTTGCGGAGAAATGAGAAAGCATCGTTGTTGCTTGAGCAAGGCAGAAAGTATGCTTGCGGAGAAATGAAGATTTGCTTGATGTTGCTCGAGCATGCTTTCATGTTTGCTCGGGCAAACTCAAGGCGAAGTGATTCCAAGTAGAAAGGCGGTGGTTGCTCGGGCATCATTTTTCCTTTGCTCGAGCATATGCTCGGCAAGCCTTCTTTCCTACTCGGGCAAGCTTTTCGATTTGCTTTGAGTTTTGCTTCGTCTCAATGTTGCTCGGGCATGATAAGAACCTTGCTCGGGCAAGGTCTTGCTTTCGGATGTTTTCGGAGGTTGCTCGGGCAAGTTGCTTGTGCTTCATCTCAACTTTCCTCGAACCCATCGTTGCTCGAGCAAGCTTATAACCTTGCTCGGGCAAGGTCATACTTTCGGCTTTTTCAAAGGATGCTCGGGCAAGTTTTCCTATACTTTCGTTGCTGGGCATTCATGATCAATACACCTCAGAAAGCTCTTTAAATATATCTTCCATTTCAATAAGAATCAACTCCAAACTAGTTTTATTTCGTCCATTAACATCAGATGAGTGGAGGTTGATCTTATCCAGCGTTTTTGCAGAATCCAGAACAGACTATCAACTTATAAACCTCATAACTCTTTGAATTGATCTTAGTTTTCTGTGTTCTTGATGTTTTTGAAAAGGTATTTGAGTCTAGTTTCCAATGGCACAAATTTCACCTCAATTGGATTTGTAGATTGTGAGATACACTCAAATTACCAAAGGTTGGTCTGGACTGTGACGTTGATATTTATTCTGAGTTACGAAAATCATAGCTCTCTCATATTGACTCCTTTGGACTTTATATTTAGTCAAAAGTACGTGTTGGATGTCTAGTTTAATATTCAACTGGTTTCATGTCAATCCGATTCCTGATTTGAGAGATATCATCGAATTACTGGAGGTCGCCCGAAACAGTGAACAGTATCTTTGAAGAAGAACCTTGCTCGGGCAAGCTTCTTCTTTGCTCGGCAAGAGCGGATTTTGGGCGATTTTAGGCTGAAAATTCACCTTGCTCGGGCAGACCTTTGTTGTTGCTCGAGCATGCCTTCAAACTCAATATGCTCGGGCAAGGAGTGATAGAAATAGCTGAAATTACATAAATGCCCCCAAACAAACCAATATTCATCCAGAAGCTTGAACTTGCTTGTTTTAGCTCCGAATTGAGTCGTTCCAACTTCTGTTTGATCACGGAGACTTGTATATTGATGTTCAAGAGCGGAAATTACATAAATGCCCTCCAAAAAACCAGTATTCATCTAGAAGCTTGAACTTGCTTGATTTAACTCTGAATTAAGTTGTTCCAACTTCTATATCATCGTAGGGACTTGTAGAATCAATCTAGGAACTTGAATAATGATATTATCATTATATTCAGCAAGTTCTTCTTCTTTCTTCTCTTCTCTTGATTATTCTCCATCATTAAACTTCACATCTACATTAAATATAATAATTAGTCAAAGTATAATGTAAATGTAGTGTGCAACCTTTTTGCTCTTAAGAATGACATCTATATAAGACATCATCAAAACTAATCAAAACCAACAAAGTTTAACTGAGTGCACATGTGGCATGCCACCTCATCAATCAAATAAGAGTTAAATATCATTTTTGCCCCGGAAGTCTTTGCTAAGGAGCAATTTTGCCCGGGAAGTTTACAGTATAGATTTACCTTGTGGGATAGGCCGCCTAGATCAATCTATACAAAGGTAAATACTATCACTATTGATTTGTCTTACTGAACCAATTTTTGGGACAATTCGTTTCTTGTTTTGCGTTTCATTTGCTTAGATCATAAGTGATGCTTCCTCTGGGTTTTGCGACAGACTTTTTAGTCCCTTTGACCAATTCGGCTTCACAAATTCTGGACACCTTGAGCTCAACATGTCAAGGATCTCCTTCTCTGACTTCAAGTTTGACCTTTTCAAGGCATGACATGTGTGTTCTTTGACTGATTTAATAGTCAAATTTAATATTGGGGGACAAAAGGGCAAAATTGTTACGTTTTGTAAACTTCCGGGGCAAAATTGCTCTTCAGCGAAGACTTCCGGAGTAAAAATGACACTTAACTCTTATTTGATTGATGAGGTGGCATGCTACGTGTGCACTCAGTTAAACTTAATGGTCAAAATTAACGGAGGGGTAAAATTGCTATGTTTTGTAAACTTCCGTGGCAATTTTGCTTGAAAAAAAAACTTTTGTCCACCTAGTGCTCCTCAACCAAAACTTCTGGGGCAAATAAGACCCTTATCCCTACATATCAATAGATACTGCCAGTACAGACATATATAGACAAACTGGCCTTGACATTTATGACATATAAATAGATGCACCCAGTACATATAGTGTCCATATATTGATTATTCTATATATATACACTTGTATATACTACCTCTGGTCCTAATTATAAGATCTAGTTGAATTTTTTGGAGAAATTAAGGAAACTAAATAAGTTACTTAATCATTTCATATGTTGTGTATCTTTAGATTATATATTAGTTTATTAGTCAAACTAATTAGTTTGAAAAAAAATTAATAATAAAATACTCTAAAGTAATTTAATTAGCTTCCTTAATATCTCCAAAAAAGTTAACTAAGTCTTATAATTAGGACCAGAGGGAGTATCAAATAGTAAAGCTATTGCTAAATTTTTGTGGCAGAAACAGATCGTGATATAATAATGTGTGGTTCAAGGATAGTAAAACAAATCCCTTCATGATAAACATATTCATTTTGCAAATTGGTTATTATGGGTAGTTCCTACAAAGGATTAGACAAATGACATATATAATACTTGAATTCTCAATGTATATGCTACATAGTTGGTTTTTATCCTTTATAGACTATGGTGTAATAAGAGCATCCGTCGACAAAATGATCACCCAAAGATGATTGTCTTGTGGCTATTAAGAATGAATCAAATCAAACTATTTATCAATCTTTTTGACCTCTGTTCCATAGGAGCAAGTCATAAAGATTGGGAAAAATAAGTCATTGTCAACCACTAATGAAGGATTCCAAAAAAAAATTAAGGATCAGTAGTCATTTTTAAAATGAAAAATCGAATGGATTCAATTTTATACATATGTGAGGAAGGTAATAAAAAAGAAGGAACCCATCTTCTTTCTTTTATCATTTAGGAGCCGTGCGAATGAAAGTCTCATGCACAATTTTGAATGAGAGGAAGGTAATAAAAAAAGAAGGAACCCATCTTCTTTCTTTTATCATTTAGGAGCCGTGCGAATGAAAGTCTCATGCACAATTTTGAATGAGAGAAAGAAGTGATGAATCCTCTTTTCAACTTTCACTCTCCCACTTTAGCCGTTGCTTTTCTTTCTGTTACTTCAAAAGTAGCCGCTTCATCTTGTGCCACTTGAATTTTTGATATTCCTTTTTATTCTCATCAAATGAATGTCATCTTCTTGATATCCTAGCTATTCTTAGCATGATATTGGGTAATCTCATTGCTAATACTCAAATAAACATGAAACTTATGCTTGCATATTCATCCATAGGTCAAATCATATATGTAATTATTTGTGTATCGCTTTCTATTATTGACTTATGGGACAACATGTAACTAGGCTTGGGTGCTTGATGTGTTGGAATAAATACAAAAATAATTTCTAAATACATAAGATATAAAGTCTAAAATTAAGAGTAACATCAGAAGATTTTATTAGTAGTATCTATAGCCATAGTAACTCTGAGAACCCTCAAAATTGTAGAGAACAAGAAAGACTTAGAATTAGAAGAGAATAGGTTAGGCTTCTTCTAACGGGAAGGTGAGGCACAATGATAGTCTAGGAATAGTCGTCACTCATCAGAGAACCCTCAAAGAGCAAGTAAGTTTATTTCAATGTTACTGCTTCAAGACCCAGCCTATGCTATTTATAACATCCCATCAAGGCTTCTAATAGCTTACTAGTCATGCAGGTAACCATAAACCAAATATTTATCCAACTCATGTGTGGGCCACAATGAAGAGATATTTTATCCAAAAACAATGATAAGATAATATCTAAATATTATCTGTATAAATTATATAATCATAAATAATAAAATATTTAACATGATGTGCCCCCCATACTGCCCCCCAAAAATGGGGGGCTTCCCATATAGTTATTATTATTATTATTATTATTAGATTCTATATAAAATGAGTGATATTTTAATATCTTATTTGCAAAAAATGGTGTTGTTTTCAAAAAAAAAAATTAATGATTTTTCAAAGATTTACTACTCCAAAATTACGTAGTTTCTCTTTCATTTAAAGTATTAGATCTTTGAAATAGCATAAAAAATTGAAAACAACAAAATTGTTTGCAAATAAAATATCAAAATATTATTCATTTTATGTAGAATTTAATGATAAAAAGAAACACACACAAAATATTTGAGAAGCCCCCATTTTTTAGGGACTGAATGTGGGAGCATTAGGAACCCCAGCCCCATGACACTAAGCATGTTGACATATGTATCAGATTCCTATTTGAGGCACACTAAAAAAATGACACTTTGTAACAATTCATATGTAGTTGTGCATAAAAACTGCTACAAATATTAGCTTTTGTAGCGGTTTATAACAAAACCACTACAAATTTGTAATGGCAACACTCGCGCCAAAATGCGGGCTTGTTTGTAACAAAATTTGTAGCGGTTATAAGAAATAAAACGCTAAAATTTGGCGCTAAGGTTTGTGATAGGAACTTTGTAGTGGTTATAAGAAATAAACTGCTACAAAGTTGGCGCGTGATGACGTGAAGGTTGTGGCGGTTATATTTCTCACAGTTCTAGGATAATAATCACTACAGAATTCGAAGAGACAAAACATTTGTCGCGGTTTGAAAAAACAAAGGTAGAAACTGCAACAAACTTTATCATTTGTAGCGGTTATATAGAAAACCGCTACAAAAGTTCAACCTATATATACCCCCTTAAGCCGTCAAATCTTTTTTAGAAAATAGTGTAGAACACAATGGATGATTGGGTTGCAATATAGCTGTCTCTCTCTGATGAAAATAAGTCAGTGACTTTTTCATCAGAGATTGGCATATATTTTGCAAATCCAATCTTCACGTGGAATGTTGCACTATTTTCAGTAACGACAAAATATTGTAGCGCTACAGAAACTAAATAATAATATGTTTGAAGCAGTTATATTTCAATAACCGCTACAGAATGCAAGGAGTCATGACATTTGTAGCAGTTAAAGAAATGCTACAAAATTTTCATGTTGGACAAGGTAAGGTTTTGTATTTTGTAGTGATTTATTCAGCGGTTTATGTACAACCGCTACAAATAAGTAATATTTGTAGCGGTTGGGTCACAAAACCACTACAAACATCACGCCTTTTTAAACCATGCCACCACCGCAAGGAAAACCACGCAAGGTTTGAATCATCGCCTCTCAACTTTCCTTCTGTAACACTCTTTTACGATATTTATGAGTTTTGGATTCTTTGAGACATATAGGTAAAGGGAAAGAGGTAGTACGTGGTAGAGTGCCTCCAATGGGGTAGTAGTAGAGGGGCTATGGGGATGGGCGTGGGGATAGAAATACCCCTCTGCTACTGCAGGTGGGGATCAAGATAGATCAACTCTTTTCAGAGGAGCCAATCCCACAGCCGGAGGCCCTAAAGAGAAGACAATATGTACATCTATCCCTCAGCGACATTGATGAAAATGCTAAGATAGACATCCAGTTTCCCATAGGCGAGGCGAAGCGGTTTATTGATTGGGAGGAGGAGCGGGACCAAGGTAACCCCGATCATTTTCTTCTCACTCGATTGGATTTGAGGTGGATGTCGAAGTTAAATTTAATTATTTCTATGAGAAAATTTAAATTTAAATTCCTTATGGTTAATTAAATTGTATTTTAAATTTAATACAAAAATGTGCTTATAATTGTGTAGATTCGCAGGGGAACATTAGCAAGAGAAAGCTGGATGTTCCTGGTGTGAATCTGTTATAGGGACCTCACATCGTAGTTGACAGGAATGAATTCACGGACCAGCCGATCAGGAACGGTGGTCACCTGTTCAACTATTGGCTGGTAGACCTGGGTGGGAATCGGGTGTGGTTCCCCATCCACTTCCAGGGTTGGAAGTATGTTCCGAAGCTGCCAAAAGACATAGCGTTTTGAGGAAGTTGTGCGGGTAAGTAATTTTGTTTAATTATATTTTAGATGTAAATAGTTATAATTTTTGGTTTATTTATTTATTAATTGATTAATTATTAATTAAATTATGATACATTATAAGTTCAAAGTCCGAGCCAACAGGAAGAGGTACTCACTATTGAAGATGGGTGACGGTTGGAAGAATCTGAGGGGTCGTCTCTACAACAGGATGAATAAGGATGCAATGATTCCTCTACAGCAGCTGATCGAGTGCGTCCCATACGGCGTCCCTACATTAGACTTGGAGAGTTTTGTCCAGTCCGGGAGGAGCCCACAGGCATAGGTACATTTTATAAAGAATTATTAATTTCTCAGTAAATATTCTTTTTGTAATTATTGTAATATTTCGTACCTTCTGCAGGCTCTATCCTAGAGTAACACCAGAAGCCGGTCGCAGCTAGATGATCCATCACACGGCAGGATCCAAGACATTTGTTGTGACCTACAGTGAGTTGGAAATTTTAAGGTTAAATTAATTTTATATTTATATTAGAAAATTATTAATTGTTTTATTTTTGAAATAACAAAGTTCATATTCTTTTAACTCTTTCAGGAGAGGAAGGCTCAAGAGGAGAACCGTCGAACGGATTATGGGGAGCTGTTCACATACACCCGTAGACAATGTCATGGGACAGAGACCTCTGAGCAAGAAGAGAAGATAAAAAGTTACATACATTTGATTTATATAGTTTCTTTAATCTATTTAAATTATATGAAATTGTTTCATTAATGTTTTCTAAAATGTGTGCGTCGGGAGTGAATCGAGCGGACTCAGGGGTCTGTGGATCCTACTACCCCATTGAAAGCTACCATAGGCCCAGTTGAGCATCCTTGGCGCATTAGGGATATGGGGTTAGGCGCTAGGCCTAACATGGTTTACGGAAAGAGCTTTGCCTCTGAGGCCGGAATCTCTGACGTGAGAAGGCCGTCAACCGAGGCGGTTCAGGCGATGATTGACTCGCAGGTTGACATGAATGTTGACGCCAAGACTAAGGAGCTTGCTAGGTAGTTTCAAGACTAGATTGACACTTGGTACGCTCATCAGAGGGAGAACTAGGATTTTCTAGTCAGTGCCTTCAAGGAGATGTTTCCTGACAAGTAGTTATCGCCTGCCCCGCCTCTTCCTACGTTCACCTTTGATGGTTTCCCTTCACCTCTTGCTGATGACGAGGGTGTTACCTCTGCTCCTGCGCACGCTGATCCTGCTCCCATGAGAGAGCCCCCTTAAGATTGGACCTAATCATCAGGCTCCTGATAGTTAGTTTCTATTTATGTTTATAGACACTTTTTTTTAAATGTTTGTTATCTTTATTTTTTTAAAATGTTATTGGACAATTTTATGTCTTTAAAATTATTGTTATCTTTTATTTTATTTGTTATAGGATTAGACATTCGACCTTTCGTCTTTAGCTTTCTCTTAATTATTAATTAATAAACAATTTAGTCCTTATAATTTATTAAGTTAAGCAACCATCTAGATTGAATTGTTTTGAATCAAAGTTTCTTAATCTATATTTTCATATTAAACTAAGTTTTGTATGTCATAAATGATACTTTAAAAATGGGTTGCATTATTTATTAAAAACTCTAATTCTTCCCTATAAGAATCCGTTATATATTAGTTTGTAAACACTGTATCTATCTTTAATTATAAATATTACATGATTTTTATTTTTAAATTATATTATATAACAATTATGACTGAAAATAGAAAAGATGATATATATTTAGTTAACTATATTTATCATAAGCATAATAATAGAATAAATTTACATAATTAATATAATCTAAATTGTTTAATTTTGTAGCGGGGTTTAGCTAGAGAAACCACTACTAAAGTATAACAATTGAAATTCAAAACAAAAATCTCGCCACTTTTTAAAATGGTTTTCATTTTGTAGCGGTTATTTAGACAAAAACCGCTACAAGTTTCAAATTCAAACATTTTAAAAACCCGCTAGACTTTTGTAGTGGTCTAGAACCTAAACTACAAATGTAAACGGTCTACATCTTGCAGCGGTTTGAAAGACAAAAACCGCTACAAATTTGTAGCGGTTTTTAAACCACTACAAAATGTATTTACATTTGTAGCGGTTAATGCAGTGGTTTGTTAACCGCTACAAATTATCCAATATTGCATATATACCCAACTGACGTCGTGATGATAGTTAAACATTCTCTCTTCACATATATTCTATCATATCTCTCTTTTACTACATATGGATAATTTATGAATCAAGTTTCCACACAGTTCTCCCGCATATTTGATAGGATTGACCACTTTCTTAGATTTCGCTTTCTCTCACGCTAGCTGTAATGGTAAGATCGTGTGTTCGTGTTGTCGATGCAAGTTTAAGAAGTGGCATACACGAGAAGTTGCTAAGAAACATCTGCTTCTAAAGCCTTTCCCGGAAGAATATACATTCTAGGGAGTTCATGGTGAGATACATGGTATGAGATATGGGGTCCATCTTCCTCGAAGTTCACAAGTAGGAAATCAATTAGGTGAAAATGATCTTGTTAATGAAGCTATTCGCGATGCTTTTGGTTTTTAAGACGACAACTTCACAGCAGAAGTACAGGGTGTAGAACCTGTTTTCTTTAGGAATGATGCCGCTCGGTAATTTTGCAATCTCATAGATGAGGATGATCGTCCTTTGTATTAAGGTTCTCGGAAATACTCTAAATTATCTTTCTTGATCAAATTGTACCGTATCAAGTACTTGTGTGGAATCACTGATAAGGAAATATTGATGTTGCTGGAATTACTATGAGATGTTTTCCCTGACGCAGACATTCCTACAACCTTCTACAAGGCCAAGCAGATAATTAATAGATTAGGCTTGAACTATGAAAAAATTGATGCATGTCTCAACGACTGTATGCTTTATTAGGGAGATGACACTCACATGGAGACTTGTAAGAAGTGTCACACTTCGAGGTTTATGACAGTTTGAAAGGGAAAAAAGCAGAAGAAGAAACCAACAAAGATTCTCATATACTTTCCTTTAAAACCTCGCTTACAAAAATTGTTTATGCTGTCTAAGACAGCTGAGCATATGAGGTGGCATGAAACTGACAAGAACGAAGATTGTAAACTAAGACATCCACGGGATGCAGAAGCATGGAAAGCGTTCAACTCATACTTTCCAACTTTTCCGCCAGACCCTAGAAATGTTCAGCTTGCTTTGATGAGCAACAGCTTTAATTCGTTTGGGAATCTTGGCACAAGCTATAGTATTAGGCTAGTTGTCTTCATACCCTACAACTTGTCCCCATGGATATGTATGAAACAAAGGTCCTTTATTTTGTCTATGATCATTCCAGGCAAAAAGGCACCAAGAAATGACATCGATGTGTATCTCCAACCACTTATTGCGGAGTTGGTTGACTTGTGGAATGTAGGTTTCGAGATGTATAACACGCACGAGAAGACACTATTCAAATTGTATATAGCCTTGATGGGGATGATAAGTGACTTTCCTAACCTAGGAACATTATTGGGGTAGAATGTGCATACCAGCCTTGCATGTTCAACTTGCAATTTTAACTCTGACTCAATATGCCTTCCCCACAGTCGTAAGTGGTGCTTCATGGGTCATCGAAGGTTTCTTGATGGTACGCACAAGTTTAGTTGCAACGCAATCATTTCAATGGGTAACAGGAAAAAAAGGGATCTCCTCAGAATTTATCCGGTGCAGAAATCATAGATAAGCTTCAGGATGGTGAATTTAAGTATGGATAAAACGACGATGCAGCAAAAGTTGGGAGAAAGACTGTCAAGACTTCTGCTTCTCCGCCTCAGTAATGGCAGAAGATAAGCATCTTCTTCACTCTTCCGTATTGGAAAGATAATTTGCTCCGACACAGTCTTGATGTCTTGCACATTGAAAAAAAATGTGTGCGACAATGTGCTAAACACGATTCTTAACAAATCAGACAAGTCAAAAGATCATTATTCAAGCGAGGAAAGATTTACGGGACATAGGAGTTCGTGGAGTGATAAGTATATATTTTATAATTAAATAAGTATAGATTCGAGATATATTGGATTAAATTTATTAATATTTTATACTTATTTAATTATCTTTTATACACTTTTCTATTATTTAATTAAAAATAGGATGAAATGATATTTTGACATAAAATCTGAAAGTGGAGCTTAATCACCAAGAGGGGGGTGAATTGAGGATTTTAAAATTCTTTTCTAAATGCTCTGTTTTTCGACACTAAAAACAGAGGTAAGCAAAGTATAGGGAAAAAGAGCAATACACAAGGAATTTATATTGGTTCGGTTCAACCTCTTGACTTACGTCCAGTCGCCAGCCTCCCTGGGATTTTTCACTATCTCAATTGATTACACATTCTGTAACTCAAGATTAATTCTCACTAGAACTTACTCCCTCTTACAAGTTGCAATCAATATCCCAATCTCCAAGTCCCCTGACTTGAGATTCTTACAATGAAATGATTCACAATTGTTAGATATGATTAGTTTTGATGATGTCTTATATAGATGTCATTATTAAAAGTAAAAAGATTGAGTAACATAGTTATCTCCTATATTGACTAACTGCTGTATTTAATGTGGATTAATCCAAGTTGAATTTTAGAGATTAATCAAGAAGGGGATATTGAAGAAGGTAGAACCTGCAGAGAATGATGAGTCCAAGCTAAATTACGAAGAATGATCAAGATGAGAGATGTAAGAAGGAAGAACTTGATGAATGGAATGAGAATATCATTATACAAGTTCCAAGATTGATTCTAGAAGTCTCTATGATCAAATGAGAGTTGGAATGATTCAATTCGGAGTTAAAATAAGCAAAAGGAAGCTTCAGGATGATATAACTCGAGTCATGAACTCACAACTCGAGTTAATAAAGTTGCTACAATGTTTTCCCTCTTCTGAAATGCGTTAACTCGAGTCATTTATGAGTAACTCGAGTCGTAACTCGAGTCAAACACTAAATGACTCGAGTCAAGGTGTATTTCAGCAACTCTGTTCACCTCTGTTTCACGTTTCAGCTGGCGAGGTCTGGTATTTCGATGATATCTCCCAAACCAGAGATCGGATTGAGATGAAACCATTGGAATATGAAACTAGACTCCCAATGCATCATTTTGATATAAAATTCAAGCCCAAAGGAGTTCAGATCAAGGATCTATGAATTGTGGAAGTTGACACTACAATTCATGCCACAGTACAGACATAGCCTTGGTATTTTGAGTGTAACTCACACACTACAAATCCAATTGAGCTGAAATTGATGGCATATGAAAGAAGACTCAAAATTATTTCCATCAAGACTTGAACCAAGAAAAACGGAGTTCATACCATGGAGATATGGCCTTTGAAAGTTATAGTAAGTCCAAGATGGTTCAAAAACGCTCAACATACAATGAGTTTGGAATGAGTTGTTTACTAGGCTTGGAAAACTCAAGTTAGGACTGGAAACTTGAGTCAACGTCAATCAGAGAGGTAGACAGAGAAGAATGAATATTGAGAAGAGATTTTAACTCGAATGGACAAAGTAGCAGAGCACTGTTCCACAACGTCTCCGAGAATTCTGAATTTAATGTTATCAATTGATTACTACTTGCTATACTCTTCAATGTTATTAATAATATTTGTGAGGAAGTTTCAAATGATCAAAAGCTTGGATTGAGGATCAATGCCAATGCTAGCAAACTCATGTGAGCGACTGTCAAATGAACGGGTAACTCGAGTCATAGCATGATAACTCGAGTCACCATTCAGACAGAAAGCAACAAGAAGTTTGGAGACAAAGTCAACTCGAGTCATACTAAGGCAACTCGAGTCATAACTCGAGTCAAGTCCACCAACTCGAGTCACTCAAGGACACAAAGAGCAATTAGTTGTTTTGGAGCGCCTTAGCAACTCGAGTCATGAAGGGTAACTCGAGTTACTCGCAGACAGAGAGGAAATGATATTTTCGCAACGCGAGTCACGATACGACAACTCGAGTCAGAATCCAAACAAAAAGCATCTGGCATTTAAAACAACTCAAGTCACGTGGAATAACTCGAGTCAACATCCCTGCATCAGAAAATCACCGTGTCCGAAATCTTAGATTCTCATCAAGAACATCTGGATTTATTCCGAAAGAACTTATACTACTTATTAACATTATTTATATCATTTATGTATAAGTTTCAGATGATCAAACGAAGGATTAACATCGGATTCCAAAGTAAAACTCGAGTTTTCTAAAAAAAAACTTAGAAAACTTAGAAAACATATGTCAAACTGAAAACTGGAGTTTTCTATGAAAACTGGAGTTTGTCTAAATGTGAAAAACTTGGAGTACTCTCGTAAGACCAAAACTCGAGTTTTCCCATGAAAACTGGAGTTTTGCTTAGTTCATTAAAATTGGGCTATTCTCTGTCAAGTCAAAACTCGAGTTTTGAAACCAAAACTCGAGTTTGCCTTAGACAGTAAGTTTTTCAACTTACCAAAGACAAACTTCAATTTGCGTTTACAAATGTCAGTTATCATCAAAACATATAGAGAACTAACATTCTCCCCCTTTTTGATGATGACAACACTTGTAAACCAAAATTCCAAGAATTTGAGAGAATTTGCATTTGAAAAGAGGTTTGGCATTTGACATTGTTTTAGAAGCCTCAGAAATGTTCACAGAAATGGCATTTTGGCAAACTTAGGCATTTTGCACATAACAATATTCAAACAACTTCAAATTCACAAAATGCATTTCATATTATAGGAACTACATCAGAAAGTTAAATGCCCAATTACAGAAACTAAGAAATTGCAAGTTCAGAAACTGAGTACAAAAGATACAAGATTCAAACACTCTACCACTCTACACTTCTCAAGCTCAAATTCTATTCATTGTCTTTCTCTCCCCCTTTGTCATCTTCAAATGGGGATGGAGCTGAGATGGAGGGTTCAGTAAGAGGGTCTATGAGTGGAGTAGAAGAAGGTGAGGCTAATATAACGGTGGACAAAGGAGAAGGAGGTAGGATCACAGTGGTGGGAGTCTGAGAGAGATGAAGAAGTTCTGTAGTAGGGGTAATTTGAGAGGATGTAGGAGAGGAAGTGATGATTGGTGTGGTGAATGTGAAAGAAGGAGAAGAGGAAGGTTCTGGCTCTGATTTTGGATTGTCATGAGGAGCAGAACCACTTGGACCAGCAGAGGGGCCAAAACTAGAAGGTGTGCCAATGTGAAAATGCTTCAGTATTCGGTCCACCTTGTCACTGAGAAGCACATTGCTGACCATGAGAGTGGACAGTTTGGCATCATGATCCACCATGTGTCCACAAAGATCCTCGACCTTTTCTTTCAGTTCTTTGTTCTGTCTAGAAAGACCATCAACAGTCTCCTTCAAAGCATCCTGCGCATCCACAGTCTCATGATTACCTCTTTGTGCTTCAGCTACCAACTTGCCTATTTCAAATTCCAAATGGATAGAGAGGGAGGCGATGGCAGCATCTACAATAGCTTTAACTTGTGCATCGAAATTAGATGGCAGAAATGTTTGAGGAGGTGGAGGAGCAGATTGGGCCTCTTGAGCTTGTGCCTGAGAAGCTCTAGCATGGGAAGTATGAGATCTGGAGGGTGCTCGTGATTGCTCAGATCCTTCAGGCCCAAAACTGATTCGCATGAGATTTAATTGAGCCTTGCCAAAAACAGGAGGATATCTCAATGTATCAGCAGCTCCCACATACTAGATCATGTGATAAAACAGGATCACAGAGATGAGTGATAGAAATGGGATATGAGAAGGCTTTCGTGAGGCAAATTTAAACTTAACCATTTCTTGAAAAATCCAATGTCCCAAATTGATGGGAACCTTTGAGACAAAGGCTGCAAAAAGTGGGTAGTCTTTTTGGGCAAAATGAGTGAAATTTCCACCCTTTTGTACCATATTCCTAGAGTAAATGTACCATATAGCTCTATGAATGGGAGGCATGGATACAAGATTAAAAGTTAGACGGTGCACTGACTTTCAGGGATAGGTTCACTGGGTCTCAAGATTTCAAAAATCTCTTGATTGCTGAACTTAATGGAAGGAACAGGAGGTGGATTGTCAATTTTCAAGATTTTGTTTAAAGTAGAAGCAGAGAGAGTGAATGTTATTCCTTTGACAGTATTAGTTACTCTCTCCTCAACTAGCTCACCTTCAGAATCTAGGATATTGTCATAAACCATATTGAAATAAAAGAGTTTGACAATATTGGGGCTAAAAGGAGCGGAAATTGACAGGAATGATTCATAAGGATGGAGCCAAGGTGAGAGGTCCAAATGACACTCTTCCTTAAGCTTTGACAGATCAACATAAATAATAGGACAAAATTCCTTACTGATAAATGATTCCCTGAATTTTTCCAGAACATCAGGAGTCATGGTAGAAGAGGCAGTGACAAAACCTTGATGTGGATCAGGATTGTGGTAGATGTCCTCTTTAGCATTAGCCATAATAGGGGGTATGTCTGGTTGCTGGGTTCCATCAGATGTAGGCTTTGATGACACTTGACCCTTCTCATAGCTTTGAGTCTCAGAAGCGGTAGCCCTCTTCTTCCTGGCAGGTTTAGAAGATTCAGCCACCTTTTTCTTCCCCTTTCCTTTTGGTGCTGGTTCGGACCTCTTCTTCGAAGGAGTTACAATATGTTCCTTGAAGGAAACTCCCTTCGACTTAGGTTTAGGAGAGGGTTCAGATACTCCTTTCGATTAGGGCGAAGAATTAGGGATGTTTTCGCTCACTCCCCTTATTGAACGATTGACGCCATAATGGTATCGCTTGGGAGTCGACTTCATCCTCCTTGGTCGCCGAGGAGGAGGAGGTGGAGGAGACCAAGATTTTGACCCTTCCTGGTTTGATTCAGAGTCGTGAATCGTTTGAGCAGAAGATTTGGAGGCCATTTCTAGGTTTGGAGGGAAGAATTTGGTCGAGAATGGAAGAAATCAAAGAGATGGGAGAAAACCCTAGGTCGAAACTTGAGTTTTGAGTGAAGTGTAGATGAACAGGCACAGTAACACATATATATAAAGACGCGCTAAACTTGAGTTTTCAATATAAACTCATACCTGGACTTCAAAGGTGTATATGTGAACCTTTGAACTTCCATGACCAAAACTCGAGTTTCCACTTACCAACTCGAATTTTCTCCTCTCTTCACTTTTTAGTTGTTCTCTGTCTGATGGAAACTCAAGTTTCCAACTTAATGACTCGATTTTTCAATTTCTTCAAAGATAAGGATTCCTTTCTGACCCCGATAAACTCTAGTTTTGTTTTCAAAACTCAAGTTTGCTTCCCTCGACAGCAAACATCAGTATTTCAACATCCTGCATAAAACACAACTAGATACTCCAATGCTTAAATTAGCAATTAATCATCAAAACCATAACTAACATTGGATGAGAAATACTTACAACTCATTGGGATTTACCATTCCCAATTCTCTTCTTATGAAATTGAATTGTTCTTTGGCCAATGGTTTGGTGAAGATGTCAGCAAGTTGAAGATGAGTTGGGATGAACATGACTTTGACATCCTTCTTCTGAACATGATCCCTTATGAAGTGATGTCTCACATCAATATGCTTGGTCCGAGTATGTTGTACTGGATTCTTAGCCAAGCTTATTGTGCTTGTGTTGTCACACAATATTGGGATCTCCTTCAGGTTGATTCCCAAGTCAGATAGTTGTTGCTTGAGCCAAAGGACTTGAGCATAACAGCTTGAGGCAGCCACATATTTAGCTTCAGTAGAGGATACAGCCACGCTTGTTTGCTTCTTGCTGAACCAGGAGACAAGTGAGCCACCAAGAAATTGACATTGGCCACTTATGCTCTTCCTATCCGTCTTGTATCCAGCATGATTTGAGTCTGAGTATGCCACAAAATGTTCTGGTTGACCTTTTGGAAACCACAAGCCAAGGGTTTTCGTGTCAGCAAGGTATCTGAATATTCTTTTCACATTCTCAGCATGTGACTCCTTGGGAGCAGATTGAAACCTTGCACACATCCCCACACTGAATTGGATGTCAGGATGACTTGCTGTGAGGTAGAGCAATGATCCAATCATTCCTCTATATCTTGTGATATTGAAGTCCTTGCCCTCTTCATCAGCATCCAAAGCAGTGGTTGAGCTCATTGGAGTATCAGCTCCATTGCATTGATCCATCCCAAACTTCTTTAGCAGATCATTGAGATACTTAGTCTGAGATATGAAGATTTCACCTTTCCTTTGCTTGATTTGCAGACCAAGGAAATAGTTGAGTTCTCCCATCATGGACATCTCAAATTCTCCCTGCATATTCTTAGCAAACTCTTCACACAAAACATCATTAGAGGCACCAAATATAATGTCATCAACATATATTTGAACAATTAAAATTTCACCAAGTTTATTACTCTTTATGAAGAGAGTTGTATCTGCTTTTCCTCTAACAAATCCTTGATCAAGAAGGAATTTGCTTAATCGCTCATACCAAGCTCTAGGAGCTTGTTTAAGTCCATAAAGGGCTTTCTTGAGACAATAAACATGATCTGGATGATGATCGTTTTGAAAACCAGGAGGTTGCTCAACATAAACTTCCTCTTGAATAAAACCATTTAAAAAAGCACTATTTACATCCATTTGATAGAGATTGAATCCTTTGACACAAGCAAAGGCTAGAAGAACTCTTATAGCCTCCAATCTTGCCATTGGAGCATAAGTTTCTTCATAATCAATTCTTTTTTCTTGATTATAGCCTTTAGCAACCAATCTTGCCTTGTTATGGACAATGATTACTGATTCATCTCGTTTGTTCTTGAATACCCATTTGGTGCCAATGACCGGATGGTCGTTAGGCCTAGGTACCAAATCCCAAACTTGATTTCTATCAAATTGATGTAATTCCTCTTGCATTGCTATCACCCAATCATTGTCTGAGAGGGCTTCATCAATTTTAGAAGGTTCAATCTCTGATATAAAGGCATAAAAAGTCACTTCATTCAAAGTGCTATTTCTGGTTCTTATACCTTGTTTTACATCACCTATCACTTGGTCCAAAGGGTGATTCCTAATGAACCTCCAAGCTCTAGGCTGATATTGATTGGGGTTTTCTAAATTATTTTGAGGATCAGCCTCGAAAACATTTTCAGGATTTTCAATAGAGGCAGGAGTAGTTTTCGAAAAGAATTGATTTTTGAAAGTATTTTCCTCATCATCATCCAGGGACTTATCAGCTTTGGATTCACAGAATACAACATGCATAGACTCTTCAACAATACGAGTACGAGTATTAAAGACTCTATAAGCTTTACTTCTATTTGAATAACCTAAAAATATACCTTCATCCGCTTTGGGATCAATCTTTCCCAAATTGTCCTTACCATTATTATGGATGAAGCACTTACATCCGAAAACATGCAAATGAGCCAAGTTTGGTTTTCTTCCCTTGTACAGCTCATAAGGAGTTTTGCTCAACTTCTTCCGGAGATATGCCCGATTCGAGATGTAGCAAGCTGTACTCATTGCATCAGCCCAGAATACATGGGAAGTATTGTTCTCATTTAGCATAGCTCTTGCCATCTCAGTGAGGACTCGATTCTTTCTCTCCACAACACCATTTTGTTGAGGTGTCCTCGGGGCTGAGAAATTGTGATCAATTCCCATGTTGTCACAAAATTCTGCAAATGCATGATTTTCGAATTCTCCTCCATGATCAGTCTGAATTCCGGAAATAGAGAAACCTTTCTCGTTTTGGACCTTCTTGGCAAAAACAACAAACTGATCAAAAGTTTCATCTTTAGAGGATAAGAATATAGTCCAAGCAAATATAGAGAAATCATCAACTATGACCAAAGTATAAAGATTGCCACCAAGGCTTTTTACTCTAGTTGGTCCAACTAGATCCATATGAAGTAGTTGAAGAGGTCTATTAGTTGAAATTTCATTTTTAGATTTAAAAGATGATTTGGTTTGTTTACCCTTTTGACAAGCATCACAAATCATGTCATTTTTGAAATGAAGTTTCGGCAAACCAATGACCAAATCCTTTTTTCAGCAACTTATCAAGTTGGATCATATTGACATGAGTCAAACGCTTATGCCATAGCCAACTCTAATCCAAGTTACCAATAAAACACTTTTCAGAAACAAAATCATTTTTAGAAAGACAAAGCGTATAACAGTTTCCTTCTCTAGGGGCTCTAAATAGAGCTTTTGATTTTAGTTTTTCCAAAGAGAGAATATCCTTATTTACAATCAAGCATTCCTCAGAATTGAAGATAACTAGGTTACCTTTATCAGTGCTTTGGCTTACATTGAGGAGATTGTGGCAAAGCCCTTCTACGAGGTAGACATCTTTGATTTGTGGTCCTTCATTGTTCCCAACTTCACCAATACCAGTAATCCTTCCGGATTGGTTTCCACCGAAAGTCACCTTGCCACCATCCTTAGGCTTGATTGAAGCAAATTTAGATTGATCTCCCGTCATATGTCTAGAGCATCCACTATCAATGTACCATTTGTTGGATTTCAATGCTCTTAGAAAAACCTACAAAACATGAGAAATCAGGTTTTAGGTACCCATCTTTTCTTCGATCCTTTGGGGTTAGTATGTGTCTTAGGAACCTTGTAGGATCCCTTAGGCACCCATTGATAATTTCCTACAGGTTTACTCTTTCTTTCCTTTTTATGAAAACAGGAAGAAGTAGTATGACCTTTTCGATTGCAATGAGCAAAAGGGTTTGAAGAATGAACAGATTTCCTAAAATAGTTCATATAAGATTTTTCTCCAAATTTCTTTTTGCCTTTCTTCTTATCAAAATCAGGTTTATAACCAACCCATGATCTGTCATTTGTAAACCTTTACTGTTTTAAAATGACATTGAGCATTTCACTACCCTAAGTGAACTTCTCAAGTGTTTTTGTAAGATATAAATTCTTTTTCTGTAAATCAGTGCAATCTTCACAAACATTATTTTCACAAAACAAATTTTTGACTTGCATTTCAAGAGTTATGTTTTTCTGTTTCAAAGAAACATATTTTCCAGCAAGTTTTTCAAATTCAGATTGAAGAAGATTGTATTCATTAAATAACTCATCATAAGAGGGTTGTGAATCATATACCTCATCAATATTTTCAGAGTGCTCTTCTTATTGAGCCACAAGGCATATGTTAGCTTTATCCTCCTCTTCGACTTCATCTTCATCTTCATTGGATGAGGCTTCTCTCCCATATTGCTTTGAGACATAAGCTTTCTTCTTGAACTTATTGAATTTCTTCTTGTCTCTCTTTGTTCTTCACCGGGGGGCATTCGACTTGATGTGGCCAGGCTTTTCACATTCGTAGCAGATGATTGGCTTCTTTGCCTCAGTGCTGGAGCTACCTTTGTGAAACTTTTTGTATCCTTGATCCTTTCTGTAGAATCTTTTGAATCTTCGAACAATCATTCCCAGCTCTCTTTCTTCGTCTTCTTCATCATCATCATCATCTGTCTCCTTAGCTTCTTTGACAGCTTTAAGAGCAATGCCTTTGAACTTGCTAGTTGCTTCATCAAGTCCCTTTTTGAACTTGAGCTTGGATTCATATTCAGAAAGACTACCAAAGAGGGCTGCAACAAATGCCATTGATTCACCACAAGTTTCTTCAATCGCGGTGACTTTAGCTTCCCAATCCTTGTTGAGGATATTGATAATTTTCCTCACTTGGGCAGGTTGCTCATATTCTTTGCCCAATGCGGCAAGGCTTGGTTGATCGGATGGGTGAATCTTAATCGAAATTCGTTGATAGATTCACCAGGCTTCATTCGAAGAAGATCATATTCTGTTATGAGAGTGTTGATTCTATTATGCTTTACTCCAGTAGTTCCTTCATGAGCTACCTCCAGAGCATCCCACATGGCCTTTGCATTTGGCAATGTGCAAACACAAAAATACTCTTGTTGACTTAAGGCACTGTGCAACATAAGAATAGCTTTACTGTTGAGTGTGATATTTCTCCTATCATTCTCATCATAAGCTTCTTCAGGCTTTGGAACTCTGACGCCATTTTCGAGAACTGTTGGGTTGTAGTCTCCAGTCTCAAACACTCTCCATAGGCCATATTCAGAGGCCATGACAAAGACTCTGAATTTGGCTTTCCAGAAGGAATAATGTTCTCCACTGAATCCCGGTGGTCTGTTGATTGAAGCTCCATAAGGTAGAATACCTTCCATAGTGATCCTTCTCAAGATGTTAATCTTTTCAAAGAAGACCAGGCTCTAATACCAAATGAAAGTGGAGCTTAATCACCAAGAGGGGGTGAATCGGGGATTTTAAAATTCTTTTCTAAATGCTCTATTTTTCGACACAAAAAACAGAGGTAAGCAAAGTATAGGGAAGAAGATCAATACACAAGGAATTTATACTGGTTCGGTTCAACCTCTTGACCTACGTCCAGTCCCCAGACTCTCTGGGATTTTTCACTATCTCAATTGATTACACTTTCTGTAACTCAAGAGTAATTCTCTCACTAGAACTTAAAAATCTAGGGTTACGGTGCACAAATACACATGTGCTTTAGTCAGAGGAGAACCCATCAACAAGTGCTTTTTTGAGGAGCAAAAGTAATTACATGGTTACCAAATGGATGTAAAAGTCATACTGGACGTTAGTTGACCAGATGGTCAACCTGAAGTTGGAAGGTGTGAACAGTATCGCTAATATGGATGCTGAAATGGAGTGGGAAGTGGCCACCTGGAAGCTCAATGGATGATTAGGATAAAAGGTTTACTCTGACCAGGATAAATCGCACAAAAATATAAGGAACCACGAAATGGAAATTGGGACAAAACAAAAGGCTTAAAACCTAATGAGGAAAGATTTGGAGGACCAAAAATCGTTGAGTACTCAGGAAAGAATTGGTGAGCTCATGTTCTCTCGATGGTGAACGATAGTGAACAACGAGTGATTTGGAATGCTTTTGCTCCTGAGTTCTGAGCTGTCTTCGACGTGTAATCGAGAACGACGTGGTGAGGGACAAGAAATCTAGAGGGAGGTCCATGGAATCATTGTCAAAGATTTGTTAGATGTGGAATGATATTTTCAAAGTGTTGGGTTCTTCATTTTTAATGCTTGTTGATGAAACTTGTTAGGATGGTGGCTGCGGATATTTCCAATGGCACGATGGTGGGTTTGGGGAAAGGGAAAATGCAGTCATCAAATATTTACTTTTGTTGTTGTATATTTTTGTTGTTCTTATGAGCTGTAATGTATTTGTTGGTGGTAATGTATTGTTAATGTGTTAGTGTACTTTTGTTGTTATTTTGAGGGATTATACAATGGTAAATCATGTAGGTTATTTGTGTTTTGTGAAAATGGTGAATTAGTATTCATGTTATTGATGGTGAGTGCATTATAGTCAGTTTTTGTGGCCTTTACACCATTGAACAGAAAAATGTGTCCTTATGTAATGGTTAAATTTCTCATTTGCATGAACTTGCATGCCTTCTACCTATTGGCACCAAACTGACATAATTCAACAAACAGAAGAGAACAATATTATTATGAAGAAGCATAAAGCATAATCGAACATCTAAAATTCCTGAGCATGAGTAAGGTCAGTGACCCTGCATTCCTTCCTAAATTGTAGATTTCTAATATGGCTGAATACATGAGTAACCATATTAGATACAAGTTCACTTCATTGAAGGCATGCAACATTGATGCATCAGGTATTTAGGATTGGAATAGTTTACTTAATATGAGTAAGATATACAATTTATTAAATCACTACAAAAAAAATGACGTCTTGTAGCGGTTAAAATTACGTATTTGTAGCGGTTTTAGGCGCTACAAACGACATTAGTAGCGGTTCAAAAAACCGCTACAAAATACATCGTTGCAAGATGTCTTGTAGTGGTTTTCAAAAACCGCTAATCATGTAATAAAACTGCTACTGTATTAGTGGCGGTTTTGAGTTACTGCTACAAGATGACGAATTTCAGAAAAATTGGCACCAAAATTTTGTAGCGGTTTACAACCGCTACATGACTTAAAATTTGTAGCAGTTTTACAACCGCTACAAAATATTGCAAAATTGAAAAAAAAAATCATAATTTGTGTCCATTGTTACAATATTATGTTGAATATTTTTATTATTTAAGTGACAAATTAAATTATAATAGTTAATATTTTAAAAAATGATTAACTTAAGTTAGATAAGTATAAATATTATGTAGGTATAATACTGAGAATGTGTAGATAATAAGGACTTATTGTGTTGTCCACCTCTAAGCAAAAGAATTATATTATCCATTAGATGATATTTGATTATAGAAAGAATGTTGATGATGATATAAGGAATATTGAGGATATATCCTTAAAGTTTTGGATAAGAAAAAAAATTAGTACCAATATTATAAGAAGGAAAAAAATAAAACATTAAAATCAAAGATTTTGTAAAGGGTGAGAAGAAATGAGAGAAAACGAGAGAGAAGGGGGTGGGAAGAAATGAAAGAGAGTGTGTGAAATGAGGTGTGGTGGGGGTATTTATAGGGATATGCGTAATGTTAGTAGCGGTTAATGCGACGGTTTTTGTAGCGGTTTAAAGTTTGAGCGGTTGTTTTTCATTTTGCAGCGGTTACAAAACCTCTACAAAAATTCATTGGTATTTTTTTAAAAATAAATAAATTTCAAAATATCACATTGTGTAGTGGTTATACTAAAAACCGCTATAAATTAATGAACGTTGGCGGGATTTGAAATATTCAAATTTCAATATTACACACTTTGTAGCGGTTGATGCAACGGTTTTGTAGCAGTTTAACGTTTGTAGCGATTTTTTTGCGTTTTGTAACGGTTACAAAACCTCTACAAAAATTCATTGGTTTTTTTTAAAAAAAAAATAAAAAATAAATTTTTAAGTATCACATTTTGTAGCGGTTTAGCTAAATAACCACTACAAATATGAACATATTTTTTGCATAACTTCTATTTGCAACGTGTTTAAGGACTTTACATTTGTAGCAGTTTAACTAAAAAAAACCCGCTACAAACTGTTCACCGCTACCCCAACCGCTATAAATGAAGAAATGCTACCTCGTGCATCGTGAAAATTTGTAGCGGTTTTCTATAACCGCTACAAAAGTTTAGACTCTTAGCATTTTGTAGCGGTTTTTGATTTAAACCACTACAAATAAACCGCCACTAATGGCGTGCCATAAGGCGCCAAACTAGCGCCATATTTGTAGCGGTTAAACCGCTACAAAATAACCGCCACAAATTTGGCGCCAACTTGGCGCTATATTTTGTAACAGTTATTTTATGATAACCGTTACAAATATCGTTCACAAAATAGCGCGCCATTTGGCGCGAGTCATACCACTACAAATTTGTAGCGGTTTCGATATAAACCGCTACAAATTCGCATATTTGTAGCGCTTTATTTTAACTGCTACAAATTGACCTTTTTTTTTGTAGTGAATGACAAGTTAATAGATTTGTAATAGCAATGATCCTCAACAAATCTAAAAGCAGTTAAGACACTATGAACAAGAAAACCAAAGGATTTTTACAACTATGCAAGCATTTACAAAGGATTACCATAAAGGATTAAGATACTCATAAAGCATTACCAAGTATGTGTCAATTCTATTAAGGATTACCATAAAACAAAAAATCCTACATTATTACAGTGAGAAACCAGAGTTGAGATGACAAAGGATTACCATAAACCAAAAAGCCTGCATTATATATACCCAAAAAAATTGTTCCAGGGAAGACACATTTACAACTATGTGTCAATTCCCTTAAAGATACATGTAGGCTGCCAAGGATTTTTACAATGACAAGGATGTTGCCAGAATAATTACAAGCGTAGATCAGCAAGCTACCAAGCCTTTTTTACAGTGAAATAGCTAACTAAAAACTATCTACCAAGCATTTTTACAGTTACAATGATGTTGCCAAAAAGAGGGTTGATTGATATGAGTTAGGCCCATACATTTTTTGAACCAAAATAAGTAGACAACCCCAGGCCATATACATATAATTAAACTATTAAACTAATAAGTATGCTTCTTTGTTTTTCCTTTTTTCCTCTAGATTTCGCTCCGACTCTGTGCCAAGGCCTGTGATGTTGTAACACATGGTTGTCCTCTCCATTGTAGACCATGAGGCTGAAACGGAAGGTCAGAAGGTGGAGCAACATTGATAGGGTCGGGATGAAACTGAATGCACTGTGAACCAGTTGGATCGCTTGAGGTATCGCCCCGAGACTATCTCAACTCCCTCTCATTTGGGATGGGAAACCTAGTTTGTGGATCAACATCGTTGTCCATATACCTATGTCATGTGCCTTCTTCAATAACCATATCAGAAGTTAGTCCAGGCTCAACATAAGCAGAAAATGAAAAAGTGAGACAAATTTTTGATTAACCATAATCATATACGAACAAGGGATAATATTTCAAGGTAAACACTACTAACATTATAAACACTAAATCTTGTGGTCTCATCAAATCTTATCCCAAAACCACATGCACCTCTTAGTTGTCTGGTAGAGGATCTTGTTGACCTCTTGTATGATGTGCTTGAGGCTTGGGCATTTGAGGGTATTGGTTGTGAACTTTGTGTCTGGGTAGGTGCTTCTTGTATGGGTTGGGTTGGTTCAGGTAGCTATTAATATAGTACAAATATGAAGGAATATTAATGTTAAACAATTAGAGGCCAATCAAACCAAAATATACAGATATGAAGGGATATTAAGGTTAAACAATCACAGGCATTGCATTGCACCAATCAGAGCAAAATATACAGATATGAAGGGATATTAAGGTTAAACAATCACATCCATTGCATTACACCAATCAATGGCCTACATCCCTCTTTCCACCCAACCTATAAAAAAAGCAACATATTAAAACCAGTATAAAGCAACATGTGAGAACAGTAAACGTTAATATCAGTTTAAACTTGCAAGTAGGGCAGGTTGTTCATGTTGGTGGCTTAATGAGACTTGATCTTAATAAAGCTTCTGTTGAAACAATATATGTCACAGTTTGGGCATCACCTAATGTTTCTCTACACTTGGGGAAAATAGAAAATGCCGATGAAATTTGGAGGAATCATGTTGGTGTTAGGTTGTAGCCTTGCAGGTAAGCATCTTCCTTTTATTCTTCCAGGGAAGAGGCGCTTTTGAAGCTAACTATTTATATAACAGTTTTGCTGCAATCTTGATATGAATTTCCAGCAAAATAGTTGTAATTTGTTATAAATGATTAATTTATCTTCTTTTAGTTTTTAATTCCCTCACCCTACTTAGTTTTTTGTGATAGTAATATGAAACCTCAGAAATAAATCAATTGAAATTGAATTAACAATAAAAATTGATTAGCACAGTAAACTTATAAAAAAGCAATTGGAGAAACTAATTAAACCAATTGAATCTAGAAACCATATAAAAAGGAAAGTAAAGTAATTGAACATGTATAATAAGCAACTCGAAAGTAAATGACTAAAAACCAACTCAAAACAAATAACTGAAGGCACAGAAATAACCGAGAGCAGAAGCAAAGTAAATTAAATCAATCCTAGCTGACAAATTTCTCCCCAATCCCTTATCGTTCACCATCAACAGACCCCTAGTGAAACCCTAGCCCAAATCACAACTCATTCACTACGTCGTTCTCGATTCCACATTGAAGACAGTTCCAGACTCAGGAGCAAACGCGTTCCAAATCGCTCATCGTTCATTGTCGAGAGAACCCTAGCTCGTCGTTCTTTCCTGAGTACTCAGCGATTTCTGGTCCTCCAAATCTTTCCTTATTAGGTTTTAAGCTTTTTGTTTTGTCCCAATTTCCATTTCGTGGTTCCTCAGATTTTTTTGCAATTTATCCTTGTCAGAGTAAACATTTTATCCTAATCATCCATTGAGCTTCCAGGTGGCCACTTCCCACTCCATTTCAGCGTCCATGTCAGCGATACTGTTCACACCTTCCAACTTCACGTTGACCGTCTAGTCAACTAACGTCCAGTGTGACTTTTGCACCCATTTGGTAACCACGTAGTTACTTTTGCATCTCAAAAAAACATTTGTTGCTGAGCGCTCCTCTGACCAAAACACATGTGTATTTTTGCACCTTAACCCTAAAATCTATTCATATCCTATTTTATTGTGCAGGAGAGATATTATATGAAGAAATAGAAAAAATGAATCAAATAATATATCATCAGGCACAAGCTAGCATCCCAATCAATATAATATAATATATTATCTATAATATATCGTAATTGATGAAAAGAAGGCGTGGACCCTGTTACGCGATGCAAAAACAACGAAAATATATGTTTTAGATATTAGATAATATATTATATGGAATTGATAGGAGAATCAGGAAAGAAGATATCAGAGACTCAAGCCGAAAAAGGCCCAGGCCAAGCAATATATATTAAAGCCGAGACACACATATACAAGAACGGATTCAAATGACAGGCACAGAAACAAGAACGGATCAGCAGCAAAGCTCCAAGAAACAGAGGAAGAGACCACAACGGAGAAAGAATCTGGAAATAGAGGGCAACAAGAAAATAGAGAATGAGCATCAACTCAACGAGGGCGCCGCAATGCGACAGCAGCAAGAATTCTGATTATCTCTCTTCCATCCTTTATTTTCTTTTACTGCATTTGAACTTTATTTTAATTTCATGGATTTTATTATAGTCATGTGTGACTAATTTTCTTTTCAACCTAGAATACCTATGAACTTGTTTGGGTTCTAGAGATTATTTCCACGAATTAATTTTAATTAATTTTATTTTAGTTTATTTAATCTTGTATTTATTGCTTTTGCTTAGTAATTGGCCACTATTAAACATGTTTTGGGGATTTAGGGTTGAACTTGGAAAAGAGAATTTTAAATTGACCTTGGGATTAAATAATGTGGAATTGAGTTTTAATCTAATTTGCGTTTAGATAGAAGTATACCTAGAAGCTCCGCATAATCAAATTAGAGTGAGCTCGGTCTAAAATGCATCTTATTTAGTTGTGTGAGGTATTGCATAATTAATTAAGATAGGTATATAAATGACTGGAAGGCATTTATAGACATTAATATTCTCGATTAGCTGATTAAGTCAAAATTAATTTAGTGGGGATAAAATATAAGAAGCAAACAAGGAATTAGTGACTCTAGATTGTACTTCTTGTTATTGGAATTCGCTTGTTGTGCAAAGTTCTTGCTATTATTAATTTTCTTTTTATTATTGAAAACAATTATGACTTGCTCAACTTAAACAAAATAAGGGAATTAATATCTAATCACTAGTTAGATTGAGTCCTCGTGGAAACGATACTTTTTTTTTTATCAATTTATTACTTGATACGACCCGTATACTTGCAGAGTTATAGGCTATAAAGCCTTGTCCTATCTTAGAGACATGTGGCTGGATGAGCATGACAAATTTTAATCGGCAAAATTCACCGTAACAAAACCCAATAAGAAAATCTTTCTTGCAACGTTGAAGAAAATTAGTTATTATTATATCTACATATTCTTATTTTTATACACCTATATAATAACCATATATAATCAAATATCATATATTAATATTAATTATTTTTAACATTAATATAAATCATTTATATCAAAATTATTAGTTAATTAATAAAATAATCTAAAACAATTCTTTCAATTTTTTCTTACAAATGTTATTCATTTGTAGCGGTTCGCTAACAGCTATAGATTCTGACATATAAATATTTTTTGTCCGTTTGTAGCGGTTCTACAACTACTATAAAGTTGGATAAAATTTTAAAAAAGGCAGCAATTTTTTGTCCCGAAATAATTGCGGAAATTTTTTGTAGCGGTTATTTAACCGCCACACAATAATTTGAAACTTTCGGCGCCTTTTATAAAATTGCATCCAATTTTGTAGCGGTTAATGAACCGCTACAAATTGTTGCCGCCATTTTAAAAATTTTTGGTGATGTATTTAGTAATGGTTATATAACCGCTACCAATGTGGTTAATTTCATATTGTAGCTGTTAAAAACCGCTAAAAATTCTTACACACGACATCATCTCAACCTCATATCGTAGCGGTGGTGAGAAACCGCCACAGTTACAGTAACGGTTAATTTATATGTAGTAGCGGGTTTTTAGAACCGCTACAAAGTGGCTTGCAACCGTGTGTTTTGTAGCAGTTATGATAACCGCTACTAATGTCATTTGTAGCGTCTTAAGTTGCTACAACTACAAAATGTCATTTTTCTTTAGTGGCATGATTAAAATTAAATCCATCCAATCAATTTCAATTGATTTTATTATATGAAAATGTTGATTTTGAGTTATTGTTGCTTTGATTCCATATATGTTTACAAATATATACCTTTTAGCTTCTTAGATTTCGTTGATTTTTTATTTATTTTCTTTACCTAAATATAAGTAGATTTCATAAAGAATTGTGTAAGTTAAAAAATGTAAACACAAGAACTTACATATTTTTTGTTGGGGGATGTCAAAAATTTGTATCATACGTTTGTAAGAGCTTAATCAAATGACAAGCATTCAATAACGAATTTCAAAAATGTATATACAATTTTTTTGGGGTACAAAAGATAGCAGAAGCCTTAATAATTTAAGAAACAACATCAAGGGATAGGTAAGACGTATGCGGGCTTACACACGTACGACATTAAATTGGCCTGGAAACGAATGAAGTTTGAAACTAATTGGACTTCTTAACTTTTAACCAGTTCTGATCCCAGAAATAAACTTCGTTATGAATAGTTCACCATGCAATCGCAATTTTTCTACATTTCATTTTTGCTCTACTATTTTATTCATATGTGACATAAAAGAGACGAAGCACTGCTTTTCAAAGGGGAAAAAAGAATAATCAATATATAATGCTTAATTATTTGAAAATATGGAAGAAAACTGACATTATATAATAAAGTTATTGCATAATTTTTCACCATTTCAGTAAAGAATTTCGACACATGACTATTGCTTGTTTAGAGATGCTTAACACAAGCATGTTCATGTAAGCAATAATAAAATTCTTCTTACGTACTTATCTCGTACATAATAAATCATGATTGAAAAACTATTTTTGAATACTTACCAATCCAAACAAGTTATACCAATTAAAAAAGAAACCGGTACTTTTACAATAACATGTCCTGCATTGATTAGAATATAGGGGTGTACCCATTATTGAACTGAAACAACCTCCAACTGCAAATGATCAATTAATTGGTAGGCGACAAGATGGAATAGCCAGTAGGTGATTGGCTCTTGGCATCGACAAGCCAAAGGTCTCAGTCATATCCAACTTATCTGGAGACATACCTTCTGGAAGTTTCCAATTAAAGCAGTGTACTAATTGTGCTAGAATGAGCTTAACAGTAGTTAAACCCAATTGTATACCAGGACAACCTCTCCGACCCGAACCAAATGGTAAGAATTGGAAGTTATATCCTCGATAATCCATATTACTATCCAAGAATCTCTCTGGATAAAATGATTCAACATTATGAGACCATATCGTTGGATCTCTTCCTATACTCCACGCATTTACCATGATCCGTGTGTTCTTCTTTATGTAATAGCCGTTGATTGTGATATCTTCCCTACACTCTCGAGGGATGAGGAAGGGTGCAGCAGGGTATAGTCTCATAGTCTCTTTAATCACCATATCTAAGTAACTCAACCTCGTCAAGTCAGCTTCCTCAACCATTTTGCTTGTGCCCACTTGATTTTCTAGTTCGTGTTGGAGTTTCTTCATTACCCTTGGACTCCTCAAGAGTTCTGGGAAAGCCCACAAAACGACAGTAGCAGAAGTGTCTAATGAACCAGCAAGCATATCCAGAAGTATGGCTTTGATTTTGGTTCGATCTATGACAAAGTTGTGCGGATCATCGTGAGTGTCCATGCAAGAGAGTAGTATGTCCACAAAGTCCTTGTGTTCCTTATTCTGCCCTACTTGTTGTGCATCTTCATGCTCTCTAATAATGGTTTCTAATATCTCATCTAGTTCCTTGCTCGTCTTCCGCAGTCGTCTTGTAAAGCCCTAAATCAAAAGGTATACTTTAGTTTCCAAAATTTAATTATTGGTTCTCAGTTAAATCTATTGTTTTGTATATAATTTCACCCAATTATTCTTGTGTTGGAAAATAGGCCTGATCCACCCTTGTTGGATTGGGCCCAAATCCATTAGTTTAAGAGTCAAAATACAATATACAGACTTATGGGGTAATTAACTATAATATTTCGCCAATGTGAGTATTAGGCCCTTGGGTCTTGGGTTTGATCCCCTCTGCCGTTGTTGGGACTCCTTTGGTAGGCGATCTCGTAGTCACGATAAGTCTTTATCATGGCAGACGCCTTACGCCTTAGTGGGGACCCGATGTCGAACCCCTCCAAAACCTTTTTATATCAAAAAAAAAAAGTGTAATATTTCCATTTATTTCAAATGCACTGGTGGGAAAAATTTCCTGATGAATGTGGGTTGAGAGAGTCTTTTTGCAGGAGCATATATTAAATATTGATAAGGAGTTGTGGGAAATCAGTTTAATGCATCCCTACTTGTTAACTACTCCCTCTTCTTTCTCTCTCTCTGTTTTTTCCCCCTCTCTATTACCGTATAAGAAAACAAATACAAATGAAGTCCTTTGCATTTGCATGAAACAAACTGATCTAACCTAATAACATCAAGCTCCTTTCTTATTTTTCTTCAAATGCGAAGTTTTAAGTTTAATATTTTTGACATAATTGGTTTAAGTTTTAAGAAAACAAATTCAAATTAAGTTTTTTTTCTTCAACGTTTTAAGTTTTAAGTTAAGGGCATCATTGTCTTCTTATACACAAAACTTAATTTCATTTTAGTTTGGGGTGCAGTGATATTTGCAGAATTCGTTGGGATGACTGATATAAATTTGCTAACATTGGCTGACTAAAATTTTTCCGAATATATAAGGGGAGACATTCTAGTCTTAATGTTTGGATCCAAACTAATCCGTTCCTCAGACACTATGGAATAGGATAACGAAAAAATGCCCGATAACAGGAGGCCCAAACAAAAATTACCAAAAATATAAATTTAATTTTTTTGTATCTAGAGACTTCATCACGTGCAAATGCCGACAAAATTTTAATGGTTCTAATGTCTCTGTTCATTTGTCTCTCCATTTCCTCTTCATCTCTATTGGTCAATATTTAATATTATCTTTAATTTTATAATAATATTTTTACATAATTTTAAATCTCGACAATTAAAACTTAATTTAACGGTTGAAGAAAATGAAATGGAGATATTGCTCCGGCTGGTGAGGAGATTTGTGGCCCCCACAACACCAAATATAGGTGGTATAAAGACAAATAACTCAAGGAGAGTTAAATCTTTCCACAACAGGAAAACAATTTGCCCCGACCACGTGGCATCTTTTCAATTTGAATTTCTTTTTTTTGGATAAAAAATTTGATTTTAGTAAATGGTAATAGTGAGGTGGTTTGGGTTATTAAATTTCTGCGCCTCAGAGTTTTGGCCCACGCCCACCCTTACCAGCAAATTGAGAACTCAATTATCCTTATCTCCGTACTCTTGGTGGCATAAATTATTCTAAATTTTCCCATACCCTTCTCTCTCTATCTATCTATATGTTCAACTTCTGGCACTCTCACATCAAAATTTGAGAGGATGTAGTTAGGCAATGGACAGATTTGCTGATTGAAACATAGAATAAACCAGGAGGAAGACGCACATTAAATATGTAGTTCAGTTGATAATGATACCTGGATATCCAGGGGCGCCAAGAAAGGAACGAAATCTGCAATATTGAAGGCTCCAACCAAGTCCAGCGTCTCATGAATAAGTCCCTTCAGATCAAACCTACTGTCCCTGTTGCATCCAAATATCATTTTATACATTGTGTCTTCTACAAGCAGCTCCACCTTCTCCGTCAGATCCACCGCCTCACGCGCCGCCGCTGATTCCTCAATCGACTTCACCAGCTGTCCCAGCTCCTCCCTTCTCAAGGGGCCAAACATGTCCACCTTCGATGCGCTCAAAAGCTGCAAAGTACAGAGCTTCCTCATGTTGCGCCAGTAAGGGCCATATTCAGAGAAAGCCATTCCCTTTGAGCCATAAGAAAGGATCTCGGACGCTTGAGTCTTTGGTCGGCTAGCAAAAACGACGTCGTGGGTCTTGAGGAAAGGCTCCACAGCTTCAGGGGAAGAGACGACAACGGCAGGGACCTGTCCTAGTCGGAGGGACATGATGGGACCATAGCGCTTCGCGAGAGACTGGAGGGACCGATGCGGGAGAGTACCCAACAGGTGGAGGTTACCGATAATCGGCCAGGCCGGTGGACCTGGCGGTTGTTTCAGGTCATCCTTGGGTCGCTGGCGGCAGAGGAAGAGGAACAGAGCTGATAGAAGGAGGAGAAGTGGAAGAAGAAGAAGGGAAGACAACATGTTTGATTGATTGTATGTATGATAGAGGAAATGAAGAAATATGAAGAAGGAGGCTAGCCGCTCGCTGTAGATAAACAACATAGAATAAAAATTTGGGAAAATCCTTTAAGCTCTCAAAGCTAAAAAATACTAAATTTCTTATTAACAACTCTTTGATTAGGTGATTAATAACTCTATTTATGATTTTAATAACTTTTTGAGACATTTTTTATATCAAAATTTTTTGTTAGACTTTTTAAATATTTTTTTGATCTTTTTGAGACGGAGATTTTCCTAAAAAAATTGAAGGCTGTAAGCGAAATAAGAAAATAATAATACGGTCCATGTAATTTTAGTAGTCATTGATTATAAAAAAAATTAAGGAGTGTAAAAATGTAAATTTAAAAATACTGAATTGCCCTCCTCAAATCTCGCCCAGATACTCCCATTTCACATCCTCAAAAGGTTTGCTTTGGTATTTGCACCAAATTGACTTGTGGCTTGCTTTTGAATTCAGGCGGTGGGTGTTGACTGTTGACCCATCAGCCATACCCATTAATGACGGCATAGATATTGGCATACCACTCTGATCTTATTTATAAGTCTATTTTGATCAAATCTCACATACTAAGAAAAGTTAGTTGACACAATGATTATGGGGTAAATTTTCAACTTTGCCCTTATTTATGATTGGATATTTTTCAACTGTTTCTTCTCTCTCCATCTTTATAGGTGCAATTAATATAGGTAAAATTGTCACAATCTCATTTATTACTTGAAACTGGATTTATAAATAGGACCAATTTTTTTGGTCAAACTGAACTTATAAATAGGACCAGAAGTGGTACTTGGCCATCAGAAAAGCGGAGATAGATCCTCTTATGATTTTTTCCCCTCATTGTTCTTAGTAAATCTATATAGACTATTGATTGAATAGATGAGAGAAAAGTCAAAGTAGTATTCTGACATTTCAGATTGATTAGACGGATATGATTTAGAGATTATGAGGGATAATGAGAAAATGATGATAAGAGAAACCTCAACCCATTAGAAGCATGAAATAATGCAGACTAGGGATGTAAATAGATGAGGTCACGATCTTAGCTAAATAGATTTTATGATCTAACCTCTCTTTTTTAGTCCACTTTTATCCTTTATCCGCTTTATGACCATTGGATCAAGATCTAATGGTCAACATTTAATATTTTATGAAATATTATTCCAATGGAAAAAATGACGGAAGGAAATGGAAAGAAGGACGAGAATGAAATATTAAATATAGACAATTAGATCTTAGATCCAATCATCATAAAGGCGGTAAAGGATCAAAACGAATGGAAAAAAAAAAACAAAAACAAAAAACAAGAGAAGCGAGGTCTTGCAATAGGAGCTTCACGTCTGAGCCTAAATTCATGCTTTTTTTTAGGACTCATACCCGAGCCTTTAGAAGGCCTACCTAAGTCTAAGGCTTTTTTAAAGGCTTACTAATAATATAGGACTTTAAAAATCCTTATGTTGTAGGCATTGAAGGGCGCCACAAATAAGCTTTGAGCCTATTAATAAAACATACATAAATATAAGCTTTTGATAGGCTTTAAAGCATAGGTGCACATACATACCACTCTGATCATATTTACAAGTCCATTTTGACCAAAAAATTTGGTCATATTTATAAGTCTAGTTTCATGTAATTAATGAGATTGTGACAATTTTACTTATATTAATTGTACTCATGAAAATAGAGAAAAAAGAATTAGTTGAAAAATATTTAATCATAAATGAGGACGACAAAGTTGAAAATTTACCCCATAATCATTGAGTTAACTACCTCTCATTAGTATGTGAAATTTGATCAAAATGGACTTATAAATAGGACCAGAGTGGTATAAATTATAAATTTTACATAGGCTTAAAGCCTATTTAAGATCTACAATTTTTTTTTTAAAAAAAGAAACAAAATAATATTGCCTTTGATTCTTACTTTTTATTGTAAAGCATCAACACTAACAATTTTCACATACCAATAAAAAAGTCAATAAAGTTGTCATACAATTTAAGTAACTTTCAATATTACCCCTATTAATTTCACTAAACTATAATATTATATTAATTATAACTTCACCCACTACACTTATTAATTATGGGCATATATGGGGAAAAAAAATACGCTTTAGAAACAAGCAAATGCCTTATAAAAATGACCAAATATAATTACTAGTTAGTCCCTTATAATAAGGACAGGACAAGAGGGAGTATTACTTAACCAAAAGTAAAGATTTACTTAGTACCAAAGCACATACTACAAACCGAATTACTAAAGAACTGATAATAAGCAAGGATTGAAATGACACGTGGATAGGTTGTAAGATAAAAGCCCCAATTAATGCTATGATCTCTTGGCCATCTGATGGTGTTGATATTCGCTGGCTGCTTTGGGGTCATCAGAAAGGCTTTGTTGACTCATGTGATGACCAAGCGCTGCTGCTCAGAATGTTGCTGCAAGTTTGAGTTAACAATCCATAATAAAGCAGCCCTAAGACATTTAAAACGAAAAAGAGTTCCTAGTTTTCCGGAGTTGTGCCAAACAAATTGGATCAGTGGTGACCCTTGATAAAAGATATGACATTCACAAAAATGTCCTCTTTGTTTCTTGAAATGCTGCAGAAAAATGTTCTATCGATCCACAACAATACCATTACCAATGGTGACAGAAGATTATGGTTGTCTAACTCTACTTCTTATAGCAACCTGATTTGCCAATTTTGACATTGGCATATAACCCTTTGATTTGTTGAATGATTATTCCCAGGGTTGATCTTCTCCCATGATGAAGTGCTGCATTTCTATTTTGTCACATAGAGCTGGAAATAAGGGCCGGCCCTACAAGGTCTGGGGGTAAGAAAAACATCTATTTTTTAAAGTCCGGCCCAAGAGCACCAAGGTCGTAAAAATAATACGAGAGTTACTATTCTAAATTTTAACTATTTTTCCTCAGTTTTTTTTTTCAAAGAAATATAATTAGTAAATTATAACAATTAGAGTTCTAATTTATTAAATAAATGTTGTCAACATTAATATCCAAACAACACAAATCATCCAACAAACAAACACATTCATTAATTCGTAATCAAAAGAAAACATAGTCCACAAATAACTCACATAAAACATAATACTACAAAAAAAAAAAAAAAAAAAAAAAAAAAAAAAAAAAACCTCAAATAAATTACTTGATGTAAAAAAATTACGAAAATTACCCATGGAATTCCGTGGGTAATAGTGTAAGAAGCATACCTAAGTTTTAAATTTAAACTATTATACAATATTTCTATGGCAAGATTAACCCTATGATTTGTGATGAGAAGGTTGTCAATATAAGGAGCAAGTTGACTTTCATTTTCAATGAATATTCGAATGTAGAGACATCTCTTCCAACTCTTTTATTATTATTTTAAAAAAATATTTAACATGGCCTAACGGGCCAGTCCTTTTAAGCCCGAGGCCCTATAGGGCCAATTTCATTTAACTCCTCTAATTTTCAAGTCCGGCCCTTGAAGGTCCAGTACTTAAACGGGTTCAGCTCGATTTCCAAGCTCTACTGCCACAATACATGAATGGTTAGCAAAATATGGCATAATAGTTTTGAATCTTCCATCTGGTGGATTTGGATTAAAGTATCCTTTAACCTTAATATCAGTTCCTCAAAATTTGAAGGAGAAATTCTAATGTGCAGCAAATCAAACCAGATAGCCCTAGAAATTGGGCATGTGAAGAAAACATGTTGTAGAGTATCTTCTATACCACATGTAAGGAATAGTGCTAGGAATAGAGCTAATAGAAGGAAGAGAAGAGGAAGAAGGAGGCAAGGCAACATGTTTGATTGTTTGTCTGAGAGAGAGAAAATGATGAAATGAAGGAGGCTAGTTGCTAGGTTGTATATACAATATTTTAGAAGGTTTTATCCCCAGTTAGGAGGTGGATGAAGAATAAAAAATCAAGGTGTGTTCTACGAGGAAAAAATAATAATAAAGGTGTGAGAGATTCAATTTGATTAAAATAACAACAGCAGATTTCGGTGTTCATCAACAAGACTTTCGACTCATGCGTTGCACGGATATGTTAAAACTGTAAATGGCCTAAAATGATCAACATTTGCTACAATATTAATATTCAAACAATTCATGACATCATAATCATGATACATTTCACATACTCCTATGGTGATAAGAAAGATTATCTTCATGCTATTATTGCAATAACATGTTTTGAAAAACTTCTCTATAAACTACATTTATTGTAGTACTACTGCATTTATTAAACTCATTCAATATAAGTAATTTCAACCCATTGAAACTCTTAACCTTCGATAGTACAACATATGGTTGCCCATGTGAGAAAACCGAGCTCGATAGGTATAGACTTATATTGGACATCGATTGACCTTGGCTTTTAATTATCGTAATTACAAATGAAATTATAATAGGAAATTGCCTACTTTTCATATTGAAAGGCAGTTTAGATTCAAATAGGTTCATATATATTCTGTATATCAAAATCTCTTCGCAAAGGCTTATGTCATTCAAGGCCTTTGCCTTAATTACCTGCCAATTGCATGGATAAAGAGCATTTTCATTATTGTTAACATGAAGTATAAAGAAAAAAAAATCTAAACCAATAGGTTCAAAAAGATATTTCAGTATAAACCACAGTTTAAATCATGTATGACTTACTTATTACATGTATTAGAAAATGAACAACTAATCTAAATTCAACTATTGAGATGGCAAAATATTGTTGAACTCTTGAAAAAAATTCAAACATTAAAAGTATGACAATTGTTACATAACCATTTATTTGGTTGAATTTAATATTTTGGATACTTTAATTCCAAAATTTAAAAATTCAAACCATTTCAACACCAACACCCTACTTATACTACAAAAAAGACCATCATTTGTCGCGGTTCACCTGTAGCGATTATAAATAACCGCTACAAAATCATGAATTTGTAGCGGTTTTATCCCAAACCGCAACAAGTTTGTAGCAGCATCATTGGTGCCAAAGCGTGGGCTAGTTTGAACCGATCTTTGTAGCGGAAAAAAAAATCAGTTTTTACGACGAAAAATCCGTCACAAAAAAAGGATTTTCGGTCACAAAATTCGTTTGTGGCAAAATTTGCGACGTATTTTGTTTGTCGCAAAAACCATTGTCGCAATTGCGACGAAAACTCAAATTTCCGTCGCAAATCCTGAAATTTGCGACGGAAAATTATTTCCGTCGCAAATCTTGGGATTTTGGACGGAAATGGAGTCCGTCGCAAATCCCAGTTTGCGACGGAATCACCCGTCGAAAATTTCATTTTTTAAAAAAAAAATTAAAAATTACATAAAAAATATTAAAAAAAAAAACCTTTATATAATAATTTTTAAAAAATTTTATGCTAATTTAATAAAATATAGATAATACTATATAAACTACATTTGATTCTTAAATAGTATACCAAATATTGCTTTAGATTCTTACATACTACTTTTCATTGCATTCACATTAATTGATTCCATACATCAATGGGGATTATAAAAATTTTGAAAGTGCTTATATAATAACCAAATATATAAATATAAAGATTCATATCTTGACAGCATAGGGTCAAAAATTAAACAACAAAAAAACAACAAGATCTCCACTACATATAATCAAAGTATTATACAAAAAATCTCAGTCAAGTGTATAAATCACAGCAAACATGTCCAAATACAAAAGCAACTATCTAACAATAAATGATAAAAAAGTTGAAAATATTTTTTAAAATACTTACCTGGAAAACCGGTGATGGCGAAGACCGGAAGGGGCGGCGACAAGGGTGGCGGCAGAGACCGGGGCGGCTGCGGCACGACAACAAGAGGTGGAGGACGGACGATGAAGAGGGAAAGCACAAAGGGAGGGACAGATCGTGAAAATGAAGGAGAAAGAAGGAGTTGAGAAATTAATAATGAGTTTGTGACGGAAATTCAATTCCATCGCAAACTCATTAGTTTGTGACGGAATATATATTTCCGTTGCAAACCGGTGGTCCAAAAGACCGCTAGTTTGCAACGGAAATATATATTCTGTCACAAAACCAATGGTTTTGCAACGGAATTTGTAACATCCTAATTTTTACGTTAGGATTTAATTACAAATAAGAAAAATTAGTTAATCATGATACATGAATTTATTGTGTAATTATCAAAATAAAGGTTTGTATGTAAAATATCATTTATGATAGTAAAAGAAATTAGTGGATTAAGGGTATAGAAAATAATAAATAGTTGTTGTAAAATAAAATTTACGAGAGAGAGAGAGAGAACGTGTAGATTAAGAAAAGAGATAATAATGATGATGATAATGAATATAATAATAATAAATTAATATTTATTTTTAAAAAAAAAAAGCCTGTAAAACGGTGGCAGCAATTACTTAAGGACACCTAATGCATATTTAGGGAGCCAGTATTTCCCCAAACCGCCTCTGCTCATCCCTTATAAATATCAATCACCCTCCTTTATAAATATCAATGTGGTGTTATGTGTGTGCGTGCGCGACTTGTGAGTGTGAGAGTGGGCTGGACGAGCTAAGCGAGAGTGAGACGTAGAGAGTGTGAGGGAATGAGGAAAGAAGGGGAGGAGAAGAAAAGAAGAGTTTGAAAGATATTTTAAGGTATGTCATTTATTTTATAAGATTATTTAGGTAACTAAACTAGCTTCTTTTCAACAAACTTTCTTCATAAAAGTTATTATACGTATTTTTCTCTTTCTAATGAGAGTAATATAATATTAATTAGTGAAAATTTTGGGATTAGAATTATGATAAAGTTTTGAGTTTTGATAATAGATGACCGTATATATCAAGGGCATGATTAATAAGTAATTTTAATCGGTTTAGATTTATTAGTTGGTAGCTGTGAGAATTTAAATCTAATTTTCTATCTAAAATAATTTAGGATTTATGCTTTATAGGATATTTCTACTTATTAAATGAAGTTTAATGTATTTATTTAGATTACTTGGAGGTATTGTTGTTGGTTTAATCGGTTTAGTTCTGTTAAATCTCAAACTGTGTATAAAATTATGAGTTGGGATTTGGAATTTAAGTTAAAGTTTGATATGATTTTAATTATATGGAGATTTGAAGATTTGCTAAATAAATTGGGTTATGCTTATATAAGTTAGTGTTAGGTTAAGAAATTGAGATTTGTGATAATAGGTCTTTTATATTCGAATTTATAATTCATTTTAATTTATTGGAGGTTATATTGAGGATTAGGTGGATTAGATTTAATGTTTATAAATGAATGAGAATATTTGAATTTTTAGGTGAAGCTTTTATTATAGGGAATTGGGTATTTTGGTTAAATTGAGGATATGTTGATATTTTGATAAATACAATTAGTGAAAAATAATTCATGAAGGAAGAAAATGATATTGTAATGATGATTTGAGAAATAAATAAAATTGTTCACTTATTCTAAGAAAACTAAAATGAGATAATAATTTAATTAATTAATAAGTTATTATGGTATTAGTGGTTATTTTTGTTAATTCTTTTAATATATAATTGTTCAAGGTAAATTTAATTAGTTTTTTTTTTTGACAAAAATTAAAATTAAATTATTTACGTTTAATTAAATTTTATTTAAACGCAATACAAACATGTTTTTATAATTGTGCAGATACACAGGGGAACATCAGCAGGAGGATGTTGGATGTTGCTGGGGTCACTCGATGAATGGGCCTCGCATCGTAGTCCCCTGAAACGTGGACACAGACCAGCTGATTGGCAACAGTGGTCACCTATTGAACCGATTTCTATTGGAATTTGGCATGGTTCTCGCTCAACTTCAAGGATTGGAAGCGTATTCCGAAGAATAACAAAGACAAAGCATTTACTGACATTGTATAAGTAAGTTATGTTGTTTAATTAAATTTTACATGTTAATAGTTATAATTTGTGGTTTATTTATTTATTTCTTAATTAATTATTAATTAATAATTAAATTATGATACTGAAAAAGTTTAACATGCGAAGCCACACGAAGAGGTACGTCTTCTGAAAATGGGGGAAGGGTGGAAGAGTCGGAGGGGTCGTCTCTACACCCAAAGGAGTGGAGATGAGACGATTCCTCTGCAGTAACTGATCGAGAACATCCCAGACGGCATAGACCCAAATGACTGGGCGAGTTTTGTCCAATATAGGAGGAGTGCAGAGGGACATAAACGTTTTTTTAATTAATTATAGTGTAAATTTTGTTTAAATATTAGTTAATCTATAGTTTAAATTTTCTTTAAATTAATTTTGTTTAAATGTAGTTTAAAAATATAAATATAGTTTAAATTAATTTATAGTTTAAATTTGGTTTAAATTAATTAATAGTTTAACTTAATTTATTGTTTAAATGTAGTTGAAATATTAGTTAATTTATAGTTTAGATATAATTTAAACTTTAAATATAATTTACACGGTATCAAAATAATAATTAATTTCACTTAACATTTTGTTTGCTCCTCCTTGCAGGTTCTGTCCCAGAGGAACACCAAAAGCCAGGCACAGTAAAGGATCCATCACACGGCATGATTCAAGACGTTTGCTGTGACTTACAGTGAGTTGGTATGTTGAAAGTTAAATTAAGTTTAGGTTTAAATGATTGATTGTTTTATTTTTGAAATTACAAACTTTATATTTTTTTTAATTCTTTCAGCAAACAAAGGCTCGGCAGGAGAACCGTCAGGCGGACTATGGGGAGCTGTTCACACACACCCATAGACACCGTGATGGGACATCGACCTCTGAGGCAACAGAGGAGATGATAGTAAGTTACAAACAAATTATTTCTATAATTAATGTAATATATTTAAATTGATTTAAATTGTTTGATTAATGTGTTATGAAATCTGTGCGTCAGGCCCGGATTGAGCAGAACTAGGTAGATTTGCGAGTGTCGCAGCCCTCGAAGTCACAGGGGTCTGTGGATCCTACGGCCCCATTGAAAGCTGCTATGGGCCTAGTCGAGCATCCTAGCCGCGTTAAAGGTATGGGGCTAAGTGCCAAGCCTAGCATGGTGTACGACAAGGCCTCCGCCTTTGAGGCCGAAACCTCCAGCTCGAGAAGGCCACCACCGAAGGTAGTTGAGGCGATGATTGCCAAGAAGGTTGTTGCGCAGGCGACTAGGCCTGCTGCAAGGAATAGATGCATGCAGGAGGAATACGAGCGTTGGTACACTAGTCAAGGATAGAGCTGGGATGCTGTTACCGGTGCCTTGACAGAGCTGTTACCTCACAGACGATTTCCATCTCCCCCGCCTCCCCCTTCGTTCATCTACAAGGATTCCCATCCGCGTCCTGCTGCTGCTGATGACGAGGGCGTTGTTACCTCTGGTCCTACACACGCCCCCTGAGACAGCCCCCCTAAGACACCCCCTTGAGACAGGACCTTATCATCAGGCTCCTGATAGTTAGTTTTTAGAGTAAATACCCTTTTGGGTCCCTGGAAAAAAAACACAAACCCCATTTTGGTCCCTCACACAAAGAAATGCCCTTTTCAGTCCCTGAAAAGGACAAATAAGAGTCGATTGGTGAACATTTTGGTCCCTCGCAAATTTCCAAAAAGCCCTTTTTAGTTCATTAAAAAGTCTCATTTTAGTCCCTAAGGACGAAAATGGGGTCCGTGTTTTTTGTCGAGGACCGAAAAGGGTATTTACTCTAGTTTTTATTTTCACACACATTTTTGTATCTAAAATGTTTGTTCTCTTTTTATGTTATTTAGTTTGTTGACAATTTTATTTCTTTAAATTATTTGTTATATTTTATTTTAGTAGATTTTTGATATTGGAGTACTATTTCAATACTTATATTTCATTTATATTAGTTTATTAATATTACTTATAATATATAAAAATAGTTATTGAAAAATGTATTTAGTGAAATAAATTTATTATAGTTAAATAAAATAGATATTGTAAAATAATTAATGGTGTGAATAATTAGTGAATAAAAAGATATTTTCTAAACGTATTTAATCGTTAAAATTAAAATCTGTAGCGGTTAGTATGAATCAACCGTTACTAACCTCTGACCGTTGAAACCCAATAATCAACGGTTAAACATTTTTAGAGGTTATATGGACACAAATCACTACAAATTTGAATTTTAAACTAAATAAAAGAGCGTCAAAACTTTGTCACGGTTCATATGACAAACCGCTACAAATTTCAAACGGTTAACATTTTGTAGCGGTTAGTGTAGCAGTTTATTAATCGTGACTAAGCTCTGGCAAGATTTTATTCAGTTCTAAATTCAAATTTGTAGCGGTTGGTGTAACGGTTTATTACCCGCTACTAATTGTATTTTATATTTGTAGCGGTTTCTTAATCGCTACAAAGTATTCCATATTGCATTTAAAGATCTCAAGTGCTGTGAAGATTATTAAACATTCTTTCTTCATTTATATTCTATCCTAGCAAAGTATATGGATCGAGTTTCCGTGCAATTCTCTCGTATATTTAGCGGGATTGAAAACTTTCTTAGATTTCACCTTCTTTCACGCTAGCTCAATGGCAAGATCGTGTGTCTGTGTTGTCGATGCAAGTTTAAGAAGTGGAAAAACACAAGAGGGCGCTATGAGACTGGATTTTCCGTTTGTGAGATACCTCAAATTACCGAAGGTTGGTCTGGATGTGACGTTAATTGTTGTTCCAACTTTCGAAAATCATATCTCTCTCATCTGGACTCCTTTGGACTTGATATTTTTTCAAAAGTACGTGTTGGATGTCTTCTTTCATATGCCACTGGTTTCATGTCAATCCGATTCCTGGTTTGGAAGATATTGTCGAATTACTGAAGATCGCCGAGAAGCGAGCTAAACAGAGTATCTTGATGCCACGACTTTGCTCGACAAGGCCTTCTTCTTGCTCGGCAAGAACGGATTTTTAGCGATTTTGGGAGAAATTCCACCTTGCTCGGGCAAGAACTTTGTTGTTGCTCGAGCATGACTTAAAACTCAATTTGCTCGAGCAAGACACTGTTCAAGAGAGTAAGAAAGCTGAAATTACTTAAATGCCCTCCAACAAACCAATATTCATCCGGAAGCTTGAACTTGCTTGTTTTAATCTAAATTGGAGCTGTTCCAAACTTCTATTTAATCATGGAGACTTGTAGAATCAATCTAGGAACTTGTATAATGATTTTCTCATTCCATTAAACAAGTTCTTCCTTTCTTTCTTCTCTTTTCTTGATCATTCTCCATCATTAAACTTCACATCTACATTAAATATAAGAATCACCAAAGTAGAATATAAATGTAGTATGCAAGCTTTTTGCTCTTACCAATGACATGTATATAAGACATCATCAAAACTAATCATAACCAACATTCTCCCCTTTTTGATGATGGCAAATACTTTAAGAAAAATATGTATGAATATGAAAATATATTAGATGCAACATATTTTTCTTGCCATTTCTCTCCCCTTATTTGTCATTAGCAAAAAGTTGATATGAAGAAGAAATGCTTATAGAGAGTAAAGAAACCAGATTATGAAGCGTTTGTCAAAACATCTTTCATAATTAAAGCACGTAGATACCAAACATGTGCAAAATTTCTCTTGAATAAAAAAATTGAGATTAGAAATGCTCATGTTGGTTTTGTAAATGATGAATGATCGAGGAAGTTCATTTTCTTGCTATATTCATTTCGGTTGAATCTCGTGTTAGATGAAGCGGTGGTAGACTCTCTTCCTTTATAGCTCGGCTTCAACCATCAAAGCATCTTTCCTTGAATTAATATATTCTCCTTGTATTGTGTTAAGGAAAGTCCTAGCACATATCAAAATCTCCCGCTACAAATATAAAACTTTCTTTGCAAAAGAGATTTGTTAGTGCAACCAATATCAAGGTATTCCTTTCTAAATGGTAATTTCACATGAAGATAATGAAAGGAAAATATGATATTAACTCATCATCAAAACTAATAAGACATAGAGAATGCAGATGAGCAAACTTAAAAGGGTTTTAATCAAATAAAGGAGATGAGCTTTTAAGATATCAAACACATGTGATGTGAAGCTCCCTTAATGAATGCATGATTAAAAAGAAATGAAGTTCCTTTAGAGATACCAAATAATAATGTGACACCAAATGTTATGAGGTGTGGAAATATCCTTGCTCACAACATGGTATCTCAAAATCGTAAACACTCAAGTTCATTTGAAATAGGTATAAAGAAATCACTTATGCTTTTTATGATGATAAATATGTTTAAAGCATAAGAATCATTTTGAAAATGAATGTGCTCAGGCTAAATTTCAAGAGATAGAATCAAATGAATAAAATCAAATTAGTCTAGCATGATTATGGTATATATGTATTATTTCAAAAATACAATACCTCACTCAAGTAATATCGTAATCACTTGAGTCATAATCATCTGTAATCCATTGATCACTATCAAATCAATGTATAAGCATAAAGAGTCAAATTATTGAATATTGCAATTCTTTTAAAGTCAAGGATTTTAAGACATTTGAAAGCTTAGTTTCAGAATAGTTTGCAATACTCATTCTTACGATTCCACAATATAAAACCTCAATTAATATTACGTATAATAGCATAGGAGGCTTTACCATTGTATACCTTTTACCTTAAGTACTTGGAGGATCGATTTTGCTTACCCAAATATGTCTTTCCATGGGTGTCTGCAAAGTTCTCTCTCGAGGGCATAGACATCAAGTGTCTTCATTTTGATACTTGAGAGAATCTCCTTTTCTTGTTTTCCTCAAGATAGTTGAATGGTATTATGTGGTAGTTTGTTCTTAGGGGGAACATTTAGTTCGAGCCTTAGGGAAAACATAAGTTCCCTTTGGTAGCCATTGATAATTACCAACGGGTTTATCCCTTCTTTCTTTCTTATGAAAGCAAGATGATGTGCTATGACCCTTACGATTACGTAGTTACAATGAGCGAATGGATTTGAAGTATGAACATATGTTTGAAAATAGTTCAAATAAAATTTTCCTCCCATCTTCTTTTTCCCTTTCTTTTTATCAAGAATAGGATTGTAACCAATTCGATCATTTGTAAATCTCTCGAGCTTTCAAAATTACATTGAGCATTTCACTACCCTTAGTGATCTTTTGAAGCCTTTCCCAGAAGCATATACATTCTGAGGAGTTCATGGTGAGAAACGTGGTATGAGATATGTGGATCATCTTCCTCGAAACTCACAAGTAGCAAATCAAGTAGATCAAGATGATCCGGTTAATGATGTTGTTCGCGATGCTTTTGGTTTTCAAGACGACAATTTCATGGCAAAAGTTCAGGGTGCAGAACCTATTTTTCTCAGGAATGATGTAGCTTGGGAATTTTTCAACCTCATGGATGAGAGTGATCATCCTTTGTATCAAGGTTGTCAGAAATACTCAAAATTATCTTTTAAGATCAAATTGTACCATATCAATTTCTTGTGTGGGATCACTGATAAGGCAATGTCGATGTTGCTAGAATTACTACGAGATGCTTTCCTTGATGCAGACATTCCCACAACCTTTTATGAGGTCAAGAAGATAATTAACATATTGGACTTGAACTACAAAAAAATCGATGCCTGCCCCAACGACTATATGCTTTATTGGGGAAAAGATGCTCGGAGGGAGACTTGTAAGAAGTGTCACACTTCGAGGTTCTGGACATTTCGGAAGGGAAAAAAGCAGAAGAAGAAACCTGCAAAGATTCTCAGGTACTTTCCTTTGAAACCTCGCTTACAAAGATTATTTATGTCGTCTAAGACAGTTGAGCATACGAGGTGGTATGAAGCTGACAAGAACAAAGATGGTAAACTTAGACATCCACGAGATGTTGAAGCGTGGAAAGCATTCGACTCAGACTTTCTAAATTTCATGGAGGACCCTAGAAATGTTCGTCTTGCTTTGGCGATTGACGGTTTTAATCCGTTTGGGAATCTTAGCACAAGCAATAATATATGGCCAGTTGTTTTGATACCCTACAACTTGCCCCCTTGAATGTGTATAAAACAAAGCTCCTTCATTATGTCCATGATCATTCTAGGCAAAAAGACATCAGGAAATGACATCGATGTATATCTCCAACCGCTTATCGCGGAGTTGGTAGAGTTGTGGAATGTAGGTGTCGAGACGTATAACGCGCATGAGAAGACACTGTTCAACTTGGTGCGGCCTTGATTTGGACGATAAGCGACTTTCCTGGCCTTGGAACATTATCCGGGTGGAATGTGCATACCAGCCTTGTGTGTCCGGCTTGCAATTTTGACTCTTACTTAGTGCGCCTTCCCCATAGTCATAAGTGGTGTTTCATGGGTCATCGAGGTTTCTCGATGGTACGCACAGGTTTAGGTTGCAACGCAATCGTTTCAATGAGCAATAAGAAAAAATAGAACCTACTCAAAAAATTTCTGGTGCAGAAATCATAGAGTAGCTTCAAGTATGGGAAAAAAGATGATCCAGTAAAGGCCGAGACAAAGACTGTTAGAGCTTCTGGTTCTACGCCCCAGCAATGGCAGAAGATAAGTATCTTCTTCACTCTTCCGTATTGGAAAGATAATTTACTCTGACACAGTCTGGATGTCATGCACATTGAAAAGAATATGTGTGACAATGTGTTGTTCACGATTCTAAACGAACTAGGCAAGTCAAAAGATCATTTGTAAGTGAGGAAATATTTACAGGAGATGGGAGTTCGTGAAGACGTGTGGCTGGATGAGCATGATAGATTTCAACTGGCAAAATTCACCCTGACAAAACCGAATAAGGAAATCTTCCTCGCGACTTTGAAGAAAATAAAAGTTCCTAACGGGTATTCAAGCAACATTTCACGATGTGTTGACTTGCAGGCTCGAAAAGTTATTTGGCTGAAGAGTCATGACTCGCATGTGCTTATGCAACAGTTACTTTCGTTGGCCTTCAAAAATACGCTGCCTCTCGATGTGTCAATCGTTTTGGTCAAGCTGTGTTCTTTCTTTCGGAAGTTGTGTTCCAAGTTTTTGATCGTGGAGGAGCTCGACTAGCTGCAATAGAAAATCATTCTTACGCTGTGTCATTTGGAGATGATCTTTCCTCCGTCATTTTTCACGGTCATGGTTCAACTGACGGTACACATTGTTCACGAAATAAAGCTTGCAGGCCCAGTTTACTACTGATGGATGTATCCTATTGAGAGGTACTTATTTAAAATTAATTACTTTAGGATTACTTCCTAGTCACACATTTCAGTATTAATGTATAGACAATTTTTCTTCATTACTTTATAGGTTTCTTGGGAAACTGATATCTTATTGAGGAATAAGGCGTGGCCTAAAAGTTTAATAGCAGAAGGTTATATTGGAGATGAGGTCTTGTATTTTTGTTCCAGGTACTTTGATGACATTAAGACATCATTCAACCGACTGCCTCGTGTAGACAATTGTCCTGAGCCATAGCCATCAGCAATAGAATTGTTAATTCCTCATGTTGGTAAACCAGTTGGCGGAACTCAGAACTTCAAACTGACGGGACTTGAGAAGTTTCAAACACATATACATGTCTTGATTAATTGTACTAAAGTTGAACCATACCTTCAGTAAGGATTTCACACACATATATGTTATCCTATATATTTACTTACATTTTATACTCACATTTCATGGTCATCTTCGCATGTTTAATTGCAGGGAATTCAGGAGTCATGTCAAGTGTCAACTGAGGATCCGTACACAGACATCATCCAAAATTGATAGAAAGGTCCATAGAGAATTCTTAGGTTGGTTTAGGAGGAGAAAAATGAATGACCACAACCAGCACTCACCAGAATTCAGAGCTCTCGCACTCGGCCCGCTTGACCATGCCCAAAGATTTATGGCATACAATATCAATGGTTTCAAGTTTTACACCGTTTCACGAGATTAGGGATTGCTGACCCAAAACTTGGGTGTATATGGAACATTTGGGATGAGGAGTTATGCAAGCAACAGTGACGAGAACATGTAGTTCGGTGACGTCCTGTATTATGGAAAGCTACTTGATGTGGTCAAGATAAATTACCAGGGCTATTTCACCGTGACTCTATTCAAGTGTTTATGGGTGAATACGACAACGTCCCGTGGACTCACAACTGACAACTTAGGCATCACATCAGTGAATTTCTCCTAGCCTATTCACACTGGTTAGTCTGAAGATGATGAGCCGTATATTCTCTCCTCAAAGGCCCATCAGGTTTATTATGTCGCCAATGAGAGGCACAAGAATTGGAATATGGTGGTTCACTTAAAGCCTCGGGACCTTTATGACATGGGTGATGGTGATAATGTCGCCTACAAGAGTGAGCCGTTCCAACCCGCCATTTTCGAAAACTTCTTCCCAAACAGCGATGACAATTTACCTATAGTTCGGTATGTTTTTTAATATACGCTTTATGAAATAATAACATTTAACTAAAATTTTATTTGTGTTCAAACATATTCAACTCACAAGTAACATTTTATCCAAACTTTTTTTGTAGGGATGGTGACGAAGATTGCGAGAAAAAATTCTGCTTACGATTTAATCTGTAATCTTCTATTTTTTTTTTTTAAAAAAAAAAAAAACACCATAATAGGATTTGTAGCGGTTATAAACCGCTAAAAATCCATAACCGATACAAAACCATATCCTAAACCACTACTAAGTTTAACCGCTATAAAAAACGTAACCTCGACCATTACAAACTAGTACACATATATCAATATAAACACCCCCACCAGGCCAAACCACATTTAATATGCTTCAGTTTCGTTTTCTAACACGTTTTCTCCTCGTTTTCTCAAAGAGATTAAGTGTTTGAAGAAGGTAAGTGTTGTTCAACCAGACCAAATATGATGATTATCGCAATATTTCTTTTTTCTTCTACTTTTGTGATTCTTTTTTTTTCTTAATTTAAAATTGTATGATTATTTTTCAAATTTCTTTCCATTTTCACATACATTATTCCATCTACTTTCACACACATTATTCCATCTACTTTCATACACATTATTTTTAAAATTAAATATTATTTAAATCAACTCACAATTAGTTATACCTATATAATAAACATATATAATCAAATATCATATTTTAATATCATTTATTTCACTAAAAATATAAATTATTGATAATACAATATTTAATTATTGCAACTACCGAAATGTTGTTCATTCAATTTCGAAATTATTGCAATCATCTGTTTCATTAATTTCACTTAATATTTTCAAATATTTCTCTGTTCTTCAGTGTTTAGCATTTATCTACCCAGTAAGGAGTTTAAGCACTATTTGATTATTTGTTTAGTTGTTAAATCTTAAGGTTGTGGAACCTTAAGTGTGGGTGTACAATTATAAATTGTAAGGGGGAGTGAATCCTAGATTGAGAGGATTACCTCGAGTACAGAGTGTGTAATTGTATTTGTGTTTGAAAGATAGTGGAAATCCCAGAGAGTTTCTGGGGACTGGACATAAGTCAAGAGTTGGACCGAACCAGTATAATCTTCTTGTGTTCATTATTCTTCTCTTCTCTATTTAAGTGTTCTTGAGCAATTAGCGAAAGAATTTTAAAATCACCTATTCACCCCCCTCTAGATGATATTCCACCTTCACACCGTCCAGAACAGTGGTGTTATATTAGAGGTTGAATCTATGCACTTCTCCAGTTCAAAAGACAAGAGGCCTAAATTGGCAATCATGCCTTATTATGGGGTTATTGAAGAGATTTGGGAGGTGGATTATGTTAAAATTATATTTACCATTTCAAATGCAAGTGGGTTAATGTCAATAATGGTGTTCAGATCGATCGGCTAGGATTTACATTAGTCGATATCAGTAGTAGAAGTTTTGGAGATGAACCTTTTATTATAACAAACCAGACGAAACAAGTGTTCTATATCACCGATCAGAAAAATAAAATGTGGTCTATAGCTCTCAAAGGAAAAATGGTCATTGATAGTGATGAGGAAATTTATTCAAATTATGGTCTTCCTGAGAGTACTCCTTTTTCAAGGGGTCTACCGGACATGAACGAAGAAGATGAAGCGGATAATGAACACAGCATAAGAAATAATCATCATGGAGAGATATGGGAGGATATCGCTTTATAAAAGAGACAATTCATAAGGTAATATTCATATGCATAATTCTTTGAAAACTTTAAGGTTTTAACTATATTCCTTCTATGTTCTTAAACAATGTCACTAACTGTGAAGCTTTTGTTCTTTTATTTTTGTGGCAGGATCCGATCGAAAGGGGCATGTTATAAAAGAGGATGTTATGTTATTGGGCGGGAATAAGATGAAGGCATGGTGAATATTATATTGGGCATGTATGTTGATTTACGTGTTGTATTTGTAACTCATTGTATTTGTAAGTTATCTTATTATATATATTCATTTAGGTGTTGTACTGTCATAGTATAATCATTAAGAGGCCACATAACTCATCGTGAATAATATTGTATTCTTTTCCCAATTCAATTTATTTATAATGGATTGTTCATAGCTTGTAACTTAAAGTATCGACTTTTAGGTGTTGGATTGGGTGGTGGATGTGTCTATATATATGATCAAGAAGAACAGAACAAGAAAAAAATTCAGGAAAATTTAAACCGGAAATAAATACGCCGGTCTTAAAAGTTCAAATTTTAAGACTGGATGTATTTATATGTCCGGTCTTAAAAGTCGATAGATACTTTAAGACGGGTGTACATATTGGGCCGGTCTTAAAAGTTGGTCTTTTAAGATTGGTGTATTTATACATCCGGTCTAAAATGTTCATGTAATACCCTAAAAATCGTATTTATGATAAGTATCATATTTCGATAAATAATACCTATTGGAAATAGGTGAATATGTGGTTTCAAAACTAGTGTAATAATTACCTTATTTTCTAAGGTAATTTCTATGGACATTAGGAGAGATAAAGAGCTAAAATCCATAAAATGTATTTTTGAGGCATTAAATGACCTAAAAATATTATGATAAATCCCAAGAGGTAGTAAAATATTTATAAAAAATTAGAAAGTATGTTGTCTCTAATTTTAGGAATTTTTGGGATAATTTCCCTTGAAAAATAATGAGGCAAAATTAAGTATTATTTTGGGATCATAAGTGACCCCATGATTTTTAATATTTTACATGGGATATAAAATACCAATGTAAGTAAAATAGTTGTGAGATAATGATTTATCCTAATTAAGAAAATTATCAAAAATTAGTAAGTGGCTAATCTGGTAATTAATGGGATAATTAGGGTATAAAGTAAATGAATTAAAAATAATTTAAATAATTATTTTTAATTGGAGAAATTCGAAATTATTAAATAAATAAATAAATAAAAAATAAAATATTAATAAAATATTTTATGCTTAGAAAAATAAATAAAAAATAAAAAAAAAAAAAATGTGAATGCATTTTTAATAAAATAATAATATAATGCGGTGAGTCGCTTATAGGCGCACCAGGGAAAAGTTAGAAATAAATTCTACAAAACTAAACCCGAGGTAAAAGTCTTTTCAGACTGATCAAATTAAGCACAAGTGAAATTCTACACGAAGAAAGAATTTACCGTAGGGACGTCGATTCCGCAACCGAAAACCCTAATTTCAAATAAGACGAAAAGTTGATCAGATAGAAATGGAGTCGATAGGCAAAGTGAGAACCTATAGAAACAATTGTGTCTTTTTAAACACGAGATTAAGTTAGACAACAACTGGACGTTTTACGATTGACGAATTATTGTCCGAAGTTGGTTCTATCGGAAGCGATTTCCAGAATCGACGCGTTTGTCCGAATATCTTCCGACGCACCGGAGAATACCTGGATATGATCAAAAAGAGGATCAAAATAGATAATAAGAGAGAGGATGAAAAGATCTTCAAAGTTGCATGCCCGGATTTTTGAGTTTCGCAAATCGCGCAAACGGACATCGATCGAAGCTTTATCGGACCAGAGGCCATAAAGCAAGAGTCATCATTGGATGACAACTCATTCTTTGACTTTTTGGGCCCTAGATGTCGACCAAGACCATGGATGGCCAAGATTCCATCTTACAAAACCCTACATCCAACGGCCAGAATCATTTATGAAGACTTTTTGGAAATTCCCACCTTGTCCCTATTTTTCTCTATAAATAGCAAGCTCTCTTGCTCTCATTCTTCACACCAAAATTCAGATCCTAGAGAGAGGTTCTAGAGAGAAAGCTCTGGAAAAATTGTGCCTTAGCTCCGAGTAAGTTCTTCCGTCCTTAGTTTTTAGTTTCCGTAGTTCTTTCGGTAGTTATAGTAGAACCGTTGTTTTGATCTAGGAAGTTTCGAAATATATTCCTATGCTTGTTTTTATGCCTCATTGCATTGAAAGATGCCTGACGAGGTAAAAACATAGTGGGGATAATTTTGAAATGGAATACGGTCAAAGTAACGAAGTTCTGGCGAAATTCCGCCGATTAGGGGTTCAGGGGCAAAATGGTAATCTGTACCTAAAATGCCCGTTATGCTGCTAAAAGTTGTTAAATATTATCCTTATAGGATATCTGAGATAATCGTACATTTGTCGAGCTTTGTTGTGCCGCCGTCATCCGCATTGTTTTTCCCGCTGTCGAATTTCACGTTTTTCCGTAAAAGTTCCGTTGTACCGCCAAAAAGGTACGTTCGCGTACTGTAACACTAACTCTGATGGTTATTGTATGGATATATATGATTGTTGTATTCACACTATGGTGGTAGCATACGTGGATATGTTACACCCGTTGCTATGTCACATACGTGGTTATGTTACATACGTTATTATTATTGTTGTATCATACGTGGTTATGTTACATACGTTATTATTATTGCTTTAACATACGAGGTTATTATTGCTCACATACGTGGTTATGTATTTTTAATCATACATCCGTTATGGACTCGTTGTATTGATTGCTTTGTCGTGTATATGTAGTCGTATTTAAGCATGAGGTTAACCGTTACCCGAGATCCAAATTGTAATTGGATCTCGGTTCTTATCATAGCGTCGGAGTTCGGGAGAACCGAGAACCGAGGAGAAAGGCGAGCGGCCGTACGAGTCCCGATCGAAGACTTTCTTCGGGTGTTATTCATTTTGAAAACTCTCGGTCAATGTACCGCTTTTGTAATCGACCCGGACTTACGGCATTTTGAATACAATTATCGATTACTCAATCGCTCCAATGCTCTACTCGATGAAAACAAAAATTATCTTGCTTTTGAAAATGGGATGTTACATTTTTGGTATCGGAGCGATTGTCCCGGCATAGATCGACTAAGTTATTCTAAAAACCTTTTGGTGCCGAAGGCAAGGCTAGTCTATGTGGATCAGCCAATCGATCGCCCTAGCACGGTGAGGCTCCCATGATAGACACTTACCTGGCCAAATTGGTTGAGTAACGGAGTTAGGCTCTACACCTTTTTAAAGAGCATGTTTTGAAAATGAGTACTGATATAGCCTTAAGTCGGTGTACCAGTCTGCACTAGTATACCATTCTGAACCGGTGTACCACCCTCTCGCGGTGCATCATTCTAACCCGGAAATCGAGTAAATCCATCGTCCATATTCATATTTGATATCGACCGATTAATTCGATAATTTTGATAATCGTCGGTTTGTACTTTGGGCGACTATTCGCCTAGCGTAGAGCTTATATGTGGAGCTAGGCCACGCCGGATGAAACTCCGAGACCAACAAGGATAAGTACATGCGATTTGACTCATGTAGAGGAACTCCCGATACGAAATTCCATACCCGTTTCGAGTAGACCGAATCAACGAAATCCCGAACAAAGGGAAATAGTACGAGTGTCCGTTCGTTTGTAGTATTAGTGTGATAAAGTCTCGCGATAGACTAATTATTGTCTTTTTAAATCTAACGTTTTCCCTAATAAAGGAGAAAGAACGAGACATGACAAATTTAAGAGGAGCCTTTGGAGCTCCCGAGGCCGAGGCGAGAGGCGAGAAGACAGCCAAGAATAATCTCCAGAGAGGATCCGCATAACTATCTCTCAATAGGAATCTACTTTAGATATTATACAACACGGGTGCTAATCACTCAGCATGTCCGATAAATAGGCGAATCATTTTGGGATACATACATACCTTACAATCTAGTAGTAGTTACGCCATTGGGTGTGAACTATTTTGCTTAATAAAGCATGTCTAAATTCCAAGTCGAATATATATCTCGTTCAAAATTTTTGTCTCACAAACATCGACGACATTCTCAAAATCAGTAGGACTAGCAAGGTGATCAATAAAATGATCAAACGATGACGAGGGATTGAGTCCTTATTCTAAAAACAACCCGAGACACAAATAAAATCTCTCGACAAATATTCTTTCGAGAAAAGAAAAATCAAAAATTCACTATGAAGTTGATGCCTAGCATTGGATCAACATCTAAAACACCATATCAAATGCTACCGAACAAAGCACGAGAGTTTGTGACTTTGTATCAATCATCGCAGATGGACAAAATGACTATCATGAACACATACCCACTTTCCATGATCTATGAGTTACTCAGTTTTGTAATCCCTACGTTTTGGCAAGAGTTGACGAATGCTCGGAACACCATTTAGTTGTACATCAAAAATAGAAATAATAATATAGATATTTAGTTTCTGGATCTAGCGGGATAGTACCGTAGATTCATGCCAAAAATTTTCATAATCGTTGATAAAGCTTGAAGAGTAAGACTTAAATCATTGCGTAGAACACAGACTGTGAGATGAGCTTGCATAGACTGAGAACGAAGTTGGTCACAGCACCAAGAGTTGGTTATCCCGATCTAAGTAGATGTTATAGATTTGGTCGTGGTGCCATTAGATATGGATCGGGATATGTCTTGTCTGCGGACGGGACGGCGTGATGACTTACGCCTCTCGCCTATTGAAGCCTCTCAAGTTGAACTAATCAATGTAAGACCTAGAGTTAGTGAGTATTGTATAGAATTGTACTTCTAACACAAGTGTTTGAAGTACCTTTTGAGTTGAAAGAAACTCGAGAAAGGACAAGAAGTCCTGTGTTTTAATGGACGAAAAGTCCGTGTTCGAAAAACTACACTGAGTACGGGGTAAAAGAAATCCCCTGTGGTTTGATAAATAGTTGTCTTACTTGCCGCGGAAATTTTAGTTTCCGATGCATATCTCTTAGTTACTACTATCCGACTGCGATCGTGTCATTAAGTAGGAGGTATCTTGTGTTGTCATGGTGTATGGGCGTCATGGAAACATTTAAGGTATCTTGTGTTACCATGATGTATGGGCGTCATGGAGACATTTTGATATCGGTATTGACCAGGGGTATATGGGTGCCACGGAAAATACTAAATATCAAAGTACAAAATGACAAGATCTTGACGATCAAACCCGAGCAAATTCTCGATCATCAAGTGGAGCGGCCGACCTATAGAGAAAAGTTCGAGCGAATAAGTCGTGGAGCCGGGTTGCATGCGCAGAGATGCGGTGCGTAAAACTAGCAAATTGAGGTATCTTTTGTCGTCACGCACGTGGTTGCTAAGGAGACGCTTTTGGCACGTGGTTGCTAAGGAGCGAATAAGTCCGAAGTGTAGTTAGTACGAGTCTAAATTGGTATAGAGCAAATTTCGAGGGCGAAATTTTGTTTAACGGGAGAAATGTAATACCCTAAAAATCGTATTTATGATAAGTATCATATTTCGATAAATAATACCTATTGGAAATAGGTGAATATGTGGTTTCAAAACTAGTGTAATAATTACCTTATTTTCTAAGGTAATTTCTATGGACATTAGGAGAGATAAAGAGCTAAAATCCATAAAATGTATTTTTGAGGCATTAAATGACCTAAAAATATTATGATAAATCCCAAGAGGTAGTAAAATATTTATAAAAAATTAGAAAGTATGTTGTCTCTAATTTTAGGAATTTTTGGGATAATTTCCCTTGAAAAATAATGAGGCAAAATTAAGTATTATTTTGGGATCATAAGTGACCCCATGATTTTTAATATTTTACATGGGATATAAAATACCAAATGTAAGTAAAATAGTTGTGAGATAATGATTTATCCTAATTAAGAAAATTATCAAAAATTAGTAAGTGGCTAATCTGGTAATTAATGGGATAATTAGGGTATAAAGTAAATGAATTAAAAATAATTTAAATAATTATTTTTAATTGGAGAAATTCGAAATTATTAAATAAATAAATAAATAAAAAATAAAATATTAATAAAATATTTTATGCTTAGAAAAATAAATAAAAAATAAAAGAAAAAAAAAATGTGAATGCATTTTTAATAAAATAATAATATAATGCGGTGAGTCGGCTTATAGGCGGGCCAAGGGAAAAGTTAGAAATAAATTCTACAGGTAAACCCGAGAGGTAAAAGTCTTTTCGGACGATCAAATTAAGCACAAGTGAAATTCTACACGAAGAAAGAATTTACCAGGACGTCGATTCCGCAACCGAAAACCCTAATTTCAAATAAGACGAAAAGTTGATCGATAGAGTGGAGTCGAGATAGGCAAAGTGAGAACCTATAGAAACAATTGTGTCTTTTTAAACACGAGATTAAGTTAGACAACAACTGGACGTTTTACGATTCAAATGAATTATTGTCCGAGAAGTTGGTTCTATCGAAGCGATTTCCGTAATCGACGCGTTTGTCCGAATATCTTCCGACGCACCGGAGAATACCTGGATATGATCAAAAAGAGGATCAAAATAGATAATAAGAGAGAGGATGAAAAGATCTTCAAAGTTGCATGCCCGGATTTTTGAGTTTTCGAAATCGCGAAACGGACACCGATCGGGTAGCTTTATCGGACCGGAGGCCATAAAGCAAGAGTCATCATTGGATGACAACTCATTCTTTGACTTTTTGGGCCCTAGATGTCGACCAAGACCATGGATGGCCAAGATTCCATCTTACAAAACCCTACATCCAATCGGCCGAATCATTTATGAAGACTTTTTGGAAATTCCCACCTTGTCCCTATTTTTCTCTATAAATAGCAAGCTCTCTTGCTCTCATTCTTCACACCAAAATTCAGATCCTAGAGAGAGGTTCTAGAGAGAGAAGCTCTGGAAAAATTGTGCCTTAGCTCCGAGTAAGTTCTTCTCGTCCTTAGTTTTTAGTTTCCGTAGTTCTTTCGGTAGTTATAGTAGAACTGTTGTTTTGATCTAGGAAGTTTCGGAATATATTCCTATGCTTGTTTTTATGCCTCATTGCATTGAAAGATGCCTGACGAGGTAAAAACATAGTGGGGATAATTTTGAAATGGAATACGGTCAAAGTAACGGTTAAAGCGAAATTCCGCCGATTAGGGGTTCGGGGGCAAAATGGTAATCTGTACCTAAAATGCCCGTTATGCTGCTAAAAGTTGTTAAATATTATCCTTATAGGATATCTGAGATAATCGTACCGTTGTCGAGTACTTTTGTTATCTGCCGCCGTCATACCGCCGTTTTTCCCGCCGTCGAATTTCACGTTTTTCCGTAAAAGTTCCGTTGTACCGCCAAAAAGGTACGTTCGCGTCTTTAACACTAACTCGATGGTTATTGTATGGATATATATGATTGTTGTATTCACACTATGGTGGTAGCATACGTGGATATGTTACACCCGTTGCTATGTCACATACGTGGTTATGTTACATACGTTATTATTATTGTTGTATCATACGTGGTTATGTTACATACGTTATTATTATTGCTGTAACATACGAGGTTATTATTGCTTTACATACGTGGTTATGTATTTTTAATCATACATCCGTTATGGACCAGTTGTATTGATTGCTTTGCCGTCGTGTATATGTAGTCGTATTTAAGCATAGAGGTTAACTGTTACGAGATCCAAATTGTAATTGGATCTCGGTTCTTATCATAGCGTCAGGTTCAGGAGAACCGAGAACCGAGGAGAAAGGCGAGCAGGCCGTACAGAGTCCCGACTGAAGACTTTCTTCGGGTGTTATTCATTTTGAAAACTCTCGGTCAATGTACCGCTTTTGTAATCAGCCAGACTTACGGCATTTTGAATACAATTATCAGTTACTCAATCGCTCCAATGCTCTACTCTGATGAAAACAAAAATTATACTGCTTTTGAAAATGGGATGTTACAGTTCAATTATTAAAACCGAATATATTTATTATCCGGTCTTAAAAGTCAGTTTTTTAAGATCGGTATAATTAGTCGTCTGGTCTTAGAAGTCGGTATTTTTTAGACCGGATTTTTTTTGTATGGTATTAAAATGTTGATCTGTTTAGACCGGCCTTTTTTTGCTGGTATTAAAAGTTGAGTTTTAGGACCGAACAAAAAATATATAACTTCTATATAGTACGACTTTTAAGACCTAATGTTTTAAATGTCCGGTCTAAAAGAGTTTCTTTAAGACCAGTTCGAGTCCGATCTTAAAAGTTATAGACTTTTAAGACCGCCAGAAACAAGACTGGTCTCAGGTCCGGTCTTACGATGCCTTTTTCGTTCGGTCTTAAAAGCCTTTTTTTGTACCCGTGACACTATTCTTATTTTTCAAACTCATTTTTCTACAATATTTGTTTTCAACTCGATGTCACTTGTAATCTGGATTTCCTAAATGAACTTTGAAAATACAATGGACACAACGCTCTTATACAAGATCTACAAGGATTGTTTCAGACATGCTTTGTTCTGGATTCACACTATGCGGAGTCAAATTCATACTCAATGGCTTTACGTTCTCTCAAGCTTGTCTGCTAATAATGGGCAAATTATTTCCTTGTCCAATCCCAATGAAGAAGCTAATGTCATTATCTTTTAAGAGTTTATTTTTTATTATTATTTTTTGTATATATGTATATATATATATATATTTTTGTTCGAATTGTATATATGTATATGACTTAACTCCTTCCGCCTCACAAAAAGACTCTACAAAGAAAATCCAATGGCTGATAAAGCACTAATGGAGAAGACACACTGACTATGATGCAAAACAAAGCATGGCCTCCACAACACCAAATATTGGTGGTAGACAAATAACTCAAGGAGAGTTAAATCTTTCCACAACAGGAAAACAAATTGCCCCTACCACGTGGCATCTTTTCAATTCGATTTTAGTAAATGGTACTCTCTCGGTCCTAATTATAGGACAAAATTTATAATGCAATTTGCACTACAAACTTTGTCCTATAATTAAAACCGGAGATAATAATAGTGAGGTGGTCAGGGTTATTAAATTTCTGCGCCTCAAAGAATTTTGGCCCACGCCCACCCTGATCAGCCAATAAAAACTCAATTATCTTATCTCCACTCTTGGAAGCATAAATTATTCTAAATTCCCATACCCTCTCTCTCTCTCTATCCATCTATTCAAACTTTTCGCACTATCAGATCAAAATTTGAAAGGATGTACGTAGCTAGGCAATGGACAGATTTGCTGATTGAAACATAGAATAAACCAGGAGGAAGACGAACATTAAATATGTAGTTCAGTTGATAACGATACCTGGATATCAAGTGGCGCCAAGAAAGAAACGAAATCGTCAATGTTGAAGGCTCCAACCAAGTCCAGCGTCTCATGAATAAGTCCCTTCAGATCAAACCTACTGTCCCTGTTGCATCCAAATATCATTTTATACATTGTGTCTTCTAAAAGCAGCTCCACCTGCTCCGTCAGTTCCACCGCCTCACGCGCCGCCACTGATTCGTCCTCAATCGACTTCACCAGCTGTTTCATTATCTTAAATTAAAGAAAATTTACGATTTTACCGGTATTAAATGAGGTTTTGAATAAGAGAGGAATACAATGATTCATATTTAAATATTAATTACACGGGAAAAATTGATAAAACAATATTAATTGCTCTTCAAGTGACTTATATTGTAAGCTAAACTATATTTTTATAAGTGATTTTATTGTGAACCGGGGGAAGTATATCAACATTTGAGGGGTCCAAATTTGATTTTATACAGAATATTTTTTTTAATTGTAATATTAAATTATTCATATTAAAATTTAGTAATTTAAATTTAATTAATCATTTTTCTTTCTGTAATTTAATATTTTGATAATAATTTTATAAAAGATCAAATCTAAACCATTCAAATGTTGATCTAATAGTTATAATTAAAACAATAAAGAAAAAGGAAGAGGATGGGAAGGCAAAAAGGGATGTTATTATCTCCACAAAGGTTCCCAGGCAAAATTAATATACTATCCACCAATTGTTCTTGCAACATAAAATCAAGGATAAATTATTAACAGATCGCTTGTTAAATGCTAATTAAATTTTAAAAATATATATTTATAATTTAAACTTGTAATAAATTGAACTTCTTAATATTTTTCTAAAATTATTTTTTATTTAGAACCTGCAATAACTTTTCAATAAAATCAAAATCAAATTAATATTTATATATAAAACGTGTATGGTGTGATTTTTAGTACCCAAAAAGAAAAAGCTTGGTGTGTGAAAGGGGAAGTGGTTTCGGTACTCATGCGATGATGATGTGGCGGAACTAGCGAGGGGTTAGGGGTGGCCCCTGCTAAAATTACCCAGATGTTCAGGAAATTATATTTCAGCTTCATAAAAATTTTAATATTTTCACTTTAGTCCCTTTTAAAAGTTTCGTAGAGGGACTAAAACAAAAATATTGGAATATTTGTAGGGCTGAAATGTAATTTCATAAACACATGGGTTTTATTATATAATTTTTGCCCCCCAATTTCAAATTCCTAGCTGCGCCCCTAGATGATGAGAATACTGGAATTGAGACCGCCTAGATATAATTTGGATGATTCAATTCTAAAAAGAACTTAGAGCCTGTAGAGAGTGTTGATGTTAATGCTCATAGGAAACTGGTTCCTGCTGGATGCTGAATGATTAGTTATCTTCAATTATGACTTCTATCCCTTTGAGACGGCCTACAAGAGAATTTGTCTCTTTTAATCACTCGTTGGGCTGAATGCTGATTAGTCTCTTCTATACTTATTGAGCAAAAGTGAATAGTCTTTTTTGAGCATCCATTATGGTGTTTTCTCTTATTCTACAAGACCAGAGTCACCATCATGCACAAATTTATAGTAATTGTTATGCTGAATTATTCCTATTCACTATATATGTATTAGGGGGTTTTCATTGACAGTAGTTCTAATACACATGGTTAAACATGGTAGTTTAGTGCAACCAATGGCTATATATATTACAAATAACCAACTTAACTAATTTTTTAATATTCATAAATTAGTTATCTTACTCTTATATTAATGATAAGAAAATGGAGGAAGTATTATTTTAAAAAAATTAGGTACATTAATAAAAACACTTTCATAAAAAAATTTAAAAACACAAAATCACTCCATGTGATCCCCTTAATACTTGCAACTAATTAATTTATACGAGCACTAGTAATATACATACATATCAATAGCTAGATACAGCCAGTACACACATATATAGACAAACTGGCCTTGACATTTATGACATATAAATATACATACATATAAATAGATACATCCAGTACATATAGTGTCCATATATTGATTATTCTATATATATACACTCGTATATATCAAATAGTAAAGCTATTGCTAAATTTTTGTGGCAGAAACATATCGTGATATAATAACGTGTGGTTCAAGGATAGTAAAACGAATCCCTTTATGATAAATATATTCATTTTGCAAGTTCGTTATTATGGTAGTTCCTACAAAGGATTGGACTAATGACATATATAATACTTGAATTCTCAATATATATGCTACATAGTTGGTTTTCATCCTTTATAGACTATGGTGTAATAAGAGCATCCGTCGACAAAAGGATCACCCTGATATGATTGTCTCATGGATATTGAGATTGAATCAAATCAAATGATTCTATTTATCAATCTTTTTGACCTCAGTTCCATAGGAGCAAGTCATAAAGATTGGGAAAAATCAGTCATTCTCAACCACTAATGAAGGATTCTTCAAAATTTTAAGGATTAGAGATCCTTTTTAAAATGAAAAATCGAATGGATTCAATTTTATACATATGCGAGGAAGGTAAGAAAAAAGAAAAAACACATCTTCTTTCTTTTATCACTTAGGAGCCGTAGGGGAAGAAAGTCTTGTGCACAATTTTGAATGAGAAAGAAGTGAGGAATCCTCTTTTCGACTTTGACTCTCTCACTCCAACTGTTGCTTTTCTTTCTATTACTTCAAAAGTAGCTGCTTCATCTTGTGCCACTTGAATTTTCGATATTCCTTTTTATTCTCATCAAATGAATGTCATCTTCTTGAAATCCTAACTAATCTTAGCATGATATTGGGAAATCTCATTGCTATTACCAAAATAAACATGAAACTTATGCTTGAGCGTATTCGTCCATAGGACAAATTAGATATGTAATTATTTGTGTATCGCTTTCTTTTATTGACTTATGGGACGACATGTAACTAGGCTGGGGTTTTGATGTGTTGGAATAAATACATATATAATTTCTAAATTCATAAGATATAAACTCTAAAATTAAGAGTAACATCAGAAGGTTTTATTAGTACGTAGTATATATAGCCATAGTAACTCTCTATAGCGCAGCCATAGTAACTCTGCACATTATAGCTCAAAACCTGAAAATTGTAGAAAACAAGAAAGAGTTATAAAATATCTAATATGATGTGCCCCTAGAGCTGTCAAAATGGGATGGACCCTGCGGGCCAGCCCATTTAGCCCCATTTCTAACCCCCTTATTTCTAGCCCCCACATAATGGGGTTAGTTTTTGGCCCTAACCCTATTTAGCCCCCATATGATGGGGTTATGATAGGTTGGCCCGCGGGCCACCCTATTATTTTATATTTGTGCATGCGTAGAGCAATACTGTCGCATGAAATTACCTTTCTATCCTTACTTTTAAATAAATTAAAAAACCCCACCCCCACCACCACCGCCGACCGGCCACCACCACCTCCGCCGGCCGGCCACCACCACCACCACCACCACCACTACCCCACCACCACCACTACCGCCCACCACCACCACCACCCGCCGGGGTGGTAGTGGTGGGGGTGGTGGCCGGACGCTTGTGGTCGGCGCGGTGGTGGTGGTGGTGGGGTGGTGGGGGTGGTAGGTAGGGGGGGTGGGGTTTTTAATTTTTTTTAAATTTATTTAAAAGTAAATAAATTAAGATAATTATAATTTTTTTAATGTAAATAAATACACATTAAAATAATATATTCAAGTGACAACATTACATTAGTTATGCATAGATACGTCAGACCTCAGAATATGGAATTATTATTACTAATTAATAAAAATATAAAAATGTATTTAATATTTAAAAATATTTTTTTGGCCCGCGGGCTAACCCTAACCCTTAGGGTTATATAATTTTTGGGCCCGTACGGGCTGTTTAACATGCGGGCTTTTTGGCCCTAGCCCGCGCAGGCTAGGGCCTAACAGGCCGGGTAGCCCGTTTTGACAGCTCTATGTGCCCCCAATATTGCCCCAAAAAATTTTTTTGGGGGGGGGGGTGTCCCATAATAATAATAATTATTATTATTATTAGATTCTATATAAAATGAGTGATATTTTGATATTTTATTTGCAAAAAATGGTGTTGTTTTCAAAAAAAAAAAATGATTTTTCAAAGATATACTACTCCAAAATTAGGTAGTTTCTCTTTTATTTAAAGTATTAAATCTTTGAAATATCATAAAAAATTGAAAACAACACAATTGTTTGCAAATAAAATATCAAAATATTCTTCATCTTATGTAGAATTTAATGATAAAAAGAAACACACACAAAATATTTGAGAAGCCTGCATTTTGGGGGGACAGCATGGAGGTACATCAGGCACCCCAGCCCCATGAAACTAAGCATGTTGACATATGTATAGGATTCCTATTTGAGGCACACTACAAAAAAAAAATGACACTATGTAGCAATTCATATGTAGTCGTGCATAAAAACCGCTACAAATATCAGCTTCTGTAGTGGGTTATAACAAAACTGCTACAAATTTGCAGCGGCAACACTTGCGCCAAAATGCGGGCTTGTTTGTAACAAGCTTTGTAGCTGTTATAAGAAATAAAATGCTAAAATTTGGCGCTAGCTTGGCCCGTAATGGCGAGAAGATTTGTGATGAGAACTTTGTAGTGGTTATAAGAAATAAACCGCTACAAAGTTGTCACCCGCTTGGCACGTGATGACGCGAAGGTTGTGGCGGTTATATTTGTCACGGTTCTAGGATAATAACCGCTACAGAATTTGAAGAGACAACATTTGTCATGGTTTGAAAAAACAAAGGCAGAAACCGCAACAAAAACAGAGGCAGAAACCGCAACAAAGTTTATCATTTGTAGCGATTATATCGGAAAGCGCTACAAAAGTTCAACCTATATATACCCCCTCAAGCCGTCAAATCATTTTTAGAAAATAGTGCAGAACGCAATGGATGATTGGGTTGCAATATAGTTGCCTCTCTCTGATGAAAATAAGTTAGTGAATTTTTAATCAGAGATTGGCATCTATTTTGTAAATCCAATCTTCACGTGGCGTGTTGCACTATTTTTCAGTAATGATGAAATATTGTAGCGGTTTTTACTTAAAACCGCTACAGGAAGTAAATAGTCATACATTTGTAGCGGTTATATTTCAATAATCGCTACAGAACGCAAGGAGTCATGACATTTGTAGCGGTTAAAGAACCGCTACAAAGTGTCACGCTGACAAGTTAGGGTTTCATATTTTATAGTGATTTATGTAGTGGTTTATTTTCAACCGCTACAAATAAGTAATATTTGTAGCGGTTAGGTCACAAAACCACTACAAACATCATGCCTTTTTAAACCTCGTCGCCACCACAAGGCAAACCACACAAAGTTTGAATCATCGCCTCTCAACTTTCCTTCTCTAACATTCTCTTACGACATTTATGAGTTTTGGATTCTATGAGACATTAGGGAAAGGGAAAAAGGTAGTACGTGGTAAAGTGCCTCAAAGAGGGGTAGTAGTATAAGGGTCGTGATAGGGGCCGTGGGCATGGGCGTGGGGATAGAAATATTCCTCTACCACTGCAGGTGGGGGTTGAGATAGATCAGTTGTTCTCAGAGGGGCCAATCCCACAGTCGGAGGCCCTAGAGGGAGGACAAGACGTACATCTATCCCTCAGTGACATTGATGAAAATGTTGAGATAAACATCCAGTTTCCCATAGGCGAGGCGAAGCGATTTATTGATCGTATGGAGGAGTGGGACAAAGGTAACCCCCGACCGTCATCTTCCCACTCGATCGGATTTGAGGTGGATGTCGAAGGTAAATTTAATTATTTCTATGACAAAATTTAAATTTAAATTCCTTACGGTTAATTAAATTGTATTTAAATTTAATACAAAAATGTGCTTATGATTGTGTATATCCGCAGGGGGACATTAGCAGGAGGAAGCTTGATGTTCCTGGTGTGAATCTGTTACAAGGACCTCGCATCATAGTTGACTGGAATGAGTTCACAGACAAACCGATCGGGAACATTGGTCACTTGTTCAATTGTTGGTTGATGGGCCTGAGCGAGAATTGGGTGCAGTTCTCCATCCACTTTCAGAGTTGGAAGCATGTTCTGAAGCTGCCAAAGGACATAGTGTTTGAGAATGTTGTGCCGGTAAGTAATTTTGTTTAATTATATTTTAGATGTAAATAGTTATAATTTTTGGTTTATTTATTTATCAATTGATTAATTTAATTAATTATTAATTAAATTATGATACATCATAAGTTTAAATTCTGAGCCAACAAGAAGATGTACTCATTGATGAAGATAGGGGACGGCGGGATGAATCGGAGGGGGTCGTCTCTATAATAGGATGAATAAGGATGCAACGATTCCTATGCAGTAGCTGATTGAGAGCATCCTAGACGGCATCCCTGCATTAGACTGGGCGAGTTTTGTCCAGTCCAGGAAGAGCCAACAGGCATAGGTACATTTTTAAAGAATTATTAATTTCTTAATAAATATTCTTTTTGTAATTATTGTAATGTTTTGTGTCTTTTGCGGTCAGTCCCGAGTAACACCGTGAAGTTGGTCGCGATGAGAGAATCCATCACATGGCAGGATCCAAGACATTTGTTGTGACCTATAATGAGCTAGAAATTTTAAAGTTAAATTAATTTTATATTTATATTAGCAAATTATTAATTGTTTTATTTTTGAAATAACAAAGTTCATATTCTTTTAATTCTTTCAGGAGAGGAAGTGTAACATCCCATTTGAAAACGGCGGATTTTTTTTTTAAAACGTTTCCAAATATTTCAAGCAGAGTAATCAGAGTAGAGCATTGGAGCGAGTAAGTAATTTACATTACATTCAAAATATGGACCATAGTGTAAATGTATCGGATTACGATCATCCGGAATTCTCAAAAGTTAAAGAAACTAAAGAAAACGATAGATAATGTAGACACGTCTTGGCCTACTCCAAATTTCATAGCCTCGATCTCCAAACATCGGTCCTCCGCACTGATACTACAGTGAGATCCATTCCATGTATGGATCTCGGGTAACGGTTAACCTTATGCTCAAATAAAACAAAGATACGTACAATAGATATTCATTTCAATACAAAGATATCATCACAAAAGCAAACGGCGGATGTATGATCAATAACATGGACAGAACATAAGTACAAAGCAGTATGTAAAGTCTCTCTCGACTAGTTCTGCACATATCCATTGCCACGCCACCAACGTGTCCTCAGCGCTAGGAATAACTCAAACGGCATTACCAATACTATAATCCGTGGGTAAGCTGTAAGTATCTCTGACGATTCTCAACGTAACCTCGCCTCTATGAACGTATCTATAACACAAAAGTATATAAGCAGCATAGAGTTAGGGTTACAGTACGCGTCCGTACCTTAGTTGCAGATATCCGGCTCTTTCGGCTAAAAACGGTATTTTTGACGCCGTACGTAAAATAAAAAACAAATGGCTCAACAATGGCGGCAAACAAATGGAACGATGGAATTTCGACAATGTTCGACGTCGAAGTATTCTAATCAGAATAATAACACACTTATGAATATTTGGCAGCTTAACGGGCATTTTAGGTGAAAAAGACCATTTTGCCCCTACTACCCCTATTTGGCGAATTTTGCCGTAACTTCGTTACTTTGACCTTATTCCATTTCAAAATTATCCCCACTAGGTTTTTACCTCGTCAGGAATCTTTCAATGCAATGAGGCTTAAAAACAAGTATAGGAATATATTCGAAACTTCCTAGATCAAAACAACAGTTCTACTATAACTACCGAAAGAACTACGGAAACTAAAAGCTAAGGACATAAGAACTTACTCGGAGCTAGGCAGAATTTTTGCAGAGCTTCTCACTCTAAGTTTCGGCCAAGGAAGAGAGAAGAAATGGTGTGAAGAGTGAAGAAGAGGGGAGGGCTATTTATAGAGAAAATTCAGGACGTATCGAGAATTTTCTGCTTTGTTTTTGAACCGTTAGATCTAGGGTTTTGGGAGAAGCAATCTTGACCATTCAAGGTCTTGGTCGACATCTACGGGCCCAAAAAGTCAAAGAATGAGTTGTCATCCAATGATGACTCTTGCTTTATGGCCTCCGGCCTGATAAAGCTACCCGATCGGTGTCCGTTTCGCGCGATTTCACAAAACCTCAAAAATTCGGGCGTGTAACTTTGAAGATCTTTTCATCCTCTTTCATATTATCTATTTTGATCCTCTTTTTGATCATATCCAGGTATTCTCCGGTGCGTCGGAAGATATCCTCTTTCATAGAACCAACTTCTGGACAATAATTCGCTGAATCGTAAAATGTTCAGTTGTTGCCTAACTTAATCCCGTGTTTGAAAACATGCAATTGTTTCTATAGGTTCTTACTTTGCCTATCTGGCTCTACTTTATCTGATCAGCTTTCCGTCTTATTAGGAATTAGGGTTTTCGGTTGCGGAAATCACGTCTGATAAATTCTTTCTTCGTGTAAAAATTTACTTGTTCTTAATTTGATCAGTTTGAAAAGACTTTTACCTCTGGTTTACCTGTAGAATTTATTTCTGACTTTTCCCCTCGGCTTTTATAAGCCGACTCACCGCATTATATTATTATTTTATTCTAATTATCATTTTAATTATTTAAACAATTCATTTTAATTAAAAATACCAAGAATTTCGCCCCCCTCATCTTAAAATTCAGTTTTAATTATTTTTTTCATAATTTTTTCCATTTTTAAAAATATAATATTTTTTACCAAAAATTCTTGTTTTACCCCCGCGCCGTTAAGGCTTAATCAGTCCTAAATTCTTCGTTTAGTGATCTTTTTAGGATTAGGTTTCTTCATACATTTTTAATTTTCTATTTTTCTCTTGTTTTACTGAATCGATTAGCTAGTAATTATCTAATCATTCTCTTACCAATGGTTGATAATTTTATAATTTACGATATTATTATCTTACAAACTTTATACTTGACATTGTCATTTTATATCCTATGTAAAATATTAAAAATGTTTACATCATAAAGTTACTTTATGGTTCTGTAATGCTTTTTAAACATTTCTTCATGTTATTTCCTCCGAAATAATTTATTAAATTCTTATAATTAAAGATAATACTCCCATAATTTTTCATGATCTTTCAGTATTTATCATAATGTTTTTAGACCTGTTTCTATCACCATTATTGCATTTTTAGTCATTCTGTTCATCTGATCTTTCGTAACTTTTTCGACAATTTACTTGACAATTATAACAATTTTCTTTAATAGTTTTAAACTCGTAAATTTGCTTCATCAAAATATTCATTAATTTATCTTATCTCAAGAATTCCAGATTTGCTAAAATCCGGGTATTACAGGAAGGCTCAAGAGGAGAATTGTTAGACGGACTATGAGGAGCTGCTCACATACACTCATAGACACCGTGACAAGACGACGACCTCTTTGCAGCAGAGAAGCTGATAGTAAGTTACATACAAGTGATTTATATAGTTTATTTCATTTATTTAAATTATATAAAATTGTTTCATTAATGTTTTCTGAAATGTGTGCGACAGGAGCGGATCAAGTAGACTTAGGTGGAGCTGCGACAGTCCCAAACCCCGGAGTCACAGGGGTCTGTGGATCCTACTATCCCATTGAAAGCTGCCAAGGCCCAGTTGAGCATCCTGGGCGCGTTAGGGGCATGGGGTTAGGCGCCAGGCTTAATATGGTCTATGGAAAGAACTCCACTCTAAGGCCGGAATGTAACGTCCTCAAAATTAACTTAACATAATAACTAATTAAGGATTCATTAACAACTAAGTAATGCTTCAACATTTACCAAAATATCCAAAATAAACCAGAGTATGCAAAATGAGCCCTAACGTGGCAATATACAATCATCCAACATAAACCAAAAAGACAGAAGCACTACTCTTAGCAGAAGTAGCCTAAGCTTCCGAGGTCTTCCCTAATGGACCCGCACGGGAACTATCACATGAAAAATGTGGTAACCATCAATCCAACTTATTATGAATACTAATATGTGCTAGTGAGGTGCCAAGTGGAACAATTTATATAACAAAATATAAAAAATATAGTTCACCAATATCCATATCACAAAATTTCACATCATAAATTATATATCATAACTTAGGTATCACAATTTTTCATTTACACAATTCCCAAGATGCCTCCCACCAATCCAACCGAATCGCCTTATTTCCTCCGACTAGACTCATGGGCTAAGTTACATCCATGTTACTGGTTACTCAAAAGCTCACTGGTCATGTGATGAGGACCGGCCAAAATCCTCAGAGCACATGTCCCAGACTATGGGTCTTTCCCCCTCATTGAACTAGTGGGGTGTCGTAAGCCCTCATTGAACTAATGGGCCAGTCCCTCATTGAACATGTGGGACAATAGAAAGCCAACTATTATGTATCAATAGAGGTCTCACCACGTGGTGGAATAAATTACTCTATTTCTTCCTCATTCAACCCTTTCCATAATTATCATAATAAATAACTCAATAGGAATTTTTCCAAGATTTTCACATTCATAACATATTATTTTAAAAAATTCTCATAACCATATCATAATATCTCAATTCTCAATTCTTTCACATATATAAATATATGCATATATTTCACCATTCAAAACATAAGGTTCCACAAGGAAATTTCTATTAAAATATTCATAATTATTTCACAAAATACTCACAAACAACATATCAATATACATAACAAGTGGAAAGTGGTTACCTCTCGACGAAGCTAACTATTATTACACTGCTCATAATCCAAGAGCTCAAACACATGCCAAAAATCAATCTCAACTTCGCGAGTACAACTACAACCTCCGATGTTAGAAATTCGAACTTCTTCAATGTCCTAAAGTAAGATCATCAAAATTATTAATTTCCCTTCCTAATAAATAATAATAATATTTATTATTATTTATTTATCTATTATATTAAGTGTCATGTCCTTTAGAAATATTAAAAAGGGTTGTCCTTGTCACTTTAGAATCTTTATAACCCTTAATAGACAAGTTATCCAAAACAAACATTTATTTTGAAGGTTATGCACAAGTTAACAACTTGCGTGACTATTTTAAGACTTGTAAAAAATTCAGCCTTTAACTTTTCTGAGAATTTAGAAAATTCATAACTAGACCGATACAACTCCAAATGGAGTGATTCCAATTTCTACTTAAACCTTGATAATTCTATTTTTATAAATTAAAGTCACCAAGTTGATTTATGACTGAGAACATTTCCAACTTTTGAAAAACATAAACAATGTCCGGAATTTCCCAGATTTCTTGACTAAACTTTGAGGAACCTTAACTCCTTCAATACTTATTGGAATTCGACAAATTACCTATCAAATTAAACCTCTATGTGTCTACTATTTTACTGGAAAATTTCATGTAAAAAATCAAAGGTTTTACTTGGTACGAAATCCAACGTCATTTTGCTACTCCAGGATCATACTAAAACTTTCTAGATTTTTAGCTCAACTTACACAAATTATATCTCGAGCTATAGACTTCCGTTTTAGGTGTTCTTTGGCTCTTTGGAAAGGTTGAGATGTCTAATATTTACTGTAAAATTTCAAGGAAAAAATCAAATGTTTGCCATTTCAAAATCAAGCCCGAAAATTACTGTTCATCGGAAGAGCAGAAAACGTTCCAGATTTTGGTTAAACTTTGGAAAATCATACCTCTAAATCTACACGTCCGTTTTGGCTGGGTTTTGGCTCGTTTTAAATATCATAAGGTGTACTAAGTCTCTACAAAATTTCAGGTTCAAAAGAGTTCGTTTGCCCTGGTCTTGCTTTACCCAAAGTTTACTGTTTCAGTGCCATGTTCAAATTTCCAGAAACGCATCAGCTTATGAAAACGTTCCAGATTTTGGTTAAACTTTGGAAAATCATACCTATAAATCTACACGTCCGTTTTGGCTGGGTTTTGGCTCGTTTTAAATATCATAAGGTGTACTAAGTCTCTACAAAATTTCAGGTTCAAAAGAGTTCGTTTGCCCTGGTCTTGCTTTACCCAAAGTTTACTGTTTCAGTGCCATGTTCAAATTTCCAGAAACGCATCAGCTTATGATTTCATGCATATGACTCATATTCACACATGCATATACACCATTCAATCATCCTCTTTTATGCTCTACTACTTTGTGTGGCTATCTAGACATTTTAGCCGTTTGGAACATGCTAAAAACGCCTCTGTTTTAGCTCCAGGAAACAGTGCAACATGCAGAAGAAAAACCATGTTATTTAAGCTTCAAACTCTCAAACCAATCGTGCAGATATGCAGTAGCTAGATGGGAGGAGATTCAGAGACTCACCTTGGTCAGTACTCGAGCTTACATGCAACGTTTAGTCCCTCCTCTGTCTTCCACGTCTCTGCCTCTGTTTTCATTTCGTTTCTGTTCAGTAACGAGCCATAGCACTTCCTCTCGGTTTCACTCTCTCCATCACACACTCTTGGAGTTTCTGAGCTCCTCCGACTCTCCCTCTTACTCTTGATCTCATCTGTAGATATAAGAAGGGGTGAGGAGGTGCACTGGGCTCAAGGAGTATGGGACGGTCTGAGCTTGCGTGAACAGTTGGATGGCCGAAAGTGAGATTTACGCTGGCGTGATCTGATTTTCTGCTGATCTCGTGCTGCCATATGATTTAGTTGCAGCTGGATATTGGCTTTGGGTCATATGTGAGCTGAGTTTTGTTATTGTTGGGCTAATAAACCAATTGAAGGTGTTTAGGAAAAATGAAGACAATGGGTTGATGTGGGCTTGGTTTGCTGCATCTCATCCTCTCTTTTTGCTGGCCCAATGAGATGAGAATAAAGGATAATGAAATGGATTTGGTTTATCCCACTTGATCCTCTTCAAATATTCTTTGACTTTATTCTTTTCTCAATTAATTTATTTGGCCATAAAATATTATCTCTAAAATATTTATGCCAAAAATTATCCCCTAATTATTTGTCCTTAATTTATGGGAAATATGGCTTAAATTAAAATAATTATTCTTATAATTATTTTAAGCCAAAATTTCATAATTAACTTCCCTATATTATTCAAACTTTAAAATCTAAAAATTTGGGATGTTACATGGAACCTCCGGCGTGATAAGGTCGACAGCTAAGGCGATTCAGGCGATAATTGACGTGCAGGTTGACGCGAAAGTTGACACCAAGACTCAGGAGCTTGCTAGGCTGTTTCAGGACCAGGCTGATACTTGGTACGCTCATCAGAAGGAGAACTGGGATTTTCTGGCTAATGCCTTCAGGGAGATGTTTCCTGACAAGCAGTTACCACCTCCCCCGCCTCCTCCTACGTTCACCTTTGATGCTCCCCCTTTGCCTCCTCCTACTGATGACGAGGGTGTTCCCTCTGCTCCTACGCACGCTGATCCTACCTCCCATGAGAGAGCCCCCTAAGATAGGACATGGTCATTAGGGTCCTGATAGTTTGCTTCTATTTATGTTTATAGACACTTTGTATTTTATTTTAAATGTTTGTTATCTTTTATTTATGTTATTGGACAATTTTATGTCTTTAAAATTATTGTTATCTTTCATTTTAATTGTTATAGGATCAAACATTCAACCTTTCGTCTGTAGCTTTCTCTTAATTATTAATTAATAAACAATTTAGTTGTTATAATTTATTAAGTTAAGCAACCATCTAGATTAAATTGTTTTGAATCAAAGTTTCTTAATCTATATTTTCGTATTCAACTAAGTTTTGTATGTCATAAATGATACTTTAAAAATGGGTTGCATTATTTATTAAAAACTCTAATTCTTCCCTCTAAAGAATTCGTTATATATTAGTTTGTAAACACTGTATCTATCTTTAATTATAAATATTATAGGATTTTTATATTTTTTAATTATATTATATAACAATAATTATTGAAAATAGAAAAGATGATATATATTTATCATAAGCATAATTATAGAATAAATTTACATAGATAAATAAAATATAAATTGTTAAATTTTGTAGCGAGGTTTAGTTATAGAAACTGCTACTAAAGTATAACATTTGAAATTCAAAACAAGAAACCTGCTACTTTTTAAAACGGTCTTCATTTTGTAGCAGTTATTTAGACAAAAACCGCTACAAGATTCAAATTCAAACATTTTAAAAACCCGCCAGACTTTTGTAGCGGTCTTGAACCTAAACTACAAATGTAAATGGTCTACATCTTGCAGTGGTTTTAAAGACAAAAACAGCTACAAATTTGTAATTTTGTAGCGGTTTTTAAACCGCTACAAAATATATTTATATTTGTAGCGGTTATTGTAGTGGTTTGTTAACCGTTACAAATTTTCCAATGTTGCATATATGCCCAACATACGTCATGAAGATGATTAAACATTCTCTCTTCACATATATTCTATCATATCTCTCTTCACTACATCTGGATAATTCATGGATCAAGTTGCCGCGCAGTTCTCCCGCATATTTGACAGGATTGACCACTTTCTTAGATTTCACTTTGTCTCACACTAGCTATAATGGTAAGATCGTGTGTCTGTGTTGTTGATGCAAGTTTAAGAAATGACATACACGAGAAGTTGCTAATGAACATATGCTTCAAATCTACAAACCGCTACAAACATAGCGGCCTCAACCGCTACTAATAACACAAACCGCTACAAAAACTTCATATCAACCGCTACAAGTGTTACGCAGATATCCATATAAATATCCCAACTGCACCTCATTTTATATGCTTCATTATCTCTTCCTAAACATGTTTTCTCTCATCTGTCAACATTTTCTAAGATGTTAAGTGTTTGAAGATCATCTGTTTACAAATATTTCTTTTTCCTACTAACTTTGTGATACTTTTTTTTTTTAATTCACAATTTTAAGCACCTTTTTCAACAATCCTTCTACTTTCATATACATTATTTTTATACTTAAATATTATTTTTAATGAAATCATAATTAGTTCTTATTATATCTACACATTCTCATTTTTATACACCTATATAATAACCATATATAATCAAATATCATATATTAATATCAATTATTTTTAACTAATAATATAAATTATTTATATGAAATTATTATTTAATTAATAAAATAATCTAAAACGACTCTTTCAATTTTTTTTTACAAATGTTATTCATTTGTAACGGTTCCCTAACTGTTACAGATTGCGACATATAAACTTTTCCGTCCGTTTGTAGCAATTCTTCAACTACTATAAATTTGGATAAAATTTTAAAAAAGGAGGCAGATTTTTTTTTCGAAATAATGGCGGGAAAATTTTGCAGCAGTTATTTAAGCGCTACACAATAATTTGAAACTTTCAGCACCTTTTTTTGAAATTTCATCCAATTTTGTAGCGGTTAATGAACCGCTACAAATTATTGCTGCCATTTTGAAATTTTTTGGTGATGTATTTAGTAGTAGTTATATAATTGCTACCAATATGGTTAATTTCATATTGTAGCGGTTAAAAACCGCTACAAATTCTTCACATACGACGTCATCCCAGTCTCATATGGTAGCGGTGGTGAGAAACTGCTACAGTTACAGTAGTGGTTAATTTATATTTAGTGGTGGGTTTCTAGAACCGCTACAAAGTTGCTTGCAATGATGTGTTTTGTAATAGTTATGATAATTGCTACATATGTCATTTGTAGCGTCTTAAACCGTTACAACTACAACATTTTAACAACTACAAAATGCCATTTTTTTTTTAGTGGCAGGATTCCATCCAGTCAATTTTAATTGATTTTATTATATGAAAGTGCTGATTTTGAGTTATTGTTGCTTTGATTCCATATATGTTTACATATACACACACACACACCTTTTTACTTCTTAGATTTCGTTGATTTTTTATTTATTTTCTTTACCTAAATATAAGTAGATTTCATAAAGAATTGTGTAAGTTAAAAAATGTAAACACAAGAGCTTACAAATTTTTTGTTGGGGGATGTCAAAAATTTGTGTCATACGTTTGTAAGAGCTTAATCAAATGACAAGCATTCAATAACGAATTTCAAAAATTTATATATAATTTTTTTGGGTACAAAAGAAAGCAGAAGCCTTAATAATTTAAGAAACATCATCAAGGGACAGGTAAGACGTATGAGGGCTTACACACGTACGACATTAAATTGGCCTGGAAACGAATGAAGTTTGAAACTAATTGGACTTCTTAACTTTTAACCAGTACTGATCCCAGAAATAAACTTCGTTATGAATAGTTCACCATGCAATCGCCATTTTTCTACATTTTATCTTTGCTCTACTATTTTATTCATATGTGACATAAAGAAGACGAAGCACTGCTTTTCAAAGGGGAAAAAAGAATAATCAATATATAATGCTTAATTATTTGAAAATATGGAAGAAAAAATGACATTATATAATAAAATTATTGCATAATTTTTCACCATTTCAGTAAAGAAGTTTGATTCATGACTATTGCTTGTTTGGAGATGTTTAACAAAAGCATGTTGATGTAAGCAATGACAAAAATTTTCTCACGTACATTGAATAACTACTTTTAAATGCTTACCAATCCAAACAAACTATACCAGTTAAAAAAGAAACCGGTACTTTTACAATAACATGTCCAGCATTGATTAGGATAAAGGGGTGTACCCATTATTGAACTGAAACAACCTCAAACTGCAAATGATCAATTAATTGGTAGGCGACAAGATGGAATTGCCAGTAGGTGATTGGCTCTTGGCATCGATAAGCCAAATGTCTCAGTCATATCCAACTTATCTGGAGACATACCTTCTGGAAGTTTCCAATTAAAGCAGTGTACTAATTGTGCTAAAATGAGCTTAACAGTAGTTAAACCCAATTGTATACCAGGACAACCTCTCCGACCCGAACCAAATGGTAAGAATTGGAAGTTATATCCTCGATAATCCATATTACTATCCAAGAATCTCTCTGGATAAAATGATTCAACATTATGAGACCATATCTTTGGATCTCTTCCTATACTCCACGCATTTACCATGATCCGTGTGTTCTTCTTTATGTAATAGCCATTGATTGTGATATCTTCCCTACACTCTCGAGGGACGAGGAAGGGTGCAGCAGGGTATAGTCTCATAGTCTCTTTAATCACCATATCTAAGTAACTCAACCTCGGCAAATCAGCTTCCTCAACCATTTTGCTTGTGCCCACTTGGTTTTCTAGTTCGTGTTGGAGTTTCTTCATTACCCTTGGATTCCTCAAGAGTTCTGGGAAAGCCCACAAAACGACAGTAGCAGAAGTGTCTAATGAACCACCAAGCATATCCAGAAGTATGGCTTTGATGTTGGTTCGATCTATGACAAAGTTGTGCGGATCATCGTAAGTTTCCATGCAAGAGAGTAGTATGTCCACAAAGTCCTTGTGTCCCTTATTCTGCCCTACTTGTTGTGCATCTTCATGCTCTCTAATAATGGTTTCTAATATCTCATCTAGTTCCTTGCTCATCTTCCGCAGTCGTCTTGTAAAGCCCTAAATCAAAAGGGATACTTTAGTTTCCAAAATTTAATTATTGGTTCTCAGTTAAATATATTGTTTTGTGTATAATTTCACCCAATTATTCTTTTGTGTTGTAAAATAGGCCCGATCGCCCCTTGTTGGATTGGGTCCAAATCCATTAGTTTTAGAGTCAAAATGCAATATACAGACTTATGGGGTAATTAAGTGTAATATTTCCATTTATTTCAAATGCACTGGTGGGAACAATTTCCTGATGAATGTGGGTTGAGAGAGTCTTTTTGCAGGAGCATATATTAAATATTGATAAGGAGTTGTGGGAAATCAGTTTATTGCATCCCTATTTTAACTACTCCCTCTTCTCCCCCCCCCCCCCCCCCCTTTCTTCTTCTTTTGTGTATATTTGTTGTGTTAAAACGGAATCTGTCATTGTCATATGGTTTTATGCGGATACCTTGATATGTCGAATTATGTCCCAAATACCCCAAAAACTAACACTTTGATATTTTGAATCTTGAGCCTATAATAACTTCCTAGCTATAATCTAATTGGTGTGGGAATAGTCAATAGTTTAGTAGTTAGTGAAGTCTTCAATATAGCAAAGAACTAAAAAGAAAGTAGCGCAAGTCGTTAAAACGACAACGTTTTGAGTTAGCTTTGACATGGATGGATCTGGCTTCAGAAGTGCAGCATATCATGCGCTCTCTCTAAATTAAGTACCACATCACATACCGACATAAATCCATATTTTCAACGTTTCACATTAATAAAAATATTAAAAAAAGCACAAAATCCTGTTTCAAGATGGCTATATAAAGAATGGGGTTGAATTAATAGATACGTCCAAAACCAAACACGCAGGCGTTTTAGACTTCTAGCCGCCGACCGTAGCACCTCCATATTGACTATAATAATTAATAAACTCTATCACCGAACAAGAAAACAAATACAAATGAAGTCCTTTGCATTTGCATGAACAAACAGGTCTAACCTAATAACATCAAGCTCCTTCCTTATTTTTCTTTAACTATGAAGTTTTAAGTTTAATATTTTTGACATCATACACACACACACACACATAAATATAGGAGAAAATTTCAGTCAGCCACCTCTCTAGCAGTTTTTTTTTCAGTCCACCCTCAAAGGATTCTTAAATTTTACTGCACCCTCTTAGACAACGATGTTCTTACTTTATTTTTTGAATTTTTATTTGCCTTGTAGAGCCTCTTATTTATCTTGTGAATAATTAAAATATTCTTATTAACTCCCTATATTTTTTTGTAAATATATTTATTTTTCTTATAAATATCTTTATTTGTCTTATAATAACTAAAATGTTCTTGTTCACCCTATGGATTCTTTTGAATCTCTTTATTTATCTTGTTAATGCATTCTCTGTTTTATAAATTCCCTTTATTAAAAAAAAGTGATGGGTATTATTGTCTTCTTATACATAAAACTTAATTTCATTTCAGTGGGGTGCAGTAAAATTTACAGAATTTATTGGGATGACTGAAATAAATTTGCTAACATCGATCGGCTAACTGAAATTTTCCCGTATATATAAGGGGAGACATTCTAGTCTTGAAGTTTGGTTCCCAACTAATCCGTTCTTCAGACACCATGTAATAGGATAAAAAAAAAAAATTAGAAAAAAAAAACTGACCCGATATATAACATCCGGACCCTTCTTCGGTAATAGGATAACCCCGAAAAACCCAAAAAAAATTATAAAAAAAAAAATGGTATCTAGAAACTTCATGACGTGCACATGCCGACAAATTTTAAGGGTCATGTTCCTCTCAAGTCCCCTCTCTCATTTTCTCTCACAATCTGTTTTTGATCCGATAATTTGATCTTAAAAAAAAAAAAAAAAAAATTCCTGCAAAAAGACAAAAAATAAAAAATAAAACTTCATGACGTGCACATGCTGACAGAAATTTTAATGGTTTATAATGTCTCTGTTCATTTGTCTCTCCATTTCCTCTTCATCTCTACCATCTAGATTCAGTTTTAATGATTAAGATTTAATACTATTTAATATTATCTTTAGTGTTATAGTAATATTTTAGTAAATTGTGAGCTAGAGAGGAGATTTGTGGCCCCACAACACCAAATATTGTTGGTATATAAAAAGACAAATAACTCAAGGAGAGTTAAATCTTTCCACTACAGGAAAACAATATCTTTCCACAACAGGAAAACAAATTGCCCCTACCACGCGGCATCTTTTCAATTTGATTTTTGTAAATGGTAATAGTGAGGTGATCTGGCTTATTAAATTTCTGCGCCTCGAAGAGTTTTGGCCCACGCCCATGCTGATCAGCAAATAAAAACTCAATTATCCTTATCTCCACTCTTGGAAGCATAAATTATTCTAAATTTTCCCATACCCTTCTCTCTATATCTATCTATCCATCTATCCATCCATCCATGTATCTCTATCTGTTCAAACTTTTCGCACTATCAGATCAAAATTTGAAAGGATGTAGTTAGGCAATGGACAGATTTTCTGATTGAAACATAGAATAAAAAATGAGGAAGACGAACATTAAATATGTAGTTCAGCTGATAATGATACCTGGATATCAAGTGGCGCCAAGAAAGAAACGAAATCTGCAATATTGAAGGCTCCAACCAAGTCCAGCGTCTCATGAATAAGTCCCTTCAGATCAAACCTACTGTCCCTGTTGCATCCAAATATCATTTTATACATTGTGTCTTCTACAAGCAGCTCCACCTTCTCCGTCAGATCCACCGCCTCACTCGACGCCGCTGATTCCTCAATCGACTTCACCAGCTGTCCCAGCTCCCCCCTTCTCAAGGGGCCAAACATGTCCACCTTCGATGCACTGAAAAGCTGCAAAGTACAGAGCTTCCTCATGTTGCGCCAGTAAGGGCCATATTCAGAGAAAGCCATTCCCTTTGAGCCATAAGAAAGGATCTCCGACGCTTGAGTCTTTGGTCGGCTAGCAAAAACGACGTCGTGGGTCTTGAGGAAGGGCTCCGCAGCTTCAGGGGAAGAGACGACAACGGCAGGGACTTGTCCTAGTCGGACGGACATGATGGGACCATAGCGCTTCGCGAGAGACTGGAGGGACCGATGCGGGAGAGTACCCAACAGGTGGAGGTTACCGATAATCGGCCAGGCCGGTGGACCTGGGGGTTGTTTCAGGTCATCCTTGGGTTGCCGGCGGCAGAGGAAGAGGAACAGAGCTGATAGAAGGAGGAGAAGTGGAAGAAGAATAAGGGAAAGCAACATGTTTGATTGTATGTATGATAGAGGAAATGAAGAAATATGAAGAAGGAGGCTAGTCGCTCGCTGTAGATAAACCTAGAATAAAAATTTGAGAAAATCCTTTAAGCTCTGAAAGACTAAAAAAAATATTAAAAAAGTCTTAAAACATTTTGATATCAAAAAAAAAATTAATAATTTTTTTATTAGGTAATTAATAATTCTATCTGTAAAATTTTAATAACTTTTTGAAACATTTTTTAATCAGAATTTTTTATATGACATTTTTTATATTTTTTTGCCCATTTTAAGACTTAAAGGAATTTTTCTTGAAAAATTTGAAGGCGGTGTCAAGCGAAATAAGAAAATAATAATACGGTCCAAGATTCAATGTGGATTCAAATAAAATAAAAATAACAATGGTACGTCTCGTTTTTTGACTCAACGTCACACAGTTCATTTTACCAACAACACCCTCTTGCCCTTTTCACCATGTATATTTGTTAATAGGAGTAATCTTTGAATATTTCTAATCTAAAATTTTAAACTTTTAAATCTTCTAATTTTTTTTTGGTGTTTTAAATCCTTCTATTTTAACTACGTTAAATAATATCACCTTTTATAAATAAGGATATAATAGGAATAAAAAATATACATCTTACATATTTATTACTTATTATTAATAATTTAAACCATGTAATTTTAGTAGTCATTGATTATAAAAAAAAAAAAAAATTAAGGAGTGTAAAAATGTAAATTTAAAAATATTCCCTCGTTAAATCTCACGCCCGCATACTCCCACCACTTCACATCCTCAAAAGTTTGCTTTGGTTTTTGCACCAAATTGACTTGTGGCTTGCTTTTGAATTCAGGCGGTGGGTGTTGACCCATCAGCCATACCCATTACTGACTGCATAGAGATATTGGCATAGTTGGCTATTAAAAGCGGAAGCAGATCCTCTCTCATGATTTTTTTAAAATATTATTTTTAATAAATCCATATGGACGATTGATTGATAAGATGAAAGATAAGTCAAAGTAGTATTGTAACATTTCAGATTGATTGGACGGATATGATTTAAAGATTATGGTGGATAATGAGAAAAAAGATGATAAAATATTGGCATAGCCTGGAAGCAGATCCTCTCTCGAGCATGGAATAATAAATCCATATACCTTGATTGAAAAGATGAAAGAAAAAGTCTAGGGATGTAAATAGATCACGTCACGATTTTAGCTAAATAGATTTCATGATCTAACTTCCCTTCTTTTCTTTTTTCGTCCACTCTTACCTTTTATCCGCTTTATGATCATTGGATCAAGATCTAATGATCCACATTTAATATTTTATGAAATATTATTCCAATGGAAAGAATTATGAAAGGAAATAGAAAGAAAGACGACAATGAAATATTAAATATAGACAATTAGTTTTTGATCCAATCATCATAAAAGCGGTAAAGGATAAAAGCGAATGAAAACAAAAAACAAAAAAAACAAAGAAGCTAAGTTGATAATGATATATTTTATAATTAAATAGATATATATTTTATGATATAATTGACTGAATTTATTAATGTTTTACCTATTTAATTATAAGATATATATTTTTCTACCTTTTAATTAAATATAGGATAAAAGAATATTATGACAAAAAATCTATTCATATCCTATTTTATTGTGTAGGAGATATTATATCCATGAGCTAATTAAAAGATAAGGATATGCGAAACCCACGTACTAAATGGATAAAAAAACAATCTGAGGACATTCAATGAAATTCAATTTGATAGATCACATATTTGATTCAACAAGCTTATACTTCCCCGTGCGTTGCACGGATGAAAATATTTCACAGGATATTTAAACAAATTTTGTTATCTAAGTGAAGTAACTTTTTTGTTTTTAAGGAACATGAAAACATTTTATTAGAAATGAAACATCAACAATTATAAACAACAATATCGTCCAATTGATTCAAAGTACATATTAAAAATGAAATATCAACAATGTTAAACTACAACGTCTTCTAATCAATTAACATTCCTAAATGTCTCTTTATACACATCATTCCTTCTTGTGATCTAGTTGGCACGACCTTTATCATCCACAAAAACCTTGAGACCATCCATGCTTTTAAGAAGATGAGTCAATCGTAGGACCTTGTGCTTAGTTTGCAAATTATATATGACTTTATTTAGTGAAAGAATAATTATTGATAAAAACAAAGGTGAAGTTAAAAATGCTTCTGGGATTAGTGTTAATCTTAGAAAACCATAGCTTGCCTTGAAAAATCCTCAACCTTCCTTCTTCATTAACATTGCCAGGATTAGTGTTAATCTTAGAGAAGCAGTCTTTAATTCCCAAATGCTTCAAAATTGTCTCAGTGAAGAACATATTTGCATCACTCACAACCCTTAAATCACACCTGTAAAAAAACAAAAATGCCACCCATATATTTCTTCTTCTCCAAAAGGAAAGAAAAATAAGGGAAACAATAAGAGAAGAGAAAGATGCATATCCTAAAGCATGAGTTGCTTTAATGGCAGGGACTACCCTGGGATGTAAAGGAATCCTCTGGCTCCACCTCTTCAATTTCCTCAATGGTTACTCCTTGTGAATGCAGCTCCATCATCATCCTATGCTGTAAAATCAATACCTGGAAAAAGAAAAAAAAAACTAACTTATTTCTGTCATAAACATCAATATCAGAAGCACAAACTTCGCAGAAAAAATTCTGTAACTACACAGAATGAAGGAAATTTCACAATTATTGAAGAAATTTCATCATTGAAAGAGAAAATATTCTCTGAACTTGAAAAAAAAAAAAAAACCCAGATTTGCCTGGACCATCATTATTGAAGAAACAAAAATTAAATCTCTAGAGTTAAAAATTAAAAATTTTACCATATGCAAAGCACAACAACTTGTACTTGAAGAAGGAAAAAAAGAATGGCAAACAGATTTTAACCATATGCAACTTCTCAATGTAGAATCAAGAAGACAGGGAAATTGCTCAAGAACCGGTATAATCTTGTATGAACCTATAAGGCAATATGAAGAAAGTCATCAAACTAAAATAACCGGAAATAATTGTGGAATCAAAGATGAAGTCTTTTAAGTCAAATTAGAAAGTAAAAACATAGGAAACATACAAGTAGTGAGTAAATAGTGTTACTCAAAAATTTCATATTGATCACACCTATAAATTAAATTGACTTAACAGCCCTGCACTACATCCCTCACTGCATATCAGTAAATAGAACAAAATGAAAGAGAACCAAATAAAATTGACTTAACAGCCCCAATTAATCAATCACAAACAACATATTTGTTAAGAAAAGCAAACATGACTAACCTATTTTTATTTCTAAACAAATCTTAGAATATCAATACGTGTCACCTTAATAATTTTTAAATCTTCATAGAAGATATCAAGTCAAACCAATTCATAGCATTAAAGCATATTTTAGGAACTAACATCAAAAATTAGAAAAAAAAAATATAGATTTATAAGTAGACAGCTCTTTGGATAATTTATGGTTCTCTTTCATATGCTACAAGTTTAACTATTAAACGATTTTCAGGCACATGCTACTACTAACCAATTCAGTTTGCAATCTATTCAGGCGGGTGGAAAGAGCTTAATATGAAAAATACAAAAGGAGACAGCCAAACATCACTTTGCCAAGAATCAAAAGAGATATAAGCTGTTCCTACTCATCTAAAATCAAAGACAACTTTGCACTACATTCCTCACAGCATCCACAGTGACAGAGAAAAAAGAAAGAAAGAGAACAAAATGGAAGAAGCAATTTGTATCTAGAACAAAATAAAAGAGAACTAAATTAAATTGACTTAACAGCCCCAAATAATCAATCACAAACAACATATTTGTCAAGAAAAGCAAAGATGACTAATATCATTTGATTTCTAAACATGTCAAGAAAAGCAATTTGCATCATCCTTATCGTTACTTTTCCGCTAGAATTGCTGATTCCCATTGGTCCATCCTGCATGATTTTCAGTACTCATTGACCAAGGGTAGAAAGAACTTGTGTATTTATCAACGATTTTTTTTTTTCATTCAAGAATAAAAGAAACGCCACAACATTTTTTTTTGAAAGCATTCTCTGGAGGATTTAGAATAAAAGAAACAAATTTATGTGCATAATCCATAAAATATTTTTTAAGAATTTGGAATAGCATCTCATATAAATGTATATATCCAAGCATAAAACACACAGACACACACACTAATCATAAAAATCTTAAAGCTAACATTGAAACAGCCATTGCCATTTGTGCTCAAAAGAGATATCAGCATAGCAGAATTAAGTCATGAAAATGCGTATATATAAAATATAAATAATCACACAAGAAATTGGACCAGGTTGGGAGGAAACTATCCTTTTCACAAGAAACAGCCATTGCCATTTTTGCTCCAAAATAGAAACAGATAGTAGATAAACAAATCGCTAGAATAGTGAAAGATCCAGAAGATAGTAGAAGTAGTGAGGGTTTAAGATTACCTTTAAGAAGAGACTCAAATCCGTCTTAAACTCCCCACCTTGCTTCAAAGCATAAAAAACTCCAGAAAAAACACAAGAAATATGATTTTCAGGGGGAGGCAGAAGTTAGGATTGTTGGGATGGTACATCCTCAACTCTGCCTCCCCACTACGACCATCCTTATCGTTGCTTTTCCGCTAGATTCGCTGATCCCCATTCGTCCATCCTGCATGATTTTCAGTACTCATTGACCAAGGGTAGAAAGAACTTATCTGTTTAACAGAGAGGTCCACAAAAAGGCTCCTTCACGGGATAGTGAGTAATGTGAAAAGGGAAGTTAGAGAAAACCAATCAAGGAAATAGGCTCCTACATAAAGAAAAGGTAGAAAGAAGTTGGGAACAACTTTGTAATAAAGATTTTTAACTAATCAAAGAAATAGGAACAACTTTGTCTTGTGCACAAGTGCAGTAACTATCTGAGTTCTAAGATCTTCCATGCTCATCATTAGTGACAAAAATTAGCCTCCACTTTTATGATCACTTACGAAAAAGTAGAGACTCACTAAAAAGGAAATGGTGCAATGACTTTGCTTTTGTCCTGAAAATTGCTGCATTTGTACAGTAGGCACGTTTCATCTCAGCAACCCTTTCAAATATATCACTTTCTGAACACATACAACACAATCCAGAGTAAAAATGCCGGTTCACATTCATCCCTTAGCAAGGCACCCTTTTCTATGTAAAACCACTGATCCTTTAGCAAAATGGAAAAAACACATTGACCATTAAAGGACAACATCTTTGCACGGTCTACTAAGGATTCAGACAAGAATTATTCAAACCAAAAAAATAGAATTCAGAAAAGCTGATAAAGATATAAAGGACCATGCCTATAGTAGAACTTTGAAAGACCATACCATACATGAATGATCTGACACGTTATCAGAGTTGACATGAAGAGGGAACTTGCATATGAGAAATTGTCACAGTTCAGAAGCATATGAGCTTTCATTTTCATTTGACTCAGGTATAAAACAAAGGTCATAAAGCTACCCCAAAGAGCTTAAACAACAATACAAAACCATGCCAGTCAAGTCAGTTTTAGGATGGAAGCATGAAAATCGCTAGAGATGAGAAGCTTGTACCTTTTGATTCAGTTGTACATTTGGTTTCAGCTGTGCTACAATGAAATTATAGCCAAACAAAATTAAGCAACGAACTATAAATAATTCTATATTTTGTGTAGTAAAATCCAAGTCATTAATCAAATATATACAGAGAAATGAACATATAGAAACAACAAAATATCAAGCCAGAGCTACTGTTCGAAGGGTAACTATAAATTCTATATGAAGAAAAGGAATGGGAAGGGCAAACCAGATGAAGTGAGGAATCAAGACCGAAATCAAAGGCGGACGAAAAGCAAAGAAATTAATAATTTCAGATTAATGTATAAGCGGAGATATGAAGAAGCAAAATTTATAGGATAGATTAATGTAGAGCGCGACGGCGAAGAGAACGACAGAATGAAAAGTAGTAAACTACATACTATCTTCAAAAAAACTAAGAACCCAACAGCTGAGATCGACTTACCTAGACATGGTATAAAATACCTCCATTGGAACACAATACTTTAGGAGACGACGGCAAGATACACCCCCAAGGAGATGACGATGGGCCGGAGATCTTCCTCCAAGTGAGGAAATGCTGGCTCGCTTCACACACCTTCAGTGTGCTTCTTCACCGTCGCTCTCCACATTGCCGATTCACTTTTAGGTTAACAATTTATACCACTTCTTCTTCTGATGAGCGAGGAGGAAGATTTTCAAATTGAAAATTTGAATTTTGAATCTGAGAAACAGACGAGGATAGTGACATTTTAGAGAGAAGATCGCCGGGGAAGGAAAAAAATAAGTGAGCATCAGAGAGGCAGCTGTCACGGAGAGAAAAATGGGAAGAAAGCAGCTTTTCAGAAAAGGTGAATGAAAATGGGTGGAAGGCGAGTGAATGCAGGAGTAAAATTTGACCAAAAAAAAAGGAGAAGAAAGGACACGGCTGAAGTGAAGCCCGAGACAGGAAAAAAAGTAAGCAGATCGGCTTAGGAACAGTGATTTGTGTCTAAAGCCGTGCATAAGCAGTGATTTTGGGATGAGTTTTTATATATATATTGATTGGAATGGATTGATGCGTGGGCCCATGTAGATAAAAAGAGAGAAATCAATTGAGGAACATATCTATCATATCTTTAGGCAGTAGGGATGTTTAAGTGTGGGACCCATGGCAAGAAAAGACAAAAAAACCCAAGTTTATATATTGAAAGAAAGGAAGAAAGACGGAGGCACAAAAGGACGCAAAACAAGAATCACAACGCAGAGAAGGAAGCACGCACGAAGGAGCCGAATACAATTCAAGAAGAGACGCAGCGAGATTCCGGACGCAGATCAGCAACACACGCATAGGCGCAAGCAGAATAGGACTGACGTTGTTCATCGGCTTCAGCTGAAAGTTCAAATCTCTTTGCTCTTTCTTTTATTTTTATTCTGTTCTCAAATCTGAATTGTTATCTTTATTTCATGAATTTTATTATAATTATGTGTGACCAAGTTTTCTTTTCAAGATCTAATGAATCCATTATTCTCATTATTAATTTTGATTAATTTTATTCAGATTTAATCCTTGTTTATTCCATTGTTTAGTGAAGAATGTTTTGGGGATTTAGAGTTGAAATGGAAAGAAGGACGATTAAATAATGTGGAATTATGTTTAAATTTAATAAGAAATTAGATTTTAATCCAATTTAACGTGCTGGATAGGAATATCATCAATTAGGGTGAGTTCGATCTAAAACGCATTTTAGTTAATTGTGTGAGGCCTTACATAGTTAATTAAGATAGGTTTATAAATGGACCTAGGAAGGCATTTTTAAATTAATACTCTAAAAAGTTAAGTCAAAATTAATTTAGTGGGGATTAATTATAAAAAACAAAAACAATTAGGATTAACGACTTTGTCTTACATATTGAAATTAGCTCTTTTGCTACTACTAGTTTCTTATTAATTTATTTTATTATTGAAAACAATTCGACTCATTAACTTAAACGGAATAAGGGAACTTATATTTAATCAAGTTTGATTGAGTCGCCGTGGAACGATAACTTTCTTACTTACTCTTTATTACTTGACAGAAAGCTATCATAAGTCCTCGTCCATGAGCTTCACGTCGGCCTCGAATTCATATTTTTTTTTAGACTCATACCCAAGCCTTTAGAAGACCTATCTAAGCCTAGGGCCTTTTTAAAGGCTTACTAATAATATAGAACTTTAAAAATCCTTATGTTGTATGCATTGAAGGGCGCCACAAATAAGCTTTGAGCCTATCAATAAAACATATATAAATATAAATTTTTGGTAGGCTTTAAAGCATGGGTGCACATACATATAAATTATAGGTTTTACATAGGCTTAAAGCCTATTTAAGACCTATATTTTTTTAAAAAAGAAACAAAATGATACTCCCTTTGTTCTTCTTTTTTATTATAAGGCACTAATATTAACAATTTTTACATACTAATAAAAACAGTTATAAAGCCAATAAAGTTGTCATACAATTTAAGTAACTTCCAATATTACTCCTATTAATTTTACTAAACTCTAATATTATATTAATTATTATCTCACCTACTACTCTTATTAATTATAGGACATATATATAGAAAAAAAAAAATTAATGCGCTTCGCAAATAAGCAAGTATTTTTTAAAAAAAAATAAATACAATGGTTAATTGGTCCCTTATATAATAAAGACTAGTGGAGTATTACTTGAGCAAAAATAAATGTTTACTTAGTACCAACGCAAATACTACAAACCGAATTACTAAAGAACTGATAATAAGCAAGGATTGAAATGACACGTGGATAGGTTGTAAGATAAAAGCCCCAAGTAATGCTATGATCTCTTGGCCATGTGATAGTGTTGATATTCGCTGACTGCTTTGAGATCATCAGAAAGGCTTTGTTGACTCATGTGATGACCAAGCGCTGCTGCTCAGAATGTCGCTGCAAGTTTGAGTTAACAATCCATAATAAAGCAGCCTTAAGACATTTAATACGAAAAGGAGTTCCTAGTGTTCCAGAGTTGGGCCAAACAAATTGGATCAGTGGTGACCCTTGATAACAGATATGACATTCACGAAAATGTCCTCTTTGTTTCTTGAAATGGTGCAGAAAAATGTTCTATCGATGCACAAAATACCATTACCAATGGTGACAGAAGATTATGGTTGTCTAACTCTACTTCTTATAGCAACCTGATTTGCCAATTTTGACATTGGCATATAACCCTTTGATTTGTTGAATGATCATTCCCAGGGTTGATCTTCTCCCATATGATGAAGTGCTGCATTTCTATTATGCCACAATACATGACTGGTTAGCAAAATACGGCACAATAGTTTTGAATCTTCCATCTGGTGGATTTGGATTAAAGTATCCTTTAACCATAATATCAGTTCCTCAAAATTTAAAGGAGAAATTCTAATGTGCAGCAAATCAAACCAGATAGCCCTAGAAATTGGGCATGTGAAGAAAACATATTGTAGAGTATCTTCTGTATCACATGCAAGGAACAGTGATAGGAATAGAGCTGATAGAAGGAAGAGAAGAGGAAGAAGGAGGGAAGCTAAGGCAACATGTTTGATAGTTTGTCTGAGAGAGAGAAAATGATGAAATGAAGGAGGCTAGTCGCTAGGTTGTATATAAAATAGGGTTAAGGTGCAATTTTACCAATGAACTATTTGGCCAAGGGAGCGTCCAACACAATTAACTATTAAGTGACCAAAAAATACAAAAAAGTTTTACTCGGGAGCGTCCAAAGACAACGCCGTTAGACAAAAGTTAATGTCCGTTATCTAAGGTGCGACGTTGGCCAACGAACTTTTACTCCGGGAGAGCGCCTTTTTGAAAAATTCTAAATTTTACTAAATTAAATAATTTTTTTCTCAATTTTCATTATTCAAAACTACTTGTATTATCTATGGACAAAAATTACTTATTCTTCAATTTTTTCAAAATTATAATTTTCTAAAATAAACAAAAAATTTAATTAAAAATATAATTATATGATTTAAATAAAACTCACAGTGTTTTATAGTTTATTATATATGATTTTTTTTTTTAAAAAAAAAAGATAACTTAAGAGGCTTGATGAAGGACAATTTAATAATAAGTTAAAGAGCAATTTTAATGGGTTAAGGAGCAACTTGGCCTACGAAAATTTTATTAACATTAAATGAATTTTTTAAATCACATAAATTTCTTCTAAAATAAAAATAAATCATTTTTTTGTTTAACATATATAATAAACTATAAAACACTTTGAGTTTTATTTAAATCATATAATTATATTTTTAATTAAAAATTTTGTTTATTTTAGAAAATTATAATTTTGAAAAAATTGAAGAATAAGTAATTTTTGTCCATAGATAATACAAGTAGTTTTGAATAATGACAATTGAGAAAAAAATTATTTAATTTAGTAAAATTTAGAATTTTGTGCCGGGCGCTCCTGGAGTAAAAATTTGTTGGCCAATCTGCACCTTAGATAACGGACGTTAACTTTTGTCTAACGGCATTGTGCTGGACGCTCTTGAGTAAAACTTTTTTTGGTATTTTTGGTCCACTTAATAGTTAATTGTGTAGGACGCTCCTGGACCAATAGTTCATTGGTAAAATTGCACCTTAACCCTATAAAATATTTTAGAAGGTCTTCTCCCCAGTCAGGAGGTGGATGAAGAATAAAAAATAAAGGTGTATTCTACCCGGGAAAAAAAAAGGTGTGAGAGATTCAATCTGATTAAAATAACAACAGCAGATTTCGGTGTTCATCAACAAGACTTTCTACATGTACGTTGTATAGATATGTTAAAACTGTAAATAACCTAAAATGATCAACATATGCTACAATATTATTATTCAACCAATTCATTATATCATAATCATGATACATTTCACATAATCATATGGTGATAAGGAAGATTATCTGCATGCTATTATTGCAATAAAATGTTTTGAAAAACTTATTTATAAACTACATTTATTGTAGTACTACTGCATCTATTGAACTCATCAAATATAAGTAATTTTAACCCATTGAAACTACTCTTAACATTCGATAGTACAACATATGGTTGCTCATGTGAGAAAACCGGGCTTGGTAGGTATAGACTTACATTGGACATCGATTGACCTTGGCTTTTGATTATCGTCATTACAAATGAAATTATAATGGGAAATTGCCTACTTGTTATATTGAAAGGTAGTTTAGATTCAAATGGGTTCATATCTATTCTATATATCAACATCTCTTCGCAAATGCTTATGCCATTTAAGGCCTTCGCTTTAATTACCCGCCCCCAGTTGCGCGGATAGAGAGCTTCTTCATTACTGTTAACATAAAGATGTATAAAAGAAAAAAAAAATGTAAACCAATAGATTCAAAAGATATTTCAGTATAACCCGCGGTTTAAATCATGTGTGACTTACTTATTACATGCATTAGAAAATGAACAACTAATCCAAATTCAACTATTGAGACGGCAAAATATTGTTGAACTCTTGAAAAATTATTCAAACATTAAAAGTGTGACAATTGTTACATAACCATTTATTTGGTTGCATTTAATATTTTGGATACTTTAATTCCAAAATTTAATAATTCAAATAACTTCAACACCAACACCCTACTTATATTCAAATCATTTTAAGTTACGCACCATGTCTTAAAACATATAATATAATTAAGTTTTAAATCACTGTTAGTTGGATTATTAATGTAATTTGAATTGAGTTGTAACACTTGTGTTTTGATTTTATATATTTTCATTCACACCTATTGAAATTGTTTTATTGAGCACGTTGTTAGATATGATAATTGATTTGTGTTGCTATTCATTGTCTTTGTGAGCATTCTTCATTAAGGAAGCAAGTTTTACTAACTCAATTTAAATTGCACATCAAGTGGTTTTCAAAAGTGCCTTAATAAGCTGTTGTTATCTAGCATTTACGACAATTATTTGTCAAGAATCACTTGACTCAAACCGTGTTTGGGGTTTTTAATTAGACTTGGTAAATTAATTAACTCACATGACATTAGACAAGCTAAGATAGCCATAGGTTTACTTCCAAGGAGCATTCAATCATGTCATTCCTTACATCTAATTTCATACTTTTATTTATCATTTTATCAAAAATCCCAAAAAAAATAGTAGTTTAGGTTGTTATCCTTCATTTAAAAAAAAAATCAATTTCAAAACACCTTTCAATGTTTTTTGTCACTTAGTTTAGCCTAGGAATCAAATCAAAAGCTCCTTAAGAGATCACGAGCCGAGTTGTGCCCTTCACTACATAATTTGATTTATTTTGATTTAAGGGTTAAGGGGCAAAAATAGACATGTGATTTTCTCCGAGGAGCGCCCAGTAACAAATGTTTTTTTTAGGTGCAAAAGTGACTATGTGGTTACAAATTAGGTGCAAAAATAGCATTTGACCGTTAAGTTTGACTTTTTTTGCTGACTAGACGATGACGTGGCATTTCAAATGTGCAAAAATAATTTTATGATCTTAAAAAAATATTTCAGGTATTGACCGGTACTAAAAGGATACTGAAAAAAATATTTCAGGGTACTGACTGGTACTAAAAAGTATTTTCAGGATACTGATTGGTACAAAAAAAATATTTTAGGATCTTGAAAAAATATTTCAGGTATTGACCGGTACTAAAAGGATACTGAAAAAAATATTTGAAATGCCACGTCATCGTCCGTCGACAAAAAAAGTCAAACTTAAAAAAAGTCAAACTTAACGGTCAAACGCTATTTTTGCACCTAATTTGTAACCACATAGTCACTTTTGCACTTAAAAAAAGCATTTGCTACTGGGCGCTCCTCGGAGATAAGCACATGTCTATTTTTTCACCTTAACCCTTGATTTAACCCAAGGCATCTAAAGGTTTTAAATCAGTGGTATACTCATTGCTATCTTGCTTTTAATTTAATTTAATAGTTCCACTATTATATCGAAAATGTGTATTATTTGATCCGTCAAGACAAACCACCCTATGCATTGCACAGTCACGTCTAATAGAAATCATCAATATGTAGATTATTCTTTTTTAGAAAAACTATAGTTAAACATCTAAAATCAGCAATATTATATGCCCCGGGGGCGCGTGATGCGCAAGATTCTTTCAATTTCATAACCTACGTACTGATGCCATAAATGATCAGTTGGACCAAACTCAAAGTCCCTTCACGACGTTACAGAAAATCAACATAAACAATTAAGTATCATCATACAATTCTTCAAAATATCCATTATAGACAACCACACACATTTAACCATGTCAGAGCACTTGGTTGGAATGGAATAAACATACAATAGTCATTATTTGATGCAGAAAGAAAAAATGAAGTGATCATCATCTGTGTCCATGAAAAAACAAAGTGAATTTTTGAACTTACCATCCCAACAATAAAATGACCCATGCGCTGTGCAATGTACGGAATTCTTTCAATAACCAAACTGAAACTCCCTTAAAAAATTTGGCATCATCATACAATTTTTCAAAAAATCCATTATATAGACCAAGGTTATTAAAATTGGATCAGTCATTGAACTGGTCGGGGTACTGGATCAAGGGTTAGTGGATCAAACTAGAGTCAAACCGGTGCTAAACTGGGTGGCTAAGTATGTAGGATTTATTATATAATATTAATTAAAAAAGTAATACAAAAAAGCACAACTTTTAAGAAATGAAAAGACAATGAAAAGGCGTGCAAGCTGTCTACTGCTACCTCTGCTTCTCATTTAATAGCATTTCCTTCTATGAGTTTTTCTTTTATTAATTAATAATCAGCATAGGCGTAGGATCGGAGGCATAGAGCAATGGAGAAAAAAAGATATGAGCACCGGAAAAAAAAAACAAAGGAAGAGGCGAAGCGACAAGAAAATCAAAAAATGAAGGAGGCGACGTTTCACTATAGAGTCATCATTTTCCTTGAAATGCATCTGAACCTGAGAGGGAGGGAGAGAATGCAAACAGGGTATTGTTCATTGTCTTCATCGCACAAGGTACTGTTTATCATCTTCATCACACATAACAAGAAGCTGCCATCCATTCTCTCACTCCATCTCTCTCTCTTTCTCTGCCTGTAATTGTTTGTCGTTTCTCTCTTGCATCTACGTTTTTTTTTTTAAATGACTCCAGTTTCTATGGCAGATCGGACCGATTTCATGGCTGGTTCGCCGGTTTCTGGTCCGAGCCGGCCAGTTCGGTCCGAGTCTGATAACCATGATATAAGCAGCCACACATATTTAACGCACCAAATTGGAATGGAATAAAACAAGGAATGCTTAAAAAATAATAGTATATAACAATGTATCATTTAATTTGATCCAAAAAAAAAATCTTTGATTTATTTTTTTATTTTATGAAAAACTTAAATGTGTGTATATTTAAAATAGACTTGTTTTTATAATTGACAACTAAAAATTCCTCAACTACCTAAGTTATTCAATATAAAGCATAAAAATACTTTTCCTACTTATTTATTAAAAATTTCTCCATAACGCATGTAGTTAATATGGAGTTAAGGATAGATTGAAAACAATATAAATAATATGATTCCAAAACAATGAGGAGTAGTGGAATACATTAAAAACAAAAAAAAATCATAAATGATAAAGAAATCCAATTCCCTCAATCATCCATAATGCATGGTTAATTAAGGAATATTATACTATGAGCTTCTTACTTCATGAGCCGCATAACAATGGGTATATATAGGCTAAATTAGATTTAGTGACAATTATTGTAGCCCTAAATTTTCCTAGAATCATGGAGAATATATAAATCAAATTAAAACTATCCTAATTTGAACGAGATTTAAGGGCCAATCATCTCAAGGCCTATCAGCTAAAATAATTAAATATAAAATATCCCTAAATACAATAAATTACATCCCAAAATTAAATGTAAATTTAGTCCATAGTAATTGGTCATGTTTTTCAAAGCCCGCCCGAGAGTACCAGGGGCCTACATTACATTCCAAATTTTAACTATTTTTCCTCCGTGTGTTTCAAAGAAATAAACCCTTGGATGCATAATCAAAAGAAAACCATATTATTCAAAGCCAAATTAAATCAAATACATGTATAGTTATTATGTATTTGTAGTTAAATGGATAAACAACTCAAAGAAAAATCCATAGTGAAAAGGGGCAGTCTTACCATTTTTTTTCTCATTTATATACCTTGCAAGCTCACATTTTCCAACACCCTATGTTTCTTCCCGATGTTATTTTGCTTTTCCCATGATGAATCAACAATTTGAAATTTTCTTTTCCTTTTGGTAATGTGCACGTCTTAAATTGGCTTTCCATTTGTGTGTAGCTTTCCATGTGTTAATACCCTATTAATTTGAGAGGTGCATACAACCACATTAATGAGTCTTCCTTTATAAGGTATTCTCTATTTCTATTTTTTTATTGATCCTTCATATTTCTTTTTCAAGTTTTAAATAGAGTATCTTCAGAATAACTCATGATGTTTTCTTAAAATTTTAATTTTAATTTAAATATACAATCTAGATGGATATTTATAAATTATAACTCGATCATCCCCCTCTCTCTCATTTGATTTGATTGGTGATTTATTTTAAATTTTTAAATAAAAAAATTGATTACAAGCAAATATGTTGAATTGAAAGGTATTTTTAATTTACTAATTATTAGTAACTTTATTCAATTTTCAAATCACAACTTCCAATATACACCTTAATGAATTTTTGTTTCCCAAGAAATTCTCACTCCCATGCCTTTTATATATATATATATAAATATATAAATATATATCATTAATAACTCATTAATAACTCAAAAAAGCATCTACAACATGAAAAAACTACAAACTACTATCCTTCACCAACTACCGCCTCCTGGAACAAAGGTGGTGGGTGATCAAAGACGATGGCGGAGCCACGTTAGGGTAGGTATCGCAAGTGCGGGCGAGAAGATTTTTAGATATCTATATATTTTAGTGGAAATCTATTAGCATGAATGGGGTCATTGCTCAGTGGTTAGTGGTAGAGCAATTCTCCAATGAGAAAGAGGTCGCCAGTTCGAACGGATCTGTGCCCTTTTTCTTTTCTTTTTTTTTTCCTTCCAAACTCCTTATGAGAAACACATGTAGCTCTTTTTTTTCCCCCCTCCAAGTTTTTCCTCCTTATGAAAACTCATTTCTTTTTTGCTCTCCAACATTTTTTTTTTCCTCTAAGTTTTTCCTCCTTATGAAAACTTATTTCTTTTTTTTTCCTCCAACATTTCTTTTTTTTCTCTCCAAGTTTTTCCTCCTTTGCTCCATTATTGATATTTGACTTTTTAATATCCTATCACATATGCCAAACCATAATAATTTTTCCTTGCATGTTGTTTTGGAATTTGATTGTGTAACATTTGGGTATTTATATGCCATGGGATTAGAGTATATTGTTCTGTTTAAATTGATTTCCTCGGAAATACTGTTCAATTGAACCACATTTATGGTCCTAAACTTTACGAAGGAGTGAGTTACCTTTTAATTAAGTTGAAGTTTTCTTTTCTTTTATTGTTTATATTCTTTTGTTTTTTTAATACATTTAAAATTTTTATTTAAAAAAAAAAAAAAAATTAAGGCGCCGCCCCCGAACCCCGAATTCAACACAAATTGTGCACCCACAAATATTATATCCTAGCTCCGCCACTGATCAAAGAGACAAAAGTTTCCTACGATATTATGAGCTAGCTTAGCCAAGTGATCCGATAAACTATTTTTCCTAGGAATATGACTAAGTAAAACTTGTCAGTTTTTTGATAACCATAACCTGGCATCAACTATAATGTCCCTAAAGGGATGAGAATAATCACAACCCCTAGTCAAAGCATTAACAGCTTCAACACAATCTGATAGTACAACAACATTTTTGTATCCTTTATTCCAACATATATGAAGACCTTGGATAACTGCAATCATTTAAGCTATTACTGGGGGAACTGTTGTGAGTTTACACATGAATTCGCTTATCCATCGTCCATCGTCTTCACTAATAGCGTCTCCACAACCGCTTCTCCCTGACTCCATAATTGAAGCATCCACCTTGAGAGTGATAAATCTTCGTTGACGTTCTCGGCTAACACGTCCTGCAATATTATCGTTAGAGTAAAATTGACATTTTGTTATTAAATCCTTATCCCAACTTGCCTTAAAAAGCCTAGCATGTGCGTTGTGCTATCTTTGGTGAGGTCCTCGTCAAATAATTTCTTACAACGATCCACCCAAATGTCCTAACAGATATAACCGAACAGTGTAGCCTATGAGATTTTCTTTGTAAAATCCCTTCCCGTTTCATGTTTGAGATTCCACTGCAGCTACTCTTTGCCTTAGATTGATGTGAACTTCTCCCATAAGGCCGGGGTAACTACTAAGATCCATCTTTCCTTCACACTGCTACAATCCCTCATTAAGTACATGAAGTCCTCCCCCTGGTTGCATCCAAATGGGCATCTCTTGCTGATTCCTCAATGCCTCTTTGAACTCTCAAGCGTGCCGTATGAACTCTCCTATGTGCAAAGGTCTACATAAAAGACTTAATCTTTTCCGGGACAGCCCATTTCCATAGCATATTCCAAACAAAATCTCTATCTCGATGTGTACATACAAAAAGAAAATGGTATGCAAACTTGATAGAAAAACAACTATTAAATGAAGGTTTCCAATAGTATTTATCCTCCCTTCTCTCCTTCCGGGGAGGGTGTGCACACATGATCCGATCAACAACTTGTGGCTGGAACCACCTGATCAACTTGTTTTAATCCCACTCTCCCCAACAATCAACATAATCAGCAATTTTCTCATTTCTGTCAGTGGAAGCTTCATAACCGGGAATAAGATCAATAAGGGGTCTATTGATTTAAGGGAGGTTGTATATTGCATACCGCCATATTGATCACTCTGTTCAGACTACAAAATTGGAAGGATTTGAAATAATGACCAAAATACAAAATGTGGAAAATGAGACTAATATGAAATATGGAAAGGCATGGGGAGTTGATATAAAGGAGGTTGCATATTGCATAATTGTATAGTACATGATGTGATGAAAATACATATTGACATAATGATGATTAAATTTGTAATTGTTTTGTATGAGGAATTATGGTACATACAAATATATATGTAATCAGCTCATTTTTATCATATGTGGTTTGTTTGTATACGGTAGAAAAATAAAAGTATACGGAATGGCATAAAAGAAACACAATCAAATTAGATTTATTAATCAAAATATCTCCACATCTTGAGAGAGAGGGGTTTGATATATATAACATGACAAACAACCACGTACAATGTCATTTTGAATTCATTCATTCTATATCGAGTTTTTGAAATATCGTCTCTTTATAGACTAACAATACAGTGGTTATCTAATTTGTACATTTAAATATTTATTTTATCAAATAATAATAATAATGTTTATATCCATAAAATGAAGAGTTATCAACGTACAAATTTAAGATTAACTAAAACCATCTTCTTAAGAGATTGAGGGAGAGGCTGTTTGGATGAGCTTTTTTTTATATATATAAAGAAAGTCCTTTTTTCCCAATAAAAAAATATTTTATTTTTTTCGTTATTCTATGTGTTTGGATGAGAACCTTAAAAAAAAAAGTAAAAGTTACAAAAAAAAAACCCAAAATTTTCTTTTTCTTAAAGCTACAATCTGAAGCTTAAAAAAAAAAAGAAGAGTTAAAAGAGACAAAAAAACAAGAACAAAATCCCAAAATTTTCTTTTTCCTTAAACTCATCCAAATTATTAAGTAATTGAAAAAAAACAAAGCATAGTAAAAGAAAAGAATGAAAATAAAAACACAACATGCACTATGAATGTAGTTGTAAGCTTTCATGTTTGGCAATGTATGTAGCAGCTCAAAAGCAACAACCAAATAATATGAACATGCTAGCCATTAGATTACATAAACATTCATATATATAAAATGAACATCCAATATCTCAATTATCTCTCTAAACATTTCTAAAGATTTCCTTATAAACAAAATATTGTTTCCCATCTTGTATAAGAATTTTTAAACCTGCAATATTGTTAACTCTTTGATAAAGCAACATATAATTGCACATGATTAATGTAGCTTGCAGAAATGACTTTCAAGTGTCATCAGAATGGTACATGGCATAATGAAGCTAGCCTTTTTCAGATATAGTAGTTTATACAGTTAAAGAAAATGTGCATACCTTCTAAGCACTCCAATTGAAGTTTCTTAGAGGAGGACCTTTCAATTGATGAACATCCTTCATGGAGTCCAGTGTCTCTATCAAAACCCATTTCAATCTGGTCAAACTCAAGGAAATCCTCCACCTCAATTAATTCATCATCTGTTGCAGGAACTAACCTCCCATCACCTTCAACCTAATGATTATGCCAGACAATAACATTCAAGTGATTATTATTTTGGCAGAGTCACCGGAGATTAGAAACCAAAACGATTATTAATCAAGAAGGATCAAAGACAACATGAAATCAAGAGAAGGAACAAAACCAGTATAAAATGACCCAGCAACTTGCAATATTCTAGACAATCTAACCAACACATAGAAGCAAGCTGTTTTATGCAGCTGGTTCTTAAAGTCCATTTCATATTATTTGCCATTTGGGTCTACTAAATGCTACTAAATTTAAGTCATTTGAATCCCCAAAAAAAGGCCAATCAAGGTGATTGAGCCTCATCTATGATAAAGAATTTAAGACTACTTGAAACCCTCTCTTTCCATCTCTTATTCTCCACCCAGAAAAAAAGGAAATGTATTTCAATAATCTTCTATCCGCATACCGTCTCTGGTAATCTCTTCCTGTTTTCTCGTCTAAGTGCACCAGTAGGTATATGAATCGTTGCCAAACAACAATTTCAAATAGGATCAGTAGTCTGCAAATTAATCAAATTATTAATCATTACCCTAAAATCTTTACATGTAGTATATCATTAAAATGATAAAGATACACAAGAAAGAAGATTCTTTATATCAAAGATATTACTTATGGAATTTCATAGGTATTACTCAAGATAAAATCTAATTGATTCATGGCATCATCTTCTTGGGGGGAAAAGATATGCAGGAAAATATTTAACATGGAATGTTTTTCCCATAGAAGGGGGTGTTTAACCATGTTTCCTGTAAGGTTTTTCCCTTCTTGACAAAAATATTTGCAAAAGATTCTATGGATTATGAAACGAAAAGTTACAATTCATAAACATGAATGCCTAAGCTCACTCAGTGTACAGACATGGCTGTAGGCATACTTGAGATACGGTTCTACAACCTTTAAGCTGTTCAACAACATAGACCCGCTCATCCCCGTTAATCCTTGTGTATCAATAGAGGTTGCGAAATACATAAGGAAAACAACATATTTAGTTTTTTACATCTAACGCAATAGTATTCATCACAACCAACCTCCCATGTGGTTCTCTTCAAGCATGTCAGATTTAACAGTACATAACCTTTAAATTACAGCACTAATTGAGACATTCTGTACATGAGGCACTAATTGATTTGCCTCTCGTTGCATTCAGTTCAATATCTAGCATATGATATCAATAACAGTCAACAAAATAATAATGGCCGTTCCTAGCAGAAAATTTTCAATTTCAAATATTTTTCTATATCTAGCTCAGAAGTCAGAATAAACTCAGATTGATGGTACTTCCCATTCTCTTTCACAAATTTAAAATGAAATAGTTTAATATACCCGCACGAGCTTGTACACAACTGGGTTGGCAATCTGCTTCGGTGAAGACAAAGCAGAGCTACTTCCATCAATCCCACTTTCTTCAAGCTTCCCCTCGTCATCATCCTCAATTCCAACCAACATCTCCATGGAAAATTCACATGCACCTCCTCCCGTATACAAACTGGAAAGTTCAGAAAGAACCCAACAAAGATAAAGTTAACATTTTTTTCTCAGGATAAAAGGAACACCCACAGACACCACATGCAGCAAAATTAAAATGAAAATTGGAATAAAAACATGCGTAGAATTTTTCTGAAAAACCTGAACGCCAACCTGCAACGCAGGAAGCGTCCGTTCTGGATGATTGCAACAGATTGAATAAAAAAGCAGAGACTTTTAAAGCAGAGATGTTTTTTTTGTTGCTCGGATATAGCAGCGAATTGATTTAAAAGCATCAACAGAGAGCGGCGAGCTTCATCTTCTTCTGAGACTTTGAAGGTTGACAGAGAACGGCGTTGGAGAAACAACCCACGGTGAGGGAGTGAGGAAAGAACGATTGGCGGGAATCGATGGCAAGCGACGGCAAAAGTCGACGATGCTGGTATTTTTGCGGCGCCGGATTTGGAAGAAGATGGTGGTGAATGGGTCTGTTTGATTTGCTCAAAAATGGAGGGACGGAACACATGTGAACTGACAGATTGTTGGAAAGCTTAAATTGAAAGAGAGCCAACACGTTTGTATAAGGAAAAAAAACAGAGAGAGAGAGCAAGGAGGGAATTTCAAATTTGAAACCTGAAAGCAGTTCAGAAGTCACAATCTGCTACACACATCTTCAAATTTGAAACTGTGGAGCCGATACTGTTCTCAGGAACAGTTTTTTGTGAGGAGATGAATAGTGCACGGCTTAGTTTGATTTTGTTATTAAGTTTATATTGATGATGACAACCAATACCCTTTATACCCTGTAAAGTTCCTCAGTAGCCTTCTCGCCGTATACTCCATCTCCTTCGCCATCGTGTTCGCGCTGTCTGTACTCCCTCTCCTTCGCGCCATCGTCTTCACACCGTCTCCTTCTCCTTTCGCCAATACTTCCTTCTCCTTCTCCTCTCTTACAGGTAAACTTCAAGGTTTGGGTTCAGGTTCTCAAAGCTGGGTAATCTTTCATGGTTAGTATCGGATTGTTCGTATCAAGCTTTTAAGGAATCCATTTATTACGATGCTACTGCTCATGAACAAAGTCGCCTTTAGGGTTGTTTTATTTGACTAGAAATTGAATGCAGCGTTGAAACAATGCTTTTGTTTGTTAGAAAGCAGTCAAGCACAGTGTCAATTCATACTTTACTAATATAGGAAGGCATAATACTCTGTTCTTACTTGTCGGATTTTCAAATTTCTTGTGCCTTTTATGGCCCTTAATTATAAATTGTTCAGAATTAATAGCATCATTACTTCTTACAATTTGATCAGAATTAATATAAGGGTAAATTGCTTTATAGACTTTAAGCTTATGAACCTTGTATGAATCGTTCTTTGTCTTCCTCTGTTCCAAAACTAGACACAGTGTGTTAACTTGGTTTGTTTCTTCCATAACATGCTCTACTAACAGCTAGTCTGGTCTTACGTGGTTTTTATTTTTTCCAAGACTGTTGCATTCCTTGAAGAAAATTGTATTGAGAATATAATTTACATTAAACTGCATGATGATGATGATGATGATGATGATGATACTTGGGTTCACCATTTTTAGTGATTTGTTTCTCATTAGGAGCTTTAATTTGAACATCATATCCTTTTGTTACATTGTAGCTGAATAAGATGGGATGTCGCCATTCTGACCTTCTCTTGTTTTCTTCAAATTTCTGTATGCTTTTTGTCTACCTTTTTGTTAGTTGATGCTAAATGTTCCAATGTTCATATGGCTCTCCAACCTTAAACACCAACAGTACGTACTTGTCCTTGATCATTTTCAAACCAAATTCCTACAACACAATTAGCTGTTGTCTAAACTACATAAGTTCCAAGTTTCATTCAATTTTGTTGTTGTCTAGTAGCTAGCTTAGTGTAGTAATTATTTTACTCAGTTTACTTCTCTGAGAGCTTTTGTTTATGAAGGCAGAATATAAAAAAAAGATGAATGGGGTTAATAAGCTTATGATGAACACAGAGAGAGAGAGAGAGAGAGGTTAGGATGAGGAATATTATGCATATGTTCTGTACAGTGTCGGGTCATAAGGTTAAATTGGCAAAATCAAAGGCATATTATTCCAGAAATGTGTGTTTTAATAGAGCAATGGAATTGAGCCAAAGTATGGGAATAGGAATTACTGCTGATGTAAGGAAATACCTTGGGATACCATTGTTGCACAGGAGAGTGACTAAACCCACCTATTACCCTCTTATGGACAAGGTAAAGAAAAGGCTTGCTTCATGGAAAGGAAAATTGTTTACTATGGCAGGGAGAGCTACACTGATTAAATCAATGTCAACAGCAATTCCAAGTTGCCAAATGCAGACAATGCTTCTTCCCAAATGTGTATTGAGGGAAACTGATAGGCATAGCAGACAGTTCTTGTTTACATCACATGCTGTGGAGAAAGTGTTGTTCACATGCTCTTTGTTTTATTTTAATCTTCCACGAGCCCACAACTTTTATATATATTAATATTTTATAGTGTACAGTGATTTTTTTTTTTTTTCAATAGCACTTAGTATTAATATACTAGTTTTTCGTATCCAGTAATATAAAGTATTTTTTTAGTTTATGTATGAATGCATCTTCATGCTAGATATTCGTTTCCATTCATTGAGCATTTTATAATTAAAGTGTATGTCATATACAAGATGCTGATTATATAGAACCCTTTTTTATCAGTAGTATATCCGCTGCTCGGTGCCAAGAATGATTTTGTATGTGACTGTGAAATAACATGCACTGGCACTTTAATTTAGGACCATATAGAAATACTAGATATCATTTTCCTTAATTCAGATTAGCCCCAACTTTTAGATCACAAAATGAAATTTTCAATTATCATCATTCAAGTTTAAGAAGTGTCATTGAAAGAACCTTTGGAGTTTGCAAAGCAAGGTGAAAGATATTGCAGAATATGACTAACTTTGAGCTTGAAACTCAATTTGCTATCATATAGGTAACTTTTGCTCTTCATAATTATATAAGGAGAATGTATTCTCTTGATATAGATATACTTAGAAGATTTGAGAACATTGATGAGTTTGAAGATAATAATGATGATCCTAGAGAATATGAATGGGAAAAGCTAACTCCAGACTCTATTATGGAAGAAACAAGGAATGCTATTAGAGATCAATTGTTAGATAGAGGTCGAGTGCGTCGTTAGCTTTTAGTAACTTATAGTATTATGAATATTATTTCTATTATTGGAATATGGTACAATATGACTCTTTTTTTAATTAATGCATTGGTTATAATATAGTAGTTGACCATTTTAAGTGGAAATTACTATTCATTAGTGATAATAAAGGTTTAAGTTATCATACGTTGTTGTATACTATTTAATTTTTGTTTTTTAGTCATTGTCAAGTATATAAATTAAAATAAATATTTGATAAACAATTTAATTTTAATATTATTGAAATTCAATTATATTATAATTTTAAATTCAATAATTATTTCTAAAATTTTAACATAAGTGCTTTCTTATCCAAATGAATGTAAAAAAAAGTGGTTTATATGCTCATTTCAGTAATTTTACTAATAAAAAAGTGCTTCTTTATATTAACATCCAAACAACTTCATTTAATCTATGTATATAATTTTCACGTTTCCATCCTTTTCCCCATGTATGCACGCATTTATTTTCAGGCGTGGAGTCAAGATTTGTCAAAACATCATTGGTCAGTATAGTTGGGCGGTGCCCTGGCTTAAAAAAACAGGGCAGTGGATTAGCCTATATTGGTTTATTAGGTGGGGGATTTTGATTGGTTTAGTTGGGTGGGGATTTCAAATTTCAAATTCCTCCAAAATCACCTTCATAAATAATAGTAAAGGTCAATAGTGGACTTTTTTTTGGGAGATTTTGAAAGTCTTTTATAAAAATAAGAAATATGAATCTCAATCTATATTCAGAGCCCGTTTGGGTGGGCTTTTAAAAAATGGACCTTTTTTGCATTGCTTTTTTAAAAAGTGCTTTAATTAGAAATTAAACTATTTTACGTTTGGATACACCATTTAAAAACAATGGAAACATGGAAAATTATATACATAGATTAAATGATGCAGTTCATGCACAGAGGTCACGCTTAAGTAGGAATCGGTTACATAAATAATTTATGAGCTTGTAAAGGGAAGACTCATTAACGTGGTTGTATGCTCCTCTCAAATTTATGAGCTTGTAAAGGGAAGACTCATTAATGTATTTTATTTCAATCATTATTTCAATTCATTCTAATCTTGTAGTGTTATCAATATCATGATAATTTTTTTCTATATATAATTTTTATATCACGGGGATGGCAAGTGAGATTTGTGAATTCACTTTCTAGTTAATTTTTATAATTTTTAATTATTTTCTATACATAATTTTTATATCACGGCGTCAATTCCTTCTAACGTCAATTCGTTCTAATCTTGAATTCGATCAATAACCTCACTTTCAAGTTATCATGAGAATTCTCTCTTATTCTCACATCTCCAATTTTTATTTGTGCACTCATAAAGATAAAATAATAAATTCTTTTCTCTTGAAATCAAATTCAAATTTTAAATCTCCTAATCGATTAAAACCGTTATCAATATAATAATAATAAATCATCAATAAATAAATATTAATAATAAGTATAATTATAATTTGCACAAAAATTATAATCTTCTGAATCTCATAAATAATAATATTGAATTCATGGATTCCTTCTCCATGGGATCAAATAAGTTGCAAAAGGTGAGCATACAAAATTAATTTTCAAAGCTAGAAAGAGTGCGTGTAAAATGTATTATATTGAAAAACTTGAAGATATATTTTCTTGAGCAACAATTGTAATATCAACAGTGATATTTCTGAAGGGCGAGAAGCTGCTACTGTGGACAGTGAGATTCGAGATTGAGATGTTGTAAGCGGGAGAGAATGGGGCTTCAAACTGTTAAACAAGAAATAACAAAGTTAAGTTTCTGTTAAAAGCCACAGAGTTGGACTATCTTTTCCTTCTAACTCCTCCCACTATAAGCTCATATCTCTCCAATTCTAAGAAATGAGCAACGAATGAACCATGCTTTATAAATGTGACTGATATACATGTGGCACCAATCATTGTCTTACCAAGATGGTCACTTTCACAGTATTCTACAATTTTTTTTGGCGTGAAAATATATTTCAGGCCATCAAGTCCATCGGAAGTAGGAACTACAGAGGTTAGAAATGCCATTAAGTAGAAAATGTCTTCGTCATGAATGACTACAGAAGTTCTGTTGTCCCACCTGTGAACAATATTAATATTTTTGTTAATGACTACATGCAATAGTGATTTATATATTTCAAGAATACAGATCTTTAGGTTGACTTGTTGCTTTCTCACCTCATTTACTGCATCAGCGTCTTCCAGATTAAAGTATTTGTCCACTCCATCTGATTTGAAATGACTTGCTTGAACTGGATCTTGTGGTTTGAAGGATGATCTGCAGTTGGTTAGCAAACCAGTTCTGTTTATTATCATGAGTCCTTCAATGTAATCGAATTTGCAACCTGAAGATATTAATTTCTCCTTATCTCTCGTGAATGCTGTGAAATCTGCATATAGCAACCTAATGATAATTAAGAAATTAAGAAGGGAAAATTGAAAAAAATTAAGAAAATTCAGGAGAAAAATAATATTATATAATATTAATATTCTATTCTATTATATTGAAATTGACGGGGAGGCACAACATGTTTTCAGCACCATCTTTTCAGGAGGAAAAGACAGAAATGGTTTTCACTTGGTGATGGCATAAGGGTGATCAATTGGTGCTTTGGTGATGGCACAAATGGCATAGACAATGAACAACACCTGAACTTGAGGAAGACCCCAAGAGGAGGGACGATGATGGCTAGAAGGATGTCGATGCAGTTTGCTGTGCCTTTGTCTGCCATTTCTTCTTCTGGTTTTTGAGACTTTGAAGGTTGCCAGAGAACGGTGTTGGAGAAAGAATCGACGATCAGGGAGTGAGTAAACAACGCTTGCCGGAAATCGATGAGAATCGACGGCAAAAGTGACGATGCTAGGAGTTTTGGTGGCGCCGGAGTTGAAGGAAGATGGTGGTGACTGGGTTTGTCCGATTTCCTCACCCTCTTCTCTTGTACGAAGGTAATTTCCAACGATGGTGAAAAACTTGATAGGGCAAAACTTTATAGCCTATAAACTCCGCAAGTATACGGGCCGTACCAAGTAATAAAGTGATAAGAAAAGTATCATTCCCACAAGGACTTTGTATCACAATTTCAGTTAAGCATTAATTTTACACTTTTGTTTAAGTTGAGCAAACCAACTTGAATTTAATTCAGAGAAAAGAAATTAAAACTAGAATTAAAATAAACAAACTAACACAAATATTAAATGAGCAACCCAGAGTCACTAATCCCTTATTAGCTTCATGAACCTTGATTTCACTAATTTAATTAGCCTTAATATCAATTTTGTTAATCTCGAGTATAAATAGCTATAAGTGCCTGTCGGTCCACTTACAACCCTCTCTTGAGTATAATTTGTTATGTCTAACATAATCACTCAAGAGGCAATAAAACTCGAACACACTCCTCAACAATTATATGGGGCCATTAGGTATATGTCTATCATAATCGTAAATTAAATCGTAATCTAATCCCATATTACTTAATCTCAGAGCCTAATTAAAATCCCCTTCGTCAAGGTAAATCCTAATTCTCAAATTCATATTCAATGATGGCCAATCACTAAATAGAGAAAATTAAACAAAATTAATATTAATTATAACTAAACAATGAAAATAAAATATAACCCACAAATAAATTCATAGCTCCTCTATGTTGCAAAGAGATTAGCCACACATGGCTAGATTAAAATCCATAACAAAAGGATAGGAATTTAGATTCAAAGAATAAAGAGAGAGAGAGAGAGAGAGAGAGAGAGAGAGAGAGAGAGAGAGAGAGAGAGAGAGAGAGAGAGCTTCTCCGTCACCTCTACAGTCCTCTCGTCCTTCCGTGGAGATGATAAAGATAACTAAAAAAACCGCTGCTCTGTGTGCGTTGTCCAACTTTGCGTGTTCCGTTCTGATTTGCGTTGATCTATGCGTGTCGTGCGCCTCTTCTTTTTTCCCCCGCTGCGTCTGCCCCCTTTTTTTTTTATATTAAAAAGTTTTGGAGGGGTTCGACATCAGTCCCCTACCAAGGCCAGGGCACGGCCCCGGGCTCTATGAGCACTTACTGGGGACTTACGAGATCGCCTACCAAAGGAGTCCCAACGACGGCAGAGGGGATCAAACCCACGACCCAAGGGCCTAATCCTGGATCCCTTACCATCTATGTCAACTCACATTGGCGCGTCTGCCCCCTTTTAATATATGAAACCTAGCTTATACGTGTTGTGCTGTGTGCTGGGCTTTGTGATATCTGATTGTTGCCACACAATATAATATATATAATATATTATATAACTCTTTTTGTTCAAATTCTGCTGCAGGATATATTATATAGTAAAAATCATTTTCATGGCTCTTTTTAGAGAAAAAAAATCCCAAAAAGAGCATCCAAGATTCTGAAAACCCAAAAAAGGCCTAGGGCTTTTTCTGGGATTTTCAGAATCTTGCATGAGTTGTTAACGGGGTTGATATAGTTGTTAACGGGTAGGTCATTAACAACTAAATCAGCTTCATTAACAACTAAATCAAATTACTATCAAGACTCTGTTAACAACTATATTAAACATTAACAACTTACGTAAGATTCGAAAATCCCGAAAAGACCCCCTAGGCCTTTTTCTCGATTTCGAATCTTGGGGCCCTTTTTCATTTTTTTCCCCTGTTAAAAGGGCCCCTAAAGTGATTTTCCCTACTATATATTATTTTTCTTCAATGCTTTATTTCCTTGATTCAAGTGGGCCCGTCTTTATTCAAATATGTTTCCTTCGTTCAGATATGTATCAGGTGCTCCAATTGTGAATTTCCTAGCGTGTGGGGTCCACACCTTTTTCTTTGTTTGACCTTTTGACCAATTAAGATATTGCTCTTAAATCTCATGATATCTCCTACAAAACAAAAATAGGATATTGATAGATTTTTTGTTATAATATTATTTTATCCTATATTTAATTAAAAGATAGATAAATATATAAAAGATAATTAGATAGGTATAAAATATTAATAAATCTAACTCAGTATATCATAAAATATACACATATTTAATTATAAAATATATACTTATCACAGATCAAGTTTGTCGACAAGCTCAACGACTATAGGATTATATTCAGAATCCAACACATTCAAAGTATGTAGAATCAGATCATCGGTAGCTATGGGAGAGCCAACGAGAGCAAGCTCATCAGTAAAGTTCTTCATCTTGGTCAAATATTCAACCATGGTCAGTGCGTTCTTACGTGTGTTGTATAGCTCGTTCTTAACGACCATGACTCGTGCTTTAGTGGAAGCACAAGTCAGATCCCGAGCATAGCTCCAGATAGCAGCGGCTGTTTGACAATGAAGGAGTTGAGCTCCAACATCTTGGGTCATAGTGTTCCTCAGCCAACCGACAAGCATTCGGTCGACTGAGAACCATTCAGTGAAATCATGATAAGCCCTGTTTCCCTCTTCATCGGCAATAAGCTTTGGCGGTGCACTCGCTGAGCCATTGATGTGGCTTTCGAGACGATTACCCTTGATTAACGGAAGCACTATGAACTCCTAGACCAGAAAATTGCTTCGATCCAGCTTAATCGAAGTGGTCTGGTTGGAAGAACTAAACAGAGAATAGGACTTAGAGCTAGCAGATGAAATAGATGAAGCAGAGCAGTGGCGGAAGGCGTTGATGGCCAGCTGGGGCCTTGGCCCCAGCTGGCCCTGGCTGATCTTATAAAATTTGTGAGAATATACATGTATTTATTATATGATATTTTATTTGGCCACAAATTTGGCCCCAACTAATTTTTTATCTTCTCTGTGAGGATAATGTTTGTTTCATTACTCATTGGACTGTGAGAAGAAAGTAAAATTCTTGTTTGAGATACCGAAAATGTTAGTATCATCTTACATATTGTTTTGATTTATAATTATCAGTTATTATTTATTTGTATTTTCAAGGTTATTTGATACTATTTAGTAAATATTCCTCCGGTCTTTATTTAAGGAACCAATTAACAATTCTCACAAGTCAATAAAAATGCGATTAAAGTCATTAAATTTATCCTAAAATTTAAGTAATTTTCAATATTATCCCTGTTAATTATACTAAACTCTAATATCATATTAATTATTACTCTTTTTTTGTTAAAAAAAAAGTAATAATTAATTTTTACTCTCATTCACTACCTTTTTAATTATTGGTATACATAAAAATATTTAATTCTATTTAGAAACAAGCAAGTGCCTTATAAAAAGAACCAAATATACTGGTTAGTTGGTGCCTTATAATAAGAACTAAAGGGAGTAGTTCAATATGTTTATTTTTTGGCCCGGGCTAAAAGAAATTTCTGGTTCCACCACTGAAGCAGAGGTGACGGAAGACGATGAAGACGTCATTATCGCTCTGATACCAAGTGAGTAAAATAGCAGATAAATGAAATACAAACACTGAGTGAATAATACTGAAGCACAAAATCATTGTGCCCAGGCTATTGTATTTATATACGAATGGAAGAATCTTTACAATTATAGAAAGGTAACAGAACCTATGAGAAGGTTACACGTGTCCTATTCAGATATACAAGAGATACACCTAATTAGTGAATACTAAACACAATTATATTCTAACAGTGTGCTTAATGTCCCGATTTTACAATAATAGTATATTTCACTAAGCACTTTTATTTCAAAATGATATTTGAATTTTCACAAAAAAGCCTTAGTAAAAGGTGCCCAATCCACGCTTAACACACAGAAGGGGTGGGGAGAAATTGCCAGATTTTTGCAACCGATGGCTCATTGTTATGCAAGTTCACACTTCCTCTTAGCCCATTTAAGAATCCAAGATCCCTTATTGTTTGGACCCCTAAAATCCCCAGCAAAGTGGGACTTATTCGTTGTGAGACACCCACTCTTTATTTTCAAAAATAACTTTAATAGGTATGCTAAAAAATGGTAATCGATATATAAAACTTATTTTAAAATATGGAAGGAAACCTGACATTGTCAAATATGTTTTCTACATATATAACTTTATAACATTTCAGTACAGAACATTACAGTGACGTATGACAAACGAATTAAACTTGTACTTTTACAATAACATGTCTTGCATTGACTATAGGATTATGGTGCACCCATTATTGAACTGAAAAAGTAACAGAATAAAATTCATCAATTAATTGATAGGCGATAAGAAGGAAGAGCTAGGAAGGGATTAGCTCTTGGCATCACTAAGCCAAATGTCTCAGTCATATCCAACTCATCTGGAGACATGCCTTCTGGAAGTTTCCAATTAAAGCAGTGTACTAATTGTGCTAATATTAGCTTAACAGTAATTAAACCCAACTGCGAACCAGGACAACCTCTTCGACCCGAACCGAATGGCAAGAATTGGAAGTCATATCCTCGATAGTCTATATTGCTGTCCAAGAACCTCTCTGGACAAAATAATTCCACATTATGAGACCATATCTTAGGATCTCTTCCTATACTCCAAGCATTCACTATGATCCGTGTGTTCTTCTTTATGTAATAGCCATTGATGGTGATATCTTCCCTACAAACTCGAGGGAGTAGTAAGGGTCCAACAGGGTGTAGTCTCAAAGTCTCTTTAACCACCATATCTAAGTAAGTCAACCTTGGCAAATCAGCCTCCTCAACCATGTTGCTTGTTCCAACTTGGTTTTCTAGTTCGAGTTGGAGTTTTTCCATCACACTTGGATTCCTTATGAGTTCTGGGAAAGCCCACATAATGACAATAGCGGAAGTGTCAGAGGCACCAGCAATTATATCCAGAAGTATTGCTTTGATGTTGGTTCGATCTATGGCTGAGTTGTGCTGATCATTGTATGTATCCATGCAAGAGAGTAATAAGTACACGAAGTCCTTGTGTTCTCTATTCTGCCCTACCAGTAGTGCCTCCTCATGTTCTCTAATAACAGTTTCTATTGCCTCATCAACTTTCTTGCCAATCTTCAACAATCGTCTTGTCAAGCCCTAAACAAAGAGGGACACGCACACACTCACACTTTAGTTTCCAAAATAATTATTGATTATTGGCTAACCTAATTGTGTACGTATAGTTAATAATAAACTAATAAAGTGAAGCCTTAACCATGAAGAGAGTAGTTTAGGGATAAACAATGTTTTGATTTTGCATTGGCATTGATGGATTTGGCTTTAGAATTGTCCCTTATCCACCATGGCCTTGCTATATAACCTTGTGGTATGTAAACTGTTTTTAGAAGTGAGAGGTTACGGGTTTGACAGGCTATCACTGATTATCCTTTTAAATTTTTAATTTTTTTAAAAATGACTCATATCTTTTTCTACTTTTTAAAAATTTAAGTAACACATCACATACTGATATACATTTTTTTTTTAATCTCTAACAATTTCTTTGATTAATAAAAAATACATGATTAAAAATTGCACGAGATCTAATTTCAAGATGGCTATGACTTGTGAGGGTGAAAATGGGGTTGCGTAGGTGCATTGAAGGAGGGCAGATTGGAATGGGGAATCCAAAACCAAAACACAGTCGCTTTAGACGCCCCGTCTTGCCCCTCCATGTTCACTAATTAAACCCTTTCACGGAATAAGAAAAACACATGGGAAAAGTTCATTGCACCCACTATAGACATTTAATATGAAAGAGTCTCTAAAATTTTCTGAAACTTTACTGCACCCTTAAGACTAAATTTAAATTAAGTTTTTTGGCTCAAATGACATTTATGTCCTTATCTTTTACATTGCTAAGATGATCTTGTAAAATCACATGTCTGACTTGTAAATTTCCACATGTGTCTTGTACATGGTGGAGATAGTATTATAATTTCATTTATTTATCTTATAAATAAGTATATTTGACTTGTAAATTGTCACAGGTGTCTTGTAAATAATCATATTTGACTTGTAATATAAGGGTATTCACCCATAAATTTTTATTTCAGTTTAGTCCTAGGAAGTGTAGTGAAATTTCATAAAGTTTTGTGGGCTATTTGATATTAAATAACTAAATAGAAGGTGCAGTGAACTTTCCCCCATACAAATTGCCCCTACGTACTGCATGCTTTCAAATTTGATTTTGGCCATATGGTGAGGTGGTGGCTTATTAAATTTCTGCGCCTTAGATGCTAGTCGTCTGTATAGGACTTAGTTTCAGAGTGAATTTTAGTCATAAGTGCAATAATTTATTTCATTAATCTCTTATAATTATCTAATTTTCTTAATCTATTTAAATTAGTTAAGGAAGGTGTTATGTAAAGTCAATACTTTAGTTGATAATAATAATAATAACAATATTGATACCTGGATATCAAGTGGTGCCAAGAAAGGCACGAAGTCTGCAATGTTGAAGGCTCCAACCAAATTCAGCGCCTCATGAACTAGCCCCTTCACATCATACCTATCGTCCTTGTTGCTTCCGATCATCATTTTATACATCACGTCTTCTACAAGCCGCCCCACCTTCTCTGTCAGATCCACCGCCTCACGCGCCTCCGCCGATTTCTCAATCGACTTCACCAGACGTCTCAGCTCCTCCCTTCTTAAGGGGACAAACATGTCAACTTTCGAGGCACTGAGAAGCTGCGAAGTACAGAGCTTCCTCATGTTGCGCCAGTAAGGCCCATATTCAGAGAAAACCATTCCCTTTGAGCCATAAGAAATGATCTCTGCCGATTGAGACTTTGGACGGCTCGCAAAAACGACGTCGTGCGTCTTGAGGAAAAGCTCGACAGCTTCAGGGGAAGAGACAACGACGGCAGGGACCTGTCCTAGTCGGAGGGACATGATGGGACCGTACCGTTTGGCCAGAGAATGAAGGGAACGGTGGGGGAGGGTGCCCAACAGGTGGAGGTTACCGATAACCGGCCATGCCAGTGGACCTGGCGGTTGTTTCCGGACACCGTTAAGTCGTCTAAGGCATGGTGATAGGAACAGAGCTGATAGAAGGAAGAGAAGTGGAAGAAGGAGAAGAGAAGGCAACATGTTTGATCGTACGTCTGAGAGAGGAAATGAAGAGTATGAAGGAAGCTAGTCGTTAGGCTATATATAGAATCACAAATGTGAAGGTGTGTACTTCAACCGGACAAAAAATATCAAGCTGGATTACAATAACAACAGCACGTCCCCCCCTTAGAAGAACGAAAATAAAAAATAAAATAGTTACTGAATTACCCTCGTAAAATCGCACGCATCCTCCCACTTCACAGCTACCACTTATATATACTAGCCTATAAGTATATGGTTATTAGTTGTTCTCGTTTGACCGCAAAAAAAAAAAAAAAAAAAAAAAAAAAAAGTTGTTCTCGCTTTTTTCCCTCACCACCAGTGGCATCAATGTAATTCTCCTCGCAAATGGTTTGCTTTGCTTTTTGACCCAAGTGAATTGTGGCTTCTTTTTGAATGTCAAACGGTGTGCTCCAAATCCGAAATGGAAGAAACAGAAGATGAAAACTTGCATTTGGCTAATTATTTTGGATAAGGGCATCATGGTCTATCAGTTATTTAGTGGTCCTTCAATATAATTTGAATTTTGGGTTAAGATACAATTTTAACAATAAAGTTTTTTTATGATGAACGTACAATTAAGTTTTAAAATGTAAAAGTAAGCACAATCTTTTTAAAATGAGAAAATTTTAGCAATCTTGTTAAATTGGCCTAAACGTCCATTATAATACTAGAGAAAGAACAAATGGATCCTATATTAAAAAAAGAGACGGGCATTTTCGTCAATTTAACGGAATTATTAAAATTACTCCGTTTTTAAGAGATTGTATCTATTTTTGTACTTTGTAAAAGTTAATTATGTCAAACATTTATGGAGAAAAACTTCGTACACCTTTACCTTTGAATTTTTATCGTTCTTCATATAAACAATATCGACCTTGTAATGGAAAAAAAAACAAAATAAAAATCGCACCACGCTATCGTGGGATATATGGCTGCCGAACTTTACGCTACTGTAATGTACTCACATGGCATGGCCCAGATAGGTGATCTAAGAGAAGGACCAAATAGAGGTCACATACATAACAAACTGAGGAGAAGCCAAGAAATAAGGAAGAAGACGTGGATGCTCTACGATTTGGAAGACGAGACCTCAATATAATAAGGTCAAATTCCGTTAGAAAGCATGTGAAATGATTTTGGATTCTTCTCTATGTGAAATACTTCTCTCTCATCCTTTCTGTTATTCTATTGTGCTTCCTTCCTTTTGCACTTTCTCCCTGAGATTGTGATTTCATTCATTTTTGTTATCTCCTTCTTCTATTATATAGTAATAAGAATATGTTATTAATTTTAATATTACATCATATATCTATCAGATTTATAGCTAATTAAGATTGTCCCAACTACCTCCAACTTTTAACATAAAGAGAAAGAGCTGGATAATTAATTTGGGTAGATTAATGAAATTAGTTGAGTTAGTTATTTGAAACAAATATAAGTTGATTTTTCTAAAATATCATTTTTCATCATAAAAAAGTTTAGATGCTTGAGATTAATTATACAACAAGATGATAAAATTGATGGAGATATATATTAATTATAGAATTCAAACTAAAGGTATAAATACCAAAAAAAAAAAAAAAAAACTACTTAGTTATTTGTAATGGGAAAGTATCATAATAAGGTAAAAGATAAGTTTTATCACACTGCTATAAGACCAACAATGCTTTATGTTAGTAAATGTTGGGCTTTAAAAGGACAACATGAACTTAATATTGGGTAAGCCAAGATGAGGATGTTGAGATATATGTGTGTTCATACAAAAAAGATAAGATTTGTAATGATCATATACACAAACAAGTTGAAGCGGCATCTGTAGAAGAGAAATTCGTAGAAAATTGTTTAAAGTAGTTTGAACATGTTCAAAGAAGGCCAGTGAGTGTGCCGGTGAGGAGTAGGGTTGATCAAACAGTATGAAGTCATTTTAAAAGAGGTTGAAAAAGATCGAAGCAAACACTCATGATGTTATAGAGTGGGATTTTTTGGTTATTAATCTATCCAAGGATTTGATTTTTTATATAGCACAATGGCATCGTGAGATTTATGTAGCTGATCGGAATAAGATTTTGTTGTTGTTGTAGTATTATCATTACTACCATTAATTGAATGAAAACTCATTTAATGTGTGTGATCAATATCAATATTTTGAAGGAAAAAATATAAATTTAGAAGATAAAGTACACTACGCTATTATGTTTAGATCCAAATCTAAACAACCCCGGGGCGGGAAATTAAAACAAGAAACAAGAAACAAACTGTTATATTGAGCGCGTGTAGTACCAGGCCACTTTTAAGTAACGTATGTATAACTAAACGAACTTGTACTTTTACAATAACATGTCTTGCATTTATTAGGATTATGGTGCACTCATTATTGAACTGAAAATGCCTCAACTTAACATTCATCAACTAATTAATAGGCGACAAAATGGAAGAGCTAGTAAGTGCTTGGCTCTTGGCATTGATAGACCAAATGTCTCAGTCATATCCAACTCATCTGGAGACATGTCTTCTGGAAGTTTCCAATTAAAGCAGTGTACTAATTGTGCTAAAATAAGTTTCACAGTAATGAAATCCAACTGCAAACCAGGACAACCTCTTCGACCCGAACCAAATGGTAAGAATTGGAAGTCATATCCTCGATAGTCTATATTGCTTTCTAAGAACCTCTCTGGACAAAATGATTCCACATTATGAGACCATATCTTAGGATCTCTTCCAATACTCCACGTATTCACTATGATCCGTGTGTTCTTCCTTATGTATAAACCATTAATGGTGATATCTTCCCTACACTCTCGAGGGACTAGTAATGGTGCAACAGGGTATAGTCTCATAGTCTCTTTAGTCACCATATCCAAGTAACTCAAACTTGGCAAATCAGCTTCCTCCACCATTTTGCTTGTTCCCACTTGGTTTTCTAGTTCATGTTGGAGTTTTTTCTTTACACTTGATTTCTTAAGAGTTCTGAGAAAGCCCACATAATGACAGTGGCAGGAGTTTCAAACGCAGCGGCAATCATATCCACAAGTATGGCTTTGATGTTGGTTCGATCTATGACTTAGTTTCGCTCATCATCGTAATTCGTAAGTATCCATGCAATAGAGTAGTATGTCTACGAAGTCCTTGTGTCCTTTATTCTGCCCTACCAGCGCCTCTTCATGCTCTCTAACAATGGTTTCTAATATTTCATCAAGTTCCTTGCTCACCTTCAGCAAGCGTCTTTTGAAGCCCTAAATCAAAAGAGATACATTAGTTTCAAAAATTAATCATTGATTATTGGATAAATTAATCAATGATTATTGGATAAATTTTATATATATATATATATATATATATATATATATATATATATCTTGTTTGTGTATATCTAATTTCACCAAATTTTTCTTTTGGTTTTTAGAAGTTTGAGCCCTCGAACTTTCTATAATCGATACTTGGCTTATAGAATGGTTACTAATAAAGTGAAGCCTTCTATAGCAGGAACCAAATAAAAAGTACTTGGAGTAGCACAGCTTGATAATTTTCTTGAATAAGAATATGAGCTTTCTTTCTTAGCCTCTCAATATTGTCTTTCATTATGAAGCAGTTCTACAAGCTGATGAGCGGCTCCTTAACATGAAGAAGAACAAAAGAAAAGTAGCTAACTCTACTTCCTGACATATACTCTTGTAACAATTGAAAGGAAGACAGTGAAGATAACATGGAAGATATATGAAAGTTGTTGGGGATGTAATTGAAGAGAAGATATTCGTGCGATAGACGTGGTGCCCAAAGGAGTGCCTAGCACGGGGATCTAATAGAATCTTTGACTATTCAAATTTAATTTAGATGGTCTAGATTTGAACTTTTTTAAAATAATGATTTCTTAAATGAAGTTTTATTTTTTGAAAAAATAATAGTTAAGATATTATCTTTATTATTTGGATTCTGTTTCCATTAAAATAATTTTCTTTAAAAAAAATTTAGAAAATCAAATATGGACAAGCCGATCAAATCTAGATGACCCAAATCCCATTAGCTCTCCCTATTAAACAAAAAGTGCTTAGCAAGAAAACTGGTTCTCCCATTAGAGTAGGGTGTCCAAAACACGGAAGAAGATAAGTAAGTTAAAATACTTAAAATTTAGTAAAAATATATATACACACATACATACATATGAATCAAAAAAATTAATATAATCAGTTCAGATTTAGAGAGAATAAAAATTCAAAAAGTATAAATATTTTAATAAAAATTTATGGTTGCAGTAAACTATTAAGATCAAATTTTAAATCCAACCACATTGAACGTTGATTCAACGGTAAAAATAAAAAGTGGAAAGAAAGGTTAGTGAAATCATTCGTCGCAGCACCTTTTCACCTCTGTGTATATAATTAATTAAACCCTATCAACTAATAAAATTTGAAGTCATTTTCATATTATATAATAAACCAAATGGTCAATCATTTTTTCTTTTACGTCAATTAAGTCAACCAAGAATATATAACCGTTCCATCCTCTGACAAATAAGCTAAGTGTTTGGTACGAGTGATTGGGGGCTGATATGGGATTGATATTATGATTGCCTATAACATTTTTAACCGAATTTTCCCTATAACATTTCACAAATTACATAGGGACGTGTGATTCCTCCTCTTTTACTGGATGCGTAAAGAGACTTGTGGCCACACAACACCAAAAAGATACGTATCCCATCATGCATGTTTGCTTTAACCTTTTAAAAACAATTTTCCGCCCGCTCATATAGGTATTTATTTTGTACACCGTAAAACCATTTTAAAAAGCTAATCCCAACAAACTTAAACCTTTCTATAATAGGAAAAACAAATTGCCCCTACCATTTTAACTAACCACATGGCATGTTGTCAATTTGATTTGGTAAGGGTGAGGTGGCGGTGGTTTGGGACCGGTAGATTTTTATAATATTTTTCTCTCTTATCTCCTCCGCTCTCTTCTTCTATTCATACTAGAAATTCTTATATAAACTTGGTTTGTCAGGTCATTTGTTGTCTAACCCATTAAAATACAACAACTTATAAATTGATTTGTCACCTCCTAAATATTAGCTGACATATTAATAAAATTAAAAATCTTACAACATTTACTTTTTTATTTCCTAAATGATGTGGCAAACCAAGTTTATGCAAAAATATTTCTCCCCTAATGAGTATGGAAATCGGTCCCAAACCACCACCTCACCCTCACCAAATCAAATTGACAACATGCCATGTGGTTAGTTATAATGGTAGGGAGATTTGTTTTACAATTAAAAAATATTAAATCTAAACCGTTAATATCTTTATATGACCTACAGTTGGTATGGCCTAGAGTTGGTGCTTATTACCATTATTGGATCCGGCGGTGGCTTATTAAATTTCTGTGGCTGAAAAAGATTTTGGCCCACGCTCATCCTTACCGGGGAATATGGAATCCTTTCTTTCTAGTGCAGCAAAAGAAACTGTATGCAGTATACGCCACTTATCCTTGGATGAAACTCAAGTATCACTCATCTCCATTCTTAAAATACATAATTTATTTTTAATATGATTCCCACACCTATCTCACTATCTCTGTTCCACTTTTACCACTCTTGATCGAAATTTGAGAGGATGTAGCTAGACAATGGACACATTTTCTGATTGAAAAATTGAACATTAAACCAGAAGGGAAAACAACAGTAAATAATTTAGTTGATAATGGTACCTGAATATTAAATGGCCCCATGATAGACAAAATATCTGCAATATTGAAGTCTCCAGCCAAGTCCAGCGTCTCATGAACAATCCCCTTCATATCAAACCTATCGTCCCGGTTGCGTCCAAATATCATTTTATACATTATGTCTTCTACAAGCCGCTCCACCTTCTCCGTCAGATCCACCACCTTACGCGACGCGCGCTGATTTCTCTATCGACTTCACCAGACGTCCCAGCTCCTCCCTTCTTCCACTTTGGATGCAGTGAAAAGCTGAGAAGTACAGAGCTTCCTCATGTTGCGCCAGTATGGCCCATAGTCAGAGAAAGCCATTTCCTTGGAGCCGCAAAAACGACGTCGTACGTCTTGAGGAAAAGCTCGGCAGCTTCAGGGGAAGAGACCACAACAGCAGAGACCTGTCCCAGTTGCAAGGATATGATTGGTCCATAGCGCTTCGCGAGAGACAGAAGGGAACGATGCAGTAAAGTACCCAATTAGTTGTTGTAAGCAATTAGCATTTTCTTAAGTAAATGAATATTTTTAATCATAAATTACAAAAGTTATATTCAGTCTATTTAGGCAGATAGGAAAGACAATCCAAAACGGGAAAACGAAGAAAGAGAAGACAAGAACAGACCTACGGAGTCACCAGCAACCGTGAAAGTAGAGAAGGACAACGACAACGACGACCACCACGGTGAGAGTGGAGAAGGGCGACGGTGGGTGAGAGAGGTTGCGACGGCAGGAGAATGGGAGGGTCACAGTTTATGAGGTGGAACAATGATAAACCTAAAAGCAAGTTTAAATTAAAATCTCCGTTAAGGATTTTTTGTTTTTTTTTTATTTAATAATTTAATAAATCCCATTAAAACCGGGAGTCAAGAATTGATCAGTTGCATTTTATAAATATGCATGGTATGATAGGAATAGAATATCCTCGTTTGACTTGTGATCAAAATTTTTTTTTTTTCCATCAAGGAATATCTATATTACTTCAAAAGGTCACCGGACAAAATACAAAGTCATAACCAGATATAACAGCAGCTACAACACATGGCGCAATACAATGCCAATAAAAACATAAATACTAACAAAGCTGGAAATAATACCCATAGATTACAAGGCCATAAAGTTGAATGGAATATGGAATTGGGAGGGAGAGAAATGGAATTGGAAGACGCTATATAATGGTTAAAAAGGAGAAATAATGAATTAATAGAAACAAACATTAATTAACTGTATATAAATATAATAAGAGGTATTATATATTGTCACCGACTCATGAATAATACTATCTCTTATAGGAGCCTGTTTGGATCCTCTTATTTTTAAATTAAAAGCTACTTTTAAGTTAAAGCTAAAAAAAAAAACTTTTTTTTTTTAAAAAAAAACTAAAAGTTGTTTGGGGATTATATAAATTTTTTAGCTTAAAAGCTGAAATTAAAAATAAATTGTTTGACAAAAATTTTGTCATAAGCACTTTTTCTAATAAAAATTTTCTCCTGCTTGATTAATGATAATGGCTTCATACCATGTATTAAGAATTGGAAGTAATATAAGCCAACCAAAAATACTTACCTTATTCAATAAAAAAATTAATTATATAAATTTTAAAATTTGTAGAAATTAAATTATTTTTACTTTAAATTTTTCAAATAAAATTAAAATAAATTATATTAAAATCATACTACGTAGACTAATTTTCATTTATTTCATATATAATTTTATCTGGAAAAAACATTTAAATTCGACTAAAAAATTTAAAAAAATTTATTACGTTTTTGTTTATTTGTAAAAATATAAAATATGCAAACTTTTAATAGTACATTTTTTGAACCCGTATTATACTTTTGAAACGAGGAAAATGAATAAAATAATTAAATTGGATATACTACCATAAAAATAGTAAATTGTGCGTAGACCAAGGATAGATTATGAGTTCTCTCTTTTTTTCTCTCTCTTAAAAGAGCTTAAAAAAAAGAGCTTAAAATAAGCTCCTCATGGAGCTTATTTTTAAGCTCTTTTTTCTTCATTATAAAATAAGCTCTTATAATTATAAGAGCTTTTGTAAAATTCTTTTGGCCTAACTTATACTTATATGGAGAAGATAAGCTAAAAATAAGGTAAAAGCCAAACAGATACTAACATTGACTACACGTGGCTTGGATGATGTGTAGAATTTAAGAAAATATTTAGTTACATTATGTATGGTTAATGAATTACATAATTTATTGTACATTTTATACCAATATATATTTTTTTGGAAAAAATCAATATATATTAAATACACTGCTAGTCTAAGATGGTCCATGAAAGCTTTAACATTTAATTATTAGTTACATTAGATTAAAAAAAAATTGCAATGGATTTTTTTTTTCCATTGCAACATTTGCAACGGACTTGTGTTTTCCGTTGCAAATTGTGACAAAATATTTTTTTTTTATGTTACAAACTTTTGCAACGGATTTGTGTTTTCCGTTGTAAATTGTGACGGAATTGTTGTTCCGTTGCAACCGTGACCAAAGATTTTTTTCGTTGCAAACTTTTGCAACGGATTTCATTTTTCGTTGCAAATTGCATCGAATACTTTTTCCGTTGCAAAAGTTTGCAAAATTGTGACGGAATTATGTTTATGTTGCAAACTTTTGCAAGGATTTCATTTTCCGTTGCAAACTGTGATGGAATTCTTTTCCGTTGCAATTTATTGCAACGGATTTAAATTTTTTGTTGCAAATTGCGACGAAATTATTTTTCCGTTGCAAACTATTGCCACAGATTTATTTTTCCATGGTAAATTGCAACGGAATTCTTTTTCTATTGCAATTTTTTGCAAGGGATTTAATTTTTCATTGCAAATTGCGACGAATTATTTTTCCGTTGCAAATTGTTGCAAGGGATTCAATTTTCTGTTGCAAATTGCGACGGAATTCTTTTTCCCTTGCAAACTTTTGAAACAGATTTCATTTTCCGTTGCAAATTGCAACAGATTTATTTTTCCGTTGCAAATTGCGATGGATTTCATTTTCCGTTGCAAATTCCGTTGCGATTTGCGATGGATTTTTTTCCATCACAAATTCTGTAGCTATTTTAGTATTTTCTTGTAGTGCAACAAGTGGAGGCTACTGATAGCAGGCCAGGCTAGTGGACTTGGCGGTTGCTTCTGGTCATCGGTGTAGGTTAAAATCGGTTCTTGCTTTACATTCAAGCAATAAGTTCACGAGGTTGTAAAACAAAATTTTTAAGTATTTGCGGAACCCACATTGCAAATTCACTATTCATGTGAATAGTAATTACTATTCATATGAATAGTAACGGTAAAAATCTTTTTACCGTAAAGGTAACTAATTTTTACTGCGTGAATAGTAAATTACTATTCATGTGAATAGTCGGTAAAAATCTTTTACCGTGCCAGTAAATAATATTTACTGCGCCGGTAAATAATATTTACCGCCCGAGATTAATTCTTTTCGATGTGACAGATCGACTAAGTCATGACCACGAGAGCATACTCGGAAAAATCTTGACTCGATACGGTAAATAATATTTATCGCCATGTGGAAATACTATTCTCATGAACCAAGAACCAACGTACCATAACTCTTTATAATACATATTTAGGATCTCGCCTTAAAACACATATAGGGTTTCGGGAATACTGTGATCACTTGAAGACGTCAAAAGAGTATGATGTCCTCTAACATTGATCCACACGATTATCTCCTGATTGCAAACGAGAACTCCTTCTCCTGAATCCCGTTTCCTTGGATGCTTGCTAGCGTAGCAAGGTGGAGGGCCAAGTGTTTGGATCTTTTTCCTCAAGACTATAAAGATACTGAGCGCTTAAGAGAACTTCCTTAAGAGGAAGAGAGAGAGAGAAGTTTAGGAATGAGTAATTTGAAATGAAGGAAATGAGTTATTTATAGATTTTACGAATGTGAATAGTAATTTACTATTTGAATATTATAATATTATAATATTATATTAAAATATTCAAAATGCTTCAGATGGTTTTCCACGAGAGAAGCAAGTTTGCATTTTATATTATAATAATATAATATTATATTATTATTTCAATAGTAAATACTATTCATACATACCAAAATACACTCATTCCAAATTTCTCACTTATCCAATCCTGATTGGATACAGTCTCGGATAATTTCATAAATTATCCTTAAACTCCTAATCTCTTTATAATTGGGCTTGAAGTTCTAACCCAATTATATCATTAGTCTTGACAAAATCCATAACAATTATTGGTCCAAACTTGCTAAACTAAGCAATCAAGAATAATCTTAGTGTGTGACCCATTAGGCCAATTAGTTCGACATAAATAAACTTGAACCAATTAAACTCCTTTAATAGGTCAATTTATCTAATGACTACATAAGACACTAGCAATGCTTCCTCGATCCCGAACTAATCAAGTTAATCAAGTGATCTACCTTTCTAATTTGGATACCATGCATGATCATCCCTTACAACGTTGTTCATATTTAGTCGGAAGCGAAGGATAGAGTATCACCTCTCTAGATTGACTAAATGTAGCTTTTACACGTAACTAGAAATATTCTTCTATTGACTCTAAGACGGATCATGACTCTTCATGATCACTTACTATCGTAGATTCCCGAGTCAACTAGAAGTCATCCAAGCCCTACCGGTCTTGTGAACAACTAATCCCTTGTAGGGACTATAAGTCCTTTCGGCATGTCCATCTATACTCATGTATTCAAGTTACACCCAAGAGTACAAAATTTGTTCTCCCCATATTTCGATGGATAGAGTTGTACAAATCAAAGTATAACTCTAGGACATAGTGTTCGATAACATCCTCAAGTCTAAGATGATCAGCACTACCAAACGATGAGAGACATTACAAATCCAATGATACTCTCTACAATGAATCCTTGTGGAGTCTCTCAGCGGGTCAGTTCAATGCTATCTGTTCTCTAACAGATACACCCACGACATCAACTAAGACATCAACATGCCTGAATTCCATGAGGTCCCTACCTTGTATCACTATACAAGTAGATGATGTCATACTAGTCTTATTGAGATCACCAATGCCCTTTCTTGGTGATTCAAGACTAGGAACAAGTTTCGAGCGATAGATATGTAGTGTCCTCGATTCCTCATGATCATGATCCCTATCATAGATCATCGAGTAAAACACTTATTCTATTCCTTGGGCCTTTATCTTTAAACTCATATTAACCATAAAATATAGGCGAGACATAAATATGATAAAGATAAATTATGCTCAAATATATTAATAATGAAATATCAAACGATGCAAGGTGTTAACAGATTGTTATGTGACACCTACATACTAACAATCGGTAGGTCGTCTGAGGCACAAGTATAGGAACATAGCTAAAAGAAGGAAGAGAAGTGGAAGAAGAACAAGGGAAGGGAAGGGAAGGATAAGGGTGTAGGCAACATGTTTGATTGTTTGCCTCGAAGCCTGAAAGAATCCACATTCTATGCTCATCTTTTAGATGGGCATGTAGTGCTCATCCTTAAATAAAACATGTTTCTTTTTTTGAAAAAAAAAATACTCCATACACTATTACTAGGCGTTGAAAAAATATTTTAGATATTTAGTGCTACGGAAAAAATATTTTATGATACTGGTATTAGAAGAAAAATATTTTTGAGTGCATGACTAGAAATTAATTAATTTGAGATATAGGTGTAAAAACTATTTCAGGATGCAACATTCAATTTAATCTAAATAAATAAAAATACATAAAAAAAATAGTCTCAACTCCAAAATTAGAGGATGAACACTATATGCTCATATTTTAGATGAACATAGAATGTGCAACCGGAGCGAAAATGAAGGAGGTCAGTTACTAGGTCATAAGTAGAAGATTTTTGGATGAAGAATTGAAAATTGACGGTTTTATCAAGTCACATTGTAACATCCCCAATTTTCATGAAAATTAATCAATGGAATATATGAATTTTTCACCAAGTAGTAGTAGTCAATGGTATTTATTATTCTGACAGGATATATTAATTATGGGAAATAATGTGAAATTATTTGGAAAATATGACTATTAAATTTGGTTAAGGATAAATCAAGATAAATAATGTCAAAGAAGCCAAATATGTATTTTTACCTTGTTAATTATTTATTATTTTCGTTTGCAAGTAGAGAAATAAGACAACCTGTTATAATACAATATAAGAATTTAAGAAAAGATGAAAGTATACTAGAAGGTAATAGAAGAGCACACAAAATATATTTTCCCCCCATATTTTCTTTTTGGTGTCAGAAGTGCAAAAAGAAGAGGAGGTAAAGTTGAATTAGTCTAGCTGAACCTATGGAGCTAGGTGTAACGGCCCACCACCGTGGAGGACCCGACTAGTCCGCGATCGTCGTCCCTGTGGCCTAACCCCCTGCATGCGTGGTGTCCGGCCCCCACTGGGGTAGGTACTGTCCCCTCCTCTAGGGGTTTTGTCCCTTGGGAAATTAATTCCTAAGAGCGCCTCCCCAGTGGCTTGAGCCTTGGACTTGAGGCATAAGTCCAAAGCTTAAGGGCCACTTGGGGACGACAGTCGCGGACTGACCGGGTCCTCCACGGTGGTGGGCCGTTACACTAGGAGTAAGGATAGATGGAACAAGATAATGAAGTAAGGGGAGGGAGATACGCACGTGATTCAGACAAGGAAAGGAAGGCAACCAAAAAAAAATTAACTAAAGAAGTAGAGATGAAGTATCACGTATGGAAGAAGCAAATGAGTATTAAAAAAAAAAAAGTACTAACCACCCCTTAAAAACCGCCGGATCAGAGAGAAGGATGGACATGATAAGACAATTCAGTAATTAAAGAAGGAAGATGCACGTATGTAAGTGGGTAAGATAAGGAGGAGCACACATATTTTTCTTCTCCAATATATTTCTTAGCATCAGATGTGAAAGAGAGGTGTGATGATAAAACCAAATTAATGAAGAGTGAAGTAGTGAGCACGTGGAGCAAGGTGATATTGATCACACAAACTTTTTTTTATGCTTTCCAACGTCCCTGACATGCAGAGGAGCTGAAGGAAGTCAAAGTGCATATTATCCAATATTTTCCGTGGTGACCGACGGGAGAAACCTCCTCAAGGAATTGGGAATTTATTATTTATTTTCTCTAGAATAGTGAAGATAAATCTAGATGCAAGATGGCTCTAGAGCCAACTATTTAAAGGACCCATCTCCTTCTCTTGAAGGTAGCTGGACGTGTTGAGTAGAAGAGAAAAGGAAAATTAGCAAAAGGTACAAGGGAGAGCTCAAACAAGCATCCTAAAGGAAGGTGAGGTATTTAGGTATTTATTCCATCTTCTTCTATTCCCTTTCATGTAAGTCAAGATTTTCTTTAAAGAGAACCTCCCATTGGTGCGTGAAGGTGAAGACTGAAGAAGGGAGAGGAGACATTGAGGATCAAGTGTCAAGCTAGTGGGATACCAAGATCAAGTAAGTCATAGATTTTAACTATCTTATAAATTCATGATTTGCCAAGTCCAAAAATTAGTGGTATCCTGCGTTTTTTTTTCTCTTCATAAAATGGGATTGGATAATAGATAAAATAAATGAGTAAAGGATTGAATTTAAGGTTTGGAGTTTAAGAAGAAATATTATTTTGATAGAAGAAAAATGGCTGTTGAAAATATGAATTTATTTTGTCTGCCAACCTTATGGACATGGGAAACTAAATTTTGTTGGTGTTTTTAATGCCTTCAAAGTGTTCAAAAATAGGATCTTAGTATAAGATTGAAAAAAAAATTATTAGGTTGAAGAAGACCTATTTTTAAGTCAACCAATAAATATTTTAAAGGGGAGTTATTTATATTTATATTCTGATTATTTTAGGGTCACTTTGTTTTTGTGCGCTTGGAGAAAAATTATACTGATAGTTTTGGTCAACTACCAGGTAGTAACCTTAATCCTCATGTGTTCTATGTTTCTTTGTATGTTTTTATTTTCCATGATTGTGAACCCGTGTCTCCTGAAAAGGGACATGCGTTTGTGTGCATTCAGTGTGGTCTAGGTTCAGAGCCCGACTACTGTATCTTTCCTAGCGCCGTGGATCCGGGGTTTGCTTTGTTGAGCAGTCCTGCGTTTGTTTCTAGGACATGTAGTCCTTCCGCAGTTAACACGGTATACTTGGTATGTTGTATTTGTGTTACTGCACGTTTGTTACTGAATGTTGTTATTTGGTGTTTTTCTGATTATGGTTACATACATACACTGTTTATGCATGACATATGAGATTAATGGTTACTCTGGGATTCATTTTTTAATCCCAGATTTTTGTAAAGCTTTAGAAAGTACTTCAAGGGCTGTATCCGAAGAGGAGGGTAAGAATGCGGAGTTGGAGTAGGCGGTGCTGTTGGTGACGAAGGAAGATTTATTTTTGATTTTATATTTTTAGGTTGGGATAACTGTATATTCTTTTGGCCTTTTAGGCACTGGTGGATGACTGTGTATCTAACTCTTCGGGAATTATATTTTGCTATTTACTTTTATACCAGTATTGTCTGAAATTCAATCGGGAAATGTTCTGCCGCGATAAACTCTGATGCATGCTAATAAATAGTAAATTAGATGATAAATGGTAATTATAAAAAGGGGATCCCTCTATCCGCCACCCGAAAGGGCGAGGCCAGTAAGGGTATTACACACATCAAGGGTGTTTGAGACACCCTCAAGAATTACCTTTTCTTTTTTTGGGAAAATCCATATATGGGCCCTTTTAACCCAAAAAAGGCCCCAACACTCAGTAAATCCCAGGAAAGGCCCTAGGGTCCTTTTTGACACATGAATATTAAATGAAATGATAGAAAAACCCACACTAACACTGACAAATGAGAGAAGGGAAATTTCAGAATCATTTCCTCACTCACTCTCTCTCGAATCGTTCTGCTCTCTCTCTCGTGTGCTCACTCTCACTCTCATCTTCGTCTCCGATGGCCACTCTCGTCTCCGACGCCGTTTGCGCTCGTGTGGGAAAGGTAAAACCGTCAAGCCATTTATTCTCCCGTGTGATTTCATCCTTTCATTTGGCGAAGGCGTGAACCCCAAGTCCATTTGGCGCCTTGGTTCGACTAGATTTGAAGCTCATCACTTTTGTAGTCACGGCTAGATTTGAAGCTTGAGATCGAGCTCCATTTCCGTCCATAAGAATCGAATAGCCGCAGTTGCTAAATTGGTAATTTTCTTTCTTCTGATTGACAACCTTTTTCGTTCTCAACTTGACGTCTTCGGTTGTGCATGTTTTGCGTTCTCTTTTCTCGGAGGCTATTTAGTTTATGGTTTTGTTCAGTTGGTTGTTTGATTTTGGTTGCTTCACTTCTCAGATTTTGTTCAGACCCTGTTTTCTAATTATTTTTTTGAATTGATCTTCCATTGAATCAATCCTAAGAGGGATGTTTTGCGTTCTCTTGTGATGATTATACTGTTGGTATATAATATTTACTACTTTATGATGATAACTTGGGAAAATTATTGGAGATTTTGTTCTTAAATTCTTCAAAAGCAAGGAAGGGGTACTTGCAGATTTAAATGGGTTCTCTTTGTTGCGTTTGTGAAATTTTTCCTTTTTCGCGTGTGGTTCAAATTTTTGGTCATAACTAATTTGTACAACCCTTGTAGTCATTTTGTTAACTAGGGTTTCCTTTTATTCGTAAGTTCGTTACAAACTTTAGAATTAGTATTATATTTCAGAACATATCCATATTGATGACATAATCTAAATTACCAAGGATATTACATCTGGAAAGCTTTTGAATATCAAACTGCTAGTGCTAATCTGTAATCGTGTGATTATGGAAGTATTTGAGCTTGTTCATATGTGCTACTGCCTGAAGTATTTAACAATTAATATCATCCATGACCCTTTCTAATTTGTTCTTTGAGGAAAAAGCACAAGTTAAAACTTAATTTACTTTAAAGTTCGGTGTTGGGATGCTAAAGTCCGCTAAAATTCTTCACTCGGGATGGTTTTGTTGAAGCATGGTCTTTTGTGAATGTCAATTTTACAGTATTTAATTTTATTAATAAGCTATGTATTAATCTATCAAACTGATTGGCACCACGCATTTGAAATCAATAGCTAAATTTATGAACCTTAAGTTATATTCCGATATTATTTCGGTGATGATTCAAAATATGGTTTGGATATCTAGAAAAATGTTTTTCTTTGGAAAAAGGAAAACACTAATAGAGTGTTTGAGGATGGGCAATTTGAAGGGAATAAGTTATTTAAGGATGAGCAATTTGAGGAGGCATTATCAAAGTATGAACTCGCTTTACAAATTGCTCCAGATATGCCTTCATCTATTGAAGTATGCTCAATATGCCATTCAAATCGCGGAAACTTGAGTGCTCCCTTGAGGACTTGTGCTTTGGATTAGTCAAATAGATCAAAATTACTAAAGATGTTATCAAGTATACCGGGTATATATGTTTCTGTTATTGTGATTTTCTTGGACATTTAGTAGAAGGATTCGTGTTTATCTTAGACTTATATTAGATATAAGGTGACAATTAAAATTTTAAATTATTATACATTGATACTTGAACTTCTATTTTGTCTTTCACACAAAGCAAAAGTTGAATAACCAAGTCTTTACTATTAACTCAAGCAAAAGAGAATCGATCTTCGATGTGGTTAATTCTACGATTTGTTGTCTCTATAGATTTGGTGTATTGTTGGTATTTTATTTATTTATTTCTTTTTCCTCCGACTCTTCTTGTTTAGGATAAGTCTATTTGGTGTGTGGAATTTCTTAAAAAAACTGTTGTCACTATCATTTCAATGCATTTCTGATTTTAATCAAATTTTAACAAAGTGAAACATTTGCTGCAAACACACTGCTGTGCTCAACTTTTTTGCATTGCTGAAAATCTGATTGGAATTGTAAATTGGAAATTCGAACCTTGTTTTGCATTGGTGGATACCTCTCTTATTTGCTAATCTAAGCATAAACTATGATTCTGAATTAAGAAAATCTAAATTCCATTCTTATGAGAATGTGCATGATCATTAGATTCTGAACTTTGTGCATGAAATTGTGTTATGGTATGGAGGCTTTTCTATGTAGGGAGGCAACCTCAAGGAGGCTTTTCCTCCTCTTCCCTAACAGTTTTCCCTAGCTGAAACCAAGGAGAGGAAAAGGAGGACAAGACTGAGCTTCTCCCAATCTTTCTCTCTAGCTACAATCCAAAGTGTTTTCTTTGATTGAGGACTACCACAAGCAGAAGAAGAGACATTAGGGGGCATATTTGTTACGACACATTGTAGTTGATCACAAACATGTATTTATCACAAATTTGTATTCTTGAGAATGACATCTACCATTTTTTTTTTTTGTAAAATTGTCTACTGATGGTAACTTCACAATTTTTATTCAATGACAATAGCAAATTTCTGATATTTGTTCATGGAATGAGAACAGCAAAAGAATGGACAAGTCCGTTAAATTTTGTCTTATGTTTTGATCTTTGTTTATGGAATGAGAACAACAAAAGAATGGACAAGTAAATCAAGCATCTGTATCAGCAATATCAGTCATTTGTATCATCAGGCGTTAACAACAATAACAGGGGCACTAACAACAATATCAGGGGGCGTTAACAACAATAACAATACCCTTTAACAACAATAATAGGGGCATTAACAACAATAACAGGGGCATTAACAACAATAATAGTACCCACTAACAACAATATCAGTCCCTACTAACAACAATATCAGTCCCCACTAACAACAATAATAGGGGGCACTAGCTAACAACAATAACAAGGGTGTTAACAACAATAATAGTGTAACACCCCAAATTTCGTAGCATAAATCGTGCTGGTGACACGTGGTTTTATAAAAATTTATCAGAGTTTTGAGGTGCTACGACTTAGCGTTTTGCGGAAACGGAGAGCATGTACTAAAAATTTGAACAATTGAGTAGGCGATATAAAAATACTCGGACATATCTTTGATGCCTCGACGTATACTTGATATATTATAAATTTCCCGAAGGATTGTTCATGTGATACGGAATACAAAACTTTATAATTACAATTCTTACATGTAACTATACCATCTTCAGCCAAGCCTTGAGTAGACTTGGGGCATAGAACCTAACTCAGCTTAAATCATCTCATTTGGCCGCCGGGTAGGTCTAGTGGGAGTCTCACCGTGCTAGGGTGATTGATTGATCGAACCACATAGACGACCCTTCTAGTTTAAGCACCAAATGATGTGAAGTAACTTTATTAGATTCATGCCATAAGGTAGGTTCATGACTTTCTTCCCCGCATTTCCTTTGACCGGTGCCTCCTCACGGCTCCGTCCATTAATGCTCCTTCTCATGGCTCCATTCACAATGTCTTCATAAATCCTGGTTCCTTTCCTGAACCTCTAGTCAAGTCTAAGATTCAAAACAAATTGAATCTTAGGTAACGAGTTAACCTCATATGAAAAGTATAACGATATATGTATGACGTATATTCATTACATTTCAAATTAACCAATACATAGCACACAAAGTGAGATGTAATGTCAACACAACAACAATGTACATAGCACACAAAGACATGTAAAGTTATCTATACAAATCCATGTATAGTTGTATAGTCCGCACCACCGTGCCACGATGTACACTCGTGTCCTCGCGCTAGGAAAACAATCTCACGGCATTATCAAGACTATAACCCGTATCAAGTTCGAATGTATATAAACAAAGTGATTCAAGACAGAGTCTTAACCACGGTGCATGACCCAAGACCAAGTCTTGTCCATGACTCTATGAAATCATTCCATCTCATACATGCATACAAGTCATATCGAGTTAAAGTTCCGTACGCGAACGTACCTTCCTTCCGTGTGAATAGTAATTTACTATTTATGTATACGGTACTATTCATAAATACGGTATTTATGAATAGTAATATGTCCGTCCTTCAAATCGACTCCAGAATCCTCGGATATCCTAACATATTACCATATTGCTTAGAATAATATCCAAAAGGTTAATTTACCTTTATACCCTTGGTGGATTTGTTATTACCATTTTGCCATTACATTTTATTTAATAAAAACGTTACTTTCAGCATTATGGCCAGATTTACTTCTAACTCTAAAAATTCATAAGTAATTCTAGAAAACTCGAAACGAGGATCCGTAAAATTCCCGGAATCCTTAGGATGTCTAATTTTGTGGAAAAATACTGGTTATTTCCCAGATTTTATGAACAGTTCCCAGTTTTCACGTGTTCATCATCTGCCCAGAAAATTTTCAGAAAACGTAGCCCAACTTTGGACATTTTTATCTTCTAGCACAGAACTCGAAATAATACATTCTAGGTATATTTGAAAAGGTATATATGTCTACTTTAACCATGAAGTTTCTCAGAATTTTAGAACTTCATCTTCAATATAAAATACTGACGTTTTTACCCCTGACTTCAAAAATTGCTAACCGATAAAATTTCGTCGAGCTTCGCTACTTTATGATTAGCTTCCAAAAATTCTGCTATATAATCTTTTCCATCATTTTTTTGAAATAAAACCATTTCTAACCATAAAAACATGAAAATAAAATTACTCTAGCATATTTAAGATCAAAGCAACTTCTATCTATGAATTTAAAACTAGAACTCAAGAACTAGAGAACTTACCCTTGAAGAACCTTGCTCCTACTTCTTCCTTGCTCCAAGAACTTCACTCTACTCACTCTCTAATCTTAAAATCAGATGCTTTGAGCTGATTTTGGTGTGAAGAATATGAAGAGAAGAGTCTTCTATTTATAGAAGAAATTCAAGGCTATTCCAACTACATTTCTTCCTTAACCAAACATTCCTTATAAACCAAACACTCTTCTTCCATCTACCAAAAACTACCATTCTAATTACCTATTCCATCCACCAAAAACTACCATTCCACTTACCTATTCCATCCACCAAAAACTACCATTTAAATATTTATTTGCAAATATTAAATAAGTATTGGAAAATAAAATCCTTAATTCCATATAAGAATTTTCTTCCATAATTAACTCTCTAGGTCATAAAATATTGGTTCTAAAATTTCTAGACCAAAAAGTATCCTCTAACTATTTTTCCTTGAATTATTTGGAAAATAGGCCTCAAAATCCGAAAATAGCTTTAAAACTATTTAGGCCAAATTTTCATAATAAATTCCCATAAAACATTTCTTGTTTCCAAATCCAAAAATTTGGGATATTACATTCCTCCTTTTGGTTATAAATTAATTACCTTTTTATGTGCTATTTATGTCATATTAAATAGCTCCTAAATAATGTCTCATAATTAACCATTCGTTAATTAATTCCAAAGTGGAATTTGGATGAAAATATAATCAATAGATTATAATTTCTTGAGACAAATATTCACCTTTGTATTTAATATGTATTATTTATCAAAATATAGTATTTTTGACAAATAGGAATTTTAGGGTATTACAAATAGTACCTACTAACAACAATATTAGTCCCGACTAACAACAATATCAGTCCCCACTAACAACAATAACAGGGGACACTAACAACAATAACAGGGGCCGTTAACAACAATAACAGTACCCACTAACAACAATAATAGGGGGCATTAACAACAATAACAGGAGCGTTAACAACAATAATAGTACCTACTAACAACAATATCAGTACCGACTAACAACAATATCAGTCCCCACTAACAACAATTAACAGTACCCACTAACAACAATATCAGTCCCTACTAACAACAATATCAGTCCTCACTAACAACAATAACAGGGGGTACGTACTAACAACAATAATAGCGGGCGTTCATAACAATAACATGCAGCACTAACAACAATAACAAGGGGCGCTAACAACAATAACGGAGGTTACTAAATATGAACTCAAGTTTTTTGTAGAATTGATGTAATAAAATTTGTCATACAACCACTGAAATTTAGATACACTTAAAAACAAGTCAGCCTATGTACATAAAAGGATTCCTTCCTAAAGGCTCATCTTTGCAAAATAACAAATCAATTAACAAAAAATCAGATGGAGAAAACATGTGTCCTAAATACAATCAGTATGTTAGCGGACATAACAAGTCATCTATTAAGCAAAACCAATTGCAGCCTATATGTTCCTCTTCTCTGAGATGGCAAGTAGAGTTAAATTTCCTTCCAAAGCAAGAATAGAATCAGGCAGCTCCATTTCCTTTAGCCTTATTCGGGTTTACAAGTTCAATTTAAAAAATTTAGAGAAGTGGGGTTGTAAAATTTTAATAAAAAGATGTATAATAACAAAGTAAAAAAACTAATTTAAAACTTTTAACCCAACTTCTCTAATATTTTAAAATTCAACTCCAAAACTATTTTCCTCTGCTCCCCTTATACCAAACAGCCCTTAAATGTTACTACCTCCGGTCCTAATTATAAGATCTAGTTGACTTTTTTTGGAGAGATTAAGGAAGCTACATAAGTTATTTAATTATTTCATATGTTGTGTTTTCTTAGATTATATATTAGTTTATTGGTCAAACTATTTAGTTTGAAGAAAAAATAAAAATACTCTAAGTTAATTTAATTAGCTTTCTTAATCTCTCTAAAAAAGTCAACTAGGTCTTATAATTAGGATCGGAGGGAGTATATCTAAGCATATCATTTTTAAGAAGCCATTTAATATCATCGCCTTTGGATTTCTCAAAGAGTTCTGAGAAAGCGCACAAAAGTGACAGCAGAAGATATATACATGTCCACCAAGTCTATCTTTTTGTTTTTTGTTTTTTTTCCCCCCCCCTGCTTATGAGCTTTGGTCTCCACTCTCCCACATCATTTCAAGTTCCTTGCTATTCTTCTATAATTGCCTGGTCAACTACTACTTCGACCAAAATTATAATTATTTTCCCAAAATATCATGTTGTCATATTAAAGAGAATTCAAGGAGTTTTCAAAACATAAATGATTCAATGAGTATTTTATGGGACAAAAAATAACAAGCGTATTTTATAAATAATTTATTTAACTAATTTCCGTAATATTTTACAAATTGGTTTCGTAGTTCCTATATTTTGAATCAGATAGTATATAAAATCAAATTTGATCATGGCGAGTATATATATGTCTTGAATACTCGAAATTTAGTTTTTCTCCTGTTTAGTTGCATTTAAAGCTAGTATAAAATTAACTTTGTTTTGTTTTGTTTATAATATTTCTACAAATTTAAATTTTAGATCTCACATAGTTAAATACTCGAAATTTCGTTGCCCAGTGGTGTTGGTGGAATGTAGTACTTATCGATCACATTTTGATAAAAAAATCCCAAGGAATAATCTTTACTTATTACTATTATATATACTTGCATGACACAGGCATATGCATACTAGCAATAATGTTGTATGTCTATCAGTCTATGCATGCATGCTTGTAGACTTTCTTGTCGGTGTCACTTATGGTAGAATAGAAACACGTGAAGAAACATAGAAGTGAACAAAATAACTTACACATTAAGTCATATATATTTTTAAATGTTAAAACAAATTATATATTACCTCCTGTACTTGATATAAGATCTCTTTCCTAGTGCAAATTGTAGTACAATCAAGATCTTATAGTAATGACCAAATATATATATATATATATATATATATATATATTTTAAATGGTATATGGGCTCACCAGCGCCAAGGCATCTTGCCTTCAAGATCAAAAAGTGTTTATAAGGGTATTTATAAATCGTTGGCTACGAGGTTTTCACATCGAAGTTGGGATTTGAACTCAACTTTTTGGATTATGAGTCAAATTCTTGCAAATTGGACAAGCCTTTGTTATATATAATAGTTTCTTTAGATATACTATAAAACAGTAAATTTGGAATATACACCATAAAAAAAATTAAATTTGGAACATAAAACTAACTTCGAGCAAGTTGATTTTCTGAATAGTGTGGACAAACTTTTCAATATTCATTATTGATTTTTTTCACGTCGATGAGACATGCCATACAGAAAATCTCTAGAACAAAGCAATGCATTAATTGATCGACAACAAATTTAATTGTGCCAAATCAAATAGTAGTCTCTTTGAAATGGTGGCATGCATCCTTCTATTATTATTGATTTAATATTTCAACCACCTCATCATCTTTCTCTTGTTTTATGGTTTTTTGGTATAGAACATTGAACAAGAAGACGTTTATTCAGACGTCCAGTATAAAGATATCACTATTCTAATAATGGGAAAGATAAAGGATTATTGTTACTTGCCCATGTGGAAAAAAAATCTTATTTCTTTATTCAAACTTTGTTTTCTTTCTTAAATTTTAGCAAATTTTCATTTTAACTAAAATTTCTACGCCTACATACATAGGTGAAAATTTGCCGCTAAAGTATCAAATATAGTGCTTGATCACCATTCGATAACAAATCCTCGTAAGGAAATATCTTTAAACTAGGTCTTACAATTAGAAATGAAGGTAGTACTAAATAGTATTTATAAGACCCTTATGCATGTGTAACAATTAATACACACACAATGTATAAACCAAAAACTTCCCTGCCTCATAGTTAACACAGAAATAAGGGGAAAAGAGAAACATTCTCATCTGATCCTTAATGTAAAACTTAGTTTGTATTGCAAATTGTACTGTAAATTAGGTCATACATTTAGGACCGGAGATAATATCATTTTAGATAAAAACTTGCACATTAGGTATAGATTTTAAATTATTGAAATAAAGTACAATTTATTGCAATATATATTGATGGAATATAACACCTATTCTCTTCACATGGCACGCATAAAACAACTCTCTTTTGCCCTTCAAACCACAGACCACGAACAGTTTCCTGCCGTTTTATTTTTAAATAACATCACAAACGAACTCGATATATGTATACATATGAAACATCTATAGAACTCAACAAGCTAAACTAATTTAATCGAAGTAAAAGCAAGAAGAATATAACCCTGATATCACTCAAAGGATAAACCTTGTAACATCCAAGTCCTTACTTTCTAAAAGGAGACTACATGCTGTCCTTTATATAAGATCTCGTTCGTAGTACAATTTCCACTACAAATATTTCTTATATTAAGGACCGGAGGTAGTATATAGTACTGGATCCATGTTAAAAAACAGCAGTCGAAAATAATGACAATGATTATTATGGATTGTCTGTGCCTAATCTATAAGTTGGAACAGCTAGTATTGGCTTAATTCTTGGGACTGTGAGGCCAAACTTTTCGTTCATGTCCAAGCCACTAGGACACATGCCACTAGGAAGCTCCCAACTAAAGCAATGCACCAATTGAGCTACAACAAGTTTAACTGTAGTCATACCCATCTGAATTCCAGGGCATCTTCTTCGACCCGAACCAAACGGTATCAAATGAAAATCTTGTCCTTGGATGTCTATATTGCTACCAATGAACCTCTCTGGATAGAACATAGAAGCATCATCGGACCATACCTTAGGATCTCGTCCTATAGCCCATACATTTACTATGATCCTGGACTTTTTCTTTATGTAATATCCATTTACTGTGACATCTTCTGTATTTTCTCGAGGGATTAAAGGTGCAGGTGGATGTAGTCTAAGAGTCTCCTTAATTACCATATCTAAGTAACTTAACTTTGTTAAATCAGCCTCCTCCACCATTCTGTTCATTCCAATCACATTTTGAAGCTCTTTTTGGAGATTTTTCATTACTCTTTGATGCCTCAAGAGCTCAGAAAAAACATAATCAATCACAACAATGGAAGTATCAGCCGCGGCGAAAATCATATCGATTAATATAACCTTGAGGTGGTCTCTATCAATAAGGAAATGGTTTTGCTGGTCTTGCAATTCCATGGGTTGATGAATCAAGGAAAGCATTGTGTGCATGAAGTCTTTATTATGGTTCTGCTCATTTTGTTCTCTATCTGCTTGTTCATGCTCCGTCACTATCTTTTCAAGCACATCCTCAATTGCCTTGTGGTTTCTTCTTAAGTTTCGTGTCAATCCCTGGCACACAAAAGTCGAATAGGTCATTAAATCTGAAGTATGATATTAATTCAATGTTTATTGATGAGTAGCAAAAAAGCATTCTTTAATGAATCGTACTTAATAAAAGTTAATTAACAATCTAAATGCGAGATCAAATCTTGATGTTGTTTGAGGTCCTTCACAAATATCTCACTCCTACTAGCTTTAAGAATTAAGAAGACTGGGTTCCATTATATTCTTAATGTAATTTTTCATGTAGGCAAATGAGTAAGCTTAAACCTGCCCTGGCCTTATATTTGGCTGAAGAGAAAAGTCGTAGTAGAGAAAATTAAAGGAGAAAATGGGAGATCAAACATATATACCTCAATTTTGATAGCAAGAAACTATAAGAAGGAAAGAAAATTAGTGGAGGAGAAAAATCTATTTGCATGGGGCTTAGTCTTACACGTTTTTCCCTAAATTTTTTTCATGAAGAGTGAAAACATTTTTAATATAAAATATGTCACCCAAAATTTCCCCTGTGAAAAGAAAACGATGCAATGCATGTCACACCTTTTTTCTCATAGAAGTCTTAGCTGTCATTGTGAAGTTCGTCAGTTTTTTTTCCCCAATAGGTCTTTTCACTTGTTCATCCAAATATGAAGGGAAAAAATTATCACTCCATGTTTCTTTATATCCATTTTCTTTCCTCCAATTTTTTCTCGTTATCCAAAGTCTAAACAAGTAGAATTTGAACTGGATAAAATGCATTTGAAGTGAGATTATATTGAAGTCGTCGATCCACACAACACGCGTACAAAACATACCACTATCATAAAAGTCCCCTCATATATATTATTAATGACCATTTTTTAATTTTACACTTATTAAATTCTCGTTGAAAAACAAATTAAAGGAGCGAATGATTTATAAATATATACAGATATTGAGAGAAAATTTTAGTAAGGGTAAACTTAAGAAATTCTATCAATTTAAGGCATATTTAATGACTTAATTATATTGCTTAGTATGTGAGAATTATTTAGAATGGACTTATAATAAATATCAAAATGGTATGCATTTTGTTTAATAAAAAGCAAACAATTAACAAATTTTGATATCTTATAGGCATACCTGGAAATCAAATGCCCCTAGCCAAGGGACATAATCAGCCATATTAAATTGTCCTACCAAGCTTAGTTGATCTTTAATCAACCCTTTTAAGTTAAACCTATCATCCTTACCACGTCCCAATACCATTTTATAGATTGTTTCTTCTATAAGGTCCTCCACCGCCTCACTAAGATTGACAACCTCACGCGCCGCCGCAACTCTCTCCAATGACTTCACGGTCGACCCCAATTCCGCTTTTCTCAAGGGAGCTAACATCTGCACTCTCGACGCGCTCAGAAGATGGAGTGTACACACTTTCCTCACATATCTCCAATACGGACCATACGCTGCAAACGCTAGTCCCTTGGTTCCTCTAGAGAGTGGATCCGACGCTTGTACGTCAGGTCGAGATGCGAAAACAGTGTCATGATTCTTAAGGAATAGCTCGGCAGCTTCATGAGATGAAACGACAACCGCAGGAACTTGTCCCAGCTTCAACGACATGATGGCACCATATTTTTGGGCCAGCAATTGAAGACTCCGGTGGGGCAGTTCTCCCAACATGTGGAGGTTACCGATGATTGGGAGCGACGGTGGTCCTGGTGGTCGTTTAAGATCATCTTGTTGTCGTTTTGTAAAGAGTATGGAAGTGGATAGAAGGAATATGAATGTGAAGAAAAGGACAAAAGGAATCGCTAATGCTAAAGGAAACATTTTTAGTTGTGTTGCTTTGGAGATGGAAGATCCTTGATTAGCTCAAGAAATTGGGTTCATGGTGTTTGGATTTTATAACAAGAAAAAGTATACTCATTAATTATTATGGTTTATAGATGAACCAACTAACTTGAAAGCAATGCGAGGCGATGTAGATCCGTATCTCCCTTGTTTAGAAGGATGATAAAATCCTCACAGAATCGGACCGATGAAACCTTTTTTTACCCAAAAAGGGAAAATCACACTATCGGATATTGTGTGGTTTTAGTATTAAATAAAGAAAAGACCCATACAAGTGTGCAGTTGATAAGTGTGCGCCTTTAATGTGTTGGTAAATAATAAATGTGTGCCTAAAACATCTACTCCCTCCTATCCAAATTGTGAAAAGTCTCCCAGAAGAAAATCTTAGTTCAAAATATAAGAGGTTGACAAAATGATTAATAATTGTTCTCCCCCTTGTTATAAGATATTAGTAAGTTAATTGAGCTTAAATGCAGGAGAGGGGGGAGAAAGTTGACATACAATATAAAGGGAAAATTAGGGAGAAACGAAATACTTATTAGTAAGGATATTAAAAATTATATTTATTTTCAAGGACTAGAAATTAAAATAGAAACTTTCAATTATAAAATTAATCTAACTAAACTCCCTACATTTTCTCTAACCCATCTTAAAATTTAGCTAAGATGATCTTAGAGAAAAATGTAGGGAGTCTAGTCAGGGTTAATTTCATAATTGACATTTTATATTTTAATTTCTAATCCTTGAAAATAATTATTAATAAATAATTTGTTTCCTTGGTCCTTCTCCCTAATTTTCCTTAATATAAAATCCTATATGTTTGTAAAGTAATTTTTTTTAAAATCACATTATTTAATAAGGATAAAATAGGTACATTTAATTTTATCAATTTAAGACACAATAATTTATCTTTCTTGTGGATATTTTCCACGGACAGGAAACACCACTCTCCAAAAGCTATTGCAGTATTTGAAGATTTCACAAGGGTCCCGCTGTAGATTCGTTCTTTGGGACTTTTCCTAAAAGGGAGAGATCAGACATACAGCTTGGTCATAGTAGTGTCGGAATCTCAAGCTGGGGACAGGTCGAACTGGTTGTAATCATCATAATTAAGCTTAAAGGAATAAGAGCTCAATTCTAAAACACTAGCCTATTAGTCTATTAATGAGACAAAATAGACCGGGCAGGTTTGGTCCTTTTGCTTCGGGTTGCATTTTTTTCAGGTTAAGATTAGATGGGATTGAGCGGGTTTCAGGCCAGACAGGGACTGATACCAACCCTAATTTAAAACTTTCAGGTTAAAGTTTATACGCCCTTAACTTTAAAAAGATATTTTTCATCCTAAAATTCTAAATCCATTAATGTTGTTAACGAAAAACGCCGATCTGAATAAATTCAAGTGATAACGGTGTAAACTTAAATGATAATTGTGACTTAAATACTGTTAATCTTAAATTAAAAAATATCTAAAAATCTAATTTAAAAATTATTTTAAAAATCTAAATATATTTGTTTAATAATATAAATATCAAAACCTCAATTTCATTATGTAGGGACTTGTCGGTTTATTTTAATTTAATAATCTAAATATATTATATTAAAAATCAAACTTTAAATATGCTTTGTCAGCTGCATATTTATAACTTAGAGTTTGATGTGTTAACATTTTCTGTTAGAAATATTAGATAAAAATATAGTTTATAGAGTTGAAAGATTAAAAATATATCTCATGTTAATCTTAAACAACTACAGGTATTGCGGGCCCAACCTGTTTTATTGATTTTGACCAAGTCATTCACTAACACATGCTACCGAGAAGAAGCAAAAAATCAATAATTGTATGAACGATGAGTCGGATCATATATTATATATATATATACATCAAAGCAATAATTCAGCGACAACATATCTAATTGTGTTAAATCAATGTAATGATTTTTTGAAATAGTGTCATCCTTCTAAAATAATTCATTAAATATTTCAACTACCACATACTGGATATCAAAGCAATAATTGAGCGACAACATATCTAATTGTGTTAAATCAATATAATGATTTTTTGAAATAGTGTCATCCTTCTAAAATAATTGATTAAATATTTCAACTACCACATACTGGCTTCGTCCTCTGTCTTGATTTCTTGATGTACAATTTAGAGAATGGTCTTCTTTGGTGGTTCCATGTTATCCTCTAGTGCCGACACTCCTTGTTGTATTATATTTATGGAAGTGAGACTTTTTCGAAAATGACAAGCTTGCTTGTCTTTACACTTGATCTTTAAGTGAAATTTTTTAAGTGAAATTTGCTACAAGCATGTTTGAGCTTAGAACTCCCCTTGAACATAGATTTGAAGAGTTTTTACTATTCAAACAACTTGTCTATCATAGCTAAAGCAAGTTGATATAATTTAAAAACAAGTGTGAGTTGAAAAACTTCTTTTTGGAGAAAGTTAATCATTCTATGCAGCTTTGGCTGAAGCTTTTCAGGAAGTGAGACAAAAAAAACATGTCTAATATTAGGATCCTGGGAACCTCTCAATAGATAATATTTCTCCGGCATGCGGGTAAAATGGTTTTGTAAATCCTTTTGGTTGAGCGAGCAACAATTAAGGGCAAGAAGGAGCTATTGTTTACTCCTTCTTATTCTTTTTATAAGCAACAACTATTCTAATCATGTAAAATGAATTAATTTTTAAAATTAGTTTAAAGCTATAAATGTGTAAGAGATATAACTTTTTTCGTCCAAATATACATTTATTTATGAAGATAGTGAGAAAGAGAATGAGTAGGAAAAAAATATAAGAGAGAATGAGTGGAAATAGAGATGATAGAGACATGTAATTAATTGGAAGTAAAAATAAAATAAAAAATGCATTAAATTTTTAGACAAAGCAAAAGTTTGGTTACTCCCTTCAGTTTTTTTTTTTATAAGCAATTAATATCTTGAGCGCACAAAATGAACTAACGGATAAAATTAGTTAAAAAATTAATAATTATGTCGAAAATATAATATTGTTTCCAACTATACCCCTATTTATGAAAAGAGCATAGGAGAGAGAATGAGTAGAAAATACAAGAAAAAATGGGTAAAAAAGATGTTTAATTAATTTTTATATTTTTTCATAAATATTTTTACTTTTTTATATTACAGTTTAATACTTTAATCGTTTTATTTTTATATTATTTTGTTTTTGATGAGTAAAGCAACGACAAGAACAACTACTCTCAAACATCTAATAAAATATGGGAAAATATCAGTGAAAAAAATATATCAAAAAAGTCATAACCCTAAATCCCCTATAAAAAAAGTTTCTAGAGACTTTTTTTATATTAATTACGGAATTCCAATATATTTAAAAAAAAAAAAAACTCGTTGTCAAAATGATTTTTCCATGTTGTTAAAACGACTTTTCTTGTTGTTAAAATTTTGCCATAAAATATTGTTGTCAAAATGGCTTTTCAGGATGTCAAAATGACTTTTTCTATTATCATTTTTTTTTTTTAGTTTTCCTTCGGTGTGTAGAATTTTAGAAACCTGTAAAATTTTTTACAATAGGAAAATCCATTTTGACAAATGAAAAACCATTTTGACAAAAATATTTTCATAAGAAAATTTTAACAATAGGAAAACCATTTTAACAACGTTTAAAACCATTTTAACAATATGACTTTTTTGATATTCAAATTCCGTAATTTATATCAAAATGAAACTTTTTTTATAGGGATTTTGGGGTTAGAATTTTTTTGATATTTTTTCTCTTTCTTGAGACCTCATGATATTTTCTCATAAAATATTGAAGGCAATATATATATATATATATATATATATATATATATATATATATATATAGCGTCAGAGGATATCAGGAGGCGATTAGAAGACCACCACACCCTCGGGCCTCGGCAATTGATCATCACGCGTCGCCATTGCGTTTCCCGCGCTCTCGGTCACACAAGCAGCGTTACCCTCAATAATACTAGTAATGTAATGTAATGGATAATTTATTTTTTTTTTCTTTTAAGGATTTACACTTTTATATTGCGTATTTGAAGAAGAAGATTCCAACAAACACATTTAAATGGTGAGGAGAAACATATTTTTTATGAAAAAAAAAAAAACTCAATCACGGAAATAATGGAACCTACATCTTTTTATATTTATGACATGAGGATACACTTCTTTACAACATACGGTAGAAGTGTATTTCTCTTTCTTTTATTATATTAAATTTTAAAAAATTATTCACTTTTAATTTTTTACCTTAAAAATTATGCAACTGTGATATTTAATTTAATTCTAAATATGATTACTTTAATATAGAAGTAAGGGTATTTTAGTCATTAAATATTTTCTCATTTTCTTTTCTCTCAATTTCTCTCACTCATCCAAGCAGGTAGAGGGAATCATTTTCTCCTCATTTTTTCTTCTCCCATTTTCTTTCCTCCCAACTTTTTATTTTTCTTTAGTTTTATTCAAGGGCAAACTAAAATTCAAAGTTAGGGCTTAAGTATCTTGTATATAGTTTGATTCTCTCTTGATTGATTAGGTTACTATGCGATGTTGCAGTGCGATATATATATATTTTTTTTTTTCAAACACTACTTTCGTGCTTTAGGTAAACAAAAACTAATAGAATAACCGTATTTATTATGATAATTAAAAACCGACCTGTTATTGAGCATGTTTCTTTTTTTGGGGAAATTTCACCTAGTCCCCTCTATAAAAATAAAATTTACCAAAAGCCTCCATAAGTTTTTGAGTTCAAGAGCTTCAATGGGGAGCTTTTTTTAGTTCCCTTATGAATTTCCTATTGTTATTGTAATTCTTAGCTAAGACCTAAAGTTTTAGTGGGATTTTGTGGTGAGTTATTTGGACTCCATATTGTTGAGCTAAGATTGTTTATTTTGTGATTGGATGAATTTTATTCATGTATTTCCTATTAATTCAATGAGACTAAGCTTACTATGTGATTACTAGTTTGTGTAGTTGATTTGTTATAATTTAAGTGCCACGATTTTGCATTCATATTAGAGGAAACATTTGCATTAACTTAATCAATTTCACACTTCAAAAGGGTTCTTTAATAATATTCTTAAGAAATAGCTATGGATGCAATTGTAGTTGCTATTGATTAGTGCTGACTTCCCATTTTTAATAAACTTGATATATATTTTGATATTTTGGAAAGTCATCAATACTAAATTAAAAAAATTTCTTAAGATATCAATTTGGGTACATACATCATTTGTGGAATTTCAACTTAAAAAAAATAAGTTTTTAAGCTATTTAAAAAATAATAATCAGTCTATTATTATGATGATTATCATAATAATCAGTCTATTATTATGATGATTATCATTATTTCTTTTTTTCTTTTTTGGTAAAAATCGGGGCATCAGCCCTATATTATTCTTGTAACAGTATACATCTGGGGTAAGCAATACCCATTAAATCCCTACCTAAAGCATTGATTACAACAGATGGAGGCCTCTCAAATATGATTCTACCCTCTTCGTGCCTGAGACTTAAATTGGCAAGCACATCAGCACAAGAGTTTCCTTCTCTAAACACATGGACAAAAACAATGCTAGAGAACTTTTGACAAATGCTAGCAACCCGAAGCAACAGATTTAACTTAGCCCTGTCATCAACCTGCAAATTATTCATTATACTAATCACAGCTATAGAATCAGATTCTACCACTATCTTATCAAAACTATATTTCACAGCTAATTCAAGGCCAGAGAGAACAGCCCATATTTCACTTTGCAACGCGTTACAACTTCCCAGATAACGTGTAAAGCCACAGCGCCACAAACCTCTGCAATCTCTTATCAGTCCGCCACACCCTGCAGATTTGCTTCTTTCCTTTGCCACCCCATCTACATTAAGTTTTACCCAGCCCACTGGAGGAGTTTTCCACCTGACAGCCACTTCCATCTTTATGCCCCTTACCAAACCAAAATCCCTCCTCGCATCCTTAACTTCAGCTACATATCTGTACACAATCCCTGCCCGGTCATTAGGCATATTGAACTCCTTCTCAAAAATTCCTTTATTTCTCCAACTCCATAAACACCAGCAAGTAATTCCAAAAGTGAGGTTCCAATCCCCATCTGAGAGGGCCAAGTTCCAAGCCAACCATTCACTTCCTTGCAAGTGTACAAACTCAGTCCCTACCCAGGCTGGTTTTATTTCCTGCCACAGCGACCAAGTCATTCTGCAGTCCCTTAAAACGTGCATCAGGTCCTCATTTCTGGTATAGCAATAGCAAAGTGTGCTGCCCCCCATAATACGGCCCTTCCTTTCCCCTGTTAGTAACCTGTTGTGCAAAGCCAACCATAGGAAGATTTGAACCCTCCTTGGGCCCTTCCACTTCCACAAGACCTTCCATATCCTCCCATCAGTTTCAACCTCCATCTTCATTGCATGATACATCTCAGCCACTACATAGGAGTTTTGTACATTGTTGCCCCATCTAATCGAATCAGCCCCATTTCCAGGACTGGGAGGAAGGACCGCCAGTATAAGCTTCCTACCCTCATCATTCACCCATTTTGCAATTTTCTCCATGTCCCACTCACCTTGCCCATTTATCATTTCCCCTACCCGAGCTTCCTTCTCCTCCTCCGAAGGTAGCACTACACACTTCTCAATTAGTTTTCTTCCATCCCCCAACAACTTATCCTCCCAGAACTTGATCAGTTCCCCATCTCCCACCTCCCAATTTATATTTTCAACTATTTTTGGCCATATTTTGACCAAATTCCTCCATAAATCAGAGTCTGTTTTAATCCCTCTACATCCCTTAACCAGATTACTTTCTCTACGGTATTTTCCACTAAGCACTCTAGAACATAGGTTATTTGAATTGGTAATCATATTCCAAGCCACTCTCCCTATTAGTGCATCATTCATAAGCTCCAAATTTCTCAAACCTAGGCCCCATTTTTCTTTTCTTTACACAATAAGTCCCACTTACTACGTTTATTTTCCTTAGCCGTTTCTTAAGATATCAATTTGGGTACACCGTACATCATTTGTGGAATTTCAACTTAAAAAAAATAAGTTTTTAAGCTTATTTAAAAAATAATAATCAGTCTATTATTATGATGATTATCATTATTTATATTAATATATTGTTTCCTTTTAAAAGTCAAAGTGGAAGGACGACGGTGAAGCACTTTTGGATATATATATATATATATATATATATATATATATATATATATATATATATATATATATATATATATAAAAGTGTAATATGATATATTTTTAAAAGAAAGAGATTTTGAATCAGATGTGGATTAGAGACGTGGGCCCATAGGAATAAAAAAATGGAATCCAAGATATAACTCACGTGGCCCAAGTCATTGAGGGAGGGGAGGAGAATTGGCGATATGAAAAGGGAGAACGGCAGCAGCGAACAAGAGAGATTCGGACGGTAGGAAAAGATAGAAGGCAAGAACGAACAACAGAACGAGCCACAATGCGAGGGGTTTTCAACACTGCCGGAGCAGAATCTTAAAGCAGGACATCTTGGCTCTCTTCTTCGGTGACAACAAGAAGAAGCCTCCATAGATTTACAATTTCTTTACTCTTTCTTTCTTGAATCTGGATTTTATTTTTTTAATGGAGTTGGTCAAAGCCATTTGTGGCTATTTTTTTTTTTCAACTTAGAGGAGCTATGAACTTGTTTGAAACTTAGAAATTGTTCCCATTAATTAGTTTCGGTTTAATATTATTTCAAATTATTTAATCTTATTTTTATTGTTTATTGCTTAGTGATTGACCACCATTGAGCATGTTTTGGGAAATTTAGGATTAAATTTGACGAAGAGAATCTTAAATTGACCTTGTAATTAAATAATGTAGAATTAGATTTTAATATAATTTGTGCATAGGATAGACATATACTGAGAAGCTCTGCATAATCAAATTAAAGTGAATCCGATCTAAATTGCATCTTATTTAATTGTGTGAGACATTGCATAATTAATTGAGGTAGGTATATAAATAGACTGACAGACATTTATAGACATTAATACTCTAGATTAGTTGAGTAAGTTAAGTTAAAATTAATTTAGTAGGGATAAAATCTAAGAAACAAATAAGGAGATTAATGACTTTAGGTTGTCTTTCTTGATATTGGAATTTGCTATTTGTGAAAAGCTTTTGTTATTATTAGTTTCTTGTTCTAATTGAATTTCTCTTTATTTATATTGAAAACAATTCTGATTTGTTTAATTTAAGTGAAACAAGGAAATTTAATACCTAATCACTAGTTGGATTGAGTCTTTGTGAGATAAATTTGATTTGTCACTTACTATAAATTTGATTTGTCACTTACTATTTGCATGAATCGTATACTTGCAATGCTTAATTAAATTTTGAGAAGTACGTAGACCCAACGTGATTACTTGTGGTATGTTGTTTTTTTGGTATGAAACGGGGCATAGTCCTTCTCAAATCTTATTCAGCACGAGTCTGGGGTATGCAACCCCTATACAAGAAAGGAACTAAACAACTTGGAGAATTTTCAAATACAACTTTAAATTCCTCCTATACAAAGCTAAAGTTAGCCATAGCATCAGCACATGAATTTCCCTCCCTAAACACATGCACAAATCTAACCCTTTGAAATCTCTTACCTGCTACACTGATATTAGCTAACAGTCTAGGCACAAACACATCAGTGACCTGCAGATTGGTTAATAAATGCACCACAGAAGTTGAATCACACTCAATAATAATGTTTTCAAAACAATCGTTTGCAGCAACCTCAAGCCCAGTCAGTACTGCCTAGAGTTAAGCCTTTATGGCTGAGTTTACACCCAATCTCCTAGTAAATCCACAGATAAATCTTCCATCACTTCCCCTTATTAAACCACCAAACCCTGCTATTTTTGTTCCACCTTTAAAGGCACCATCCACATTGATTTTGAACCACCTCTCCTAAGGTGCCTCCCACCCAACCTGAATTTCCTTCTAACAACACTAGCTCTACCAAAGTCCAGCCGAGCTTTTTTTTCTCTGACATACTAGTACACAACCCTGCTCCTACTCTCTGGGATAGAAAACCCTTCCTCAAAGCGACTTCTGTTTCTCCATTGCCAAAGCAACCAGCAGGTAATACCAAAAATCAAATTCCAATCACCTATACTATTAGCAATATTGACTACAAACCATTCTCTACCCTGTAATCTTTCAAAATTAGGATCAATTCATCCACCTTCTAACTCCAGCCATAAATCTCTTGCAATGTGGCAATCTCGCAAGACATGCAGTAAATCTTCCCTTTGTTCATTACAATTAAGGCAGCAAGCACCCCCCCAAAAAAACCGACAAAGTCTATCTCCAGTGAGAAGTCTACCATGCATAGCTTTCCATAGAAATAATTGGATTCTTCTCGGTCCCCTCCAGCCCTATAATATCGCCCACACCTTCACACCCACTCCATGTTATTCTCTCAAAGAATGATATATATCAGCAGCCACATACCTGTTAGATAAGGAAGTGTCCCATCTGATAGTGTCCGCACCATATAGGTAGTTTGGAGGTTCCACATCTAAGATTTTCCTTACTCCTTCTATATTCACCTTTCTTACAATTTTCTACACATCCCAACCCCCATCAGGTCCTACCATACTCCTCACCGTAGCTTTCTTATCTTCCTTAGACATATTACCAATACAGTGATCAGCTATTAACCCCCCCATCTTCTAACCACTTATCATACCAAAAGTTGATCAATTCACCATTTCCTAACTCCCAACACAGCTTATCTAAGACTCCCGGTCAAAGTCTTGACAGATTCTTCCAAATCTCTGAATCTGTCCTCATAGCAACACATTCTCTATGCAGCTCCTTTTGCCTACCATACTTACCTACAAGCACCCTAGAGCATAAACTCTGAGGGTTTACAAGTATATTCCAGGCAATTTTACCTAGCATAGCATCATTTATAGTGTCAAGTTTTCTCAAGCCCAACCCACCATTCCTCTTATCTTTGCAAATTATCTCCCAACTCATTGCATGGAACTTCCTCTTCCTTCCTCACTACCCCATATAAAATCTCTTTGTAATTTTTCTAGCTGATTTCAAACACCAACTGGAATACAAGAGTGCTGCATATAAAAAATAGGAAGTTGATTTGTAACTGATTGCACTAGGGTAACTCTTCCAGCAAACGACAGAGTCTGCCTCTTCCAACTGCTTAGCTTATTCTGTACTTTGTCTATCAAGTGCTGAAAATTACATTTACTATCTCTGCCCTTCATCATAAAGGCCCCTAAATACCTACCCAAATCATCCATTCTCCTAAATCCTGAATAACCACAAATCTCGTTCTGCCTTATTCGATCCACATTCTTAGAAAAGTAAATAGTAGTTTTCTGAATATTTACCTTTTGACTAGACATGCTACCAAAATCTTCCAGAATGCCCATAACTGAAACAATGTTATCCATATCCGCCTCACATACTAACAGCAAGTCATCAGCGAAAAGTAAGTGCAAAATCTCAGCCCCATTTCTACCCAAGCGCATAGGTTTCCACTTACCAATGTGCACATAATCCTCAATTAGATGAGTTAATTTTTCCATACCTAATACAAAAAGATATGGGGACAGTGGGTCACCCTGTCTCAACCCTCTTTCCGGTTCAAAAACCTCACGCTTTACTCCATTCCACATTATAGCCATATTAGTTGATCCAATACAGCCCATAATCACCTTTCTTAAATGTTCATCAATCCCAATTTCCTCCAACACACTACCAATGAACTTCCATCCCATCCTATCATAAGCTTTCTTAAGGTCTATTTTAATCACCATATACCCTTTCTTACCTTGTAACTTACTCATAGAATGTACCAACTCCTTGGCTATTATTATATTATCATGGATGCTTCTACAAGGAACAAAACTAGTTTGGTAAGGGGATACCAAACTATCCATAATTGGTTTCAACATATGCAACGCCAATTTCGAAAGACCTTTATAAATCACATTGCACAAAGCAATAGGCCTAAATTGGCTCACCCATATAGATTTTCCACTTTCGAAATAAGCACTAGCAAAGTGTCATTAATCTCTCTAATTCTTTCCATTTTCCCCATAACTCTTTAATAAAATGAACCACCGAACCCCCAACAATGCTCCAGTTCTATTGATAAAAAACAGCTAGGAATCCATCACTTTTCGGTGCTTTAAAGCCCCACAGTTGAAAAAACACACTCTTAATTTCCTCCCCACTTGAACCCCTACCCAAATTATTCATCAAATCCTCATTTACCATACCCCACCCTTGCCTTGTGATGATCCAATCTATGTCCCTCCCATCTTCCTCAAACAATTTTTTATAAAACTGCTGAAACATGGCATCAATTATCTCATCATCCTCAATCCAAATCCCATCATTGTTTTTGAGCATTCTTATCCTATTCCTCCTTCTTCTACAAAGGGTTTTTGTATGATAGTATCTCATATTTCTATCCTTTTCCTCTAGCCATTTCCCCCTTGATTTTTGAAACCAAAGCACCTCCTTTTGTCTAAGAGTATGCATTAGTTCCTCCTCCAACTCAATTTCCAAATTCATAAGGAAAGGGTTAATTTTGCGTTCAATACTTTGTTGAATTCCATTTAGCCTATTCAGCAATCTTCTCTTCTTTACTTCAATTCTTCCAAATAACTCCTTATTCCAATTTTTAAGAGCATGTTGTAGAGCAATCAGCTTCACATGCACCTCTTCCTCCCCCTTCCAATTATTAACCATAAACTCATCAAACCTTTCATGCATATGCCATATAGCTTCATACCTGAACTGTCGTCCTCTACCTTTCTGAACCTCCACGTTCATGTTCATTAGTAAAGGGTGGTGATCCAAATTAACTCTCGGAATCACTCTTAGTTCAGCGTTGGCAAATTTAGTCTGCCACTGCACATTACAAAAGCACCTGTCCAGTCGCTTGTAAACTTTCTCAAGTCCATCCCATTTAGGCCCCCTCCATGTATAGAAAGGTCCATTAGCTCCAAAATCGATGAGATTACAATCTTGGATCCATGAATTAAAATTCTTGCATCTTGTCTCATTTCTCCCCCCTCCTTTTTGCTCCAGAGGAGTTTTGATATCATTAAAATCCCCTGCCATTAACCATGGGACATTAATCTCACTCGCTAGCTTTCTCAACAAACCCCAAAGCTTGTGCCTACGTTGCTCATTGGGATTTGCGTAGATAGCTGAAAATAACATCTCCTCCTTACCTAAAGTCAGTTTACAATGTATAAACTGATCATCCATCAGTAATACATCCACTTTTAGATCCTCCAACTCCCAAAGAATCCAAATTCCTCCGGAAAACCCCTCAGCCTCCTTCCTCACAGAGTATTTGAAACCCCAATTTCTAATGACTTTAGTAGCTTGGACCTCGCTGATCCTTGGTTCCAAAATAACCACTAAATTCAGCTTATATCTGACTTTCATATCCCTTAAAACTGCAACAACCCCTTTACTTGCAGCACCCCTACAATTCCATATTAGCAAATTCATCATATCAACCATTAAAGACATTGATTAATAAACAGAACCCACTAATCAGCCTGCGCAAGCGCAACACATTCCTCCTCCATACTCATACCCAAGCTCTCAATAGAATCCTCCTTCTCTCCAAACTGATCCATATCCTTCATTATTTTTCACTCCCAATATGTTCACCAGAATGTAAATTCTCCTTATCATTCATGTCTACTTTCTTCCCTTCGTATTTATCCAAATTCGTTTCAGGCACCATGATGAGGGCCTTTTTTGTCTTTAGCCTTGGGGTCCACAATCAAAAATAAACCAAGGATTGCGTATAGTCAACCCTAGGATCGTTCTCTCTCTCGAGGAGCCTTTTATTGAATCCTAAGTAATCTAAATGTCATGCAAATGCAATTAAAAACAAGGGGAAATTTGGTTTTGGCTTTTCAAATTAATAAACTAAAATAAGAATGCAATTAAATCAAATGCTAACTAATGTTTTTGGTATTTTCTTTATAAAATGGAATGAAGTATGAAGATGAGTATAAATGCTCTTGGAAATGGAATAGTGACTATCCTAGTTCAATTAAATGTAGGAGTAAATTTTCACTAAGTCTAGATGAAAAACCCCAAGATACCACTTGAGTCCAATATTCCCAATTAATAATAGCTCCTACTTGAAAGTGGAGCTAAATCACCAAGAGGGGGTGAATTGGGGATTTTAAAAACTTTTTCAGCTTACTCTTTTTTGTACACTAAAAACATAGATGAACTAAGTAGAGGGTAGAAGAGCAAGACACAAGGATTTATACTTGGTTCGGTCCAATCCCTTGACCTACGTCCAGGTCCCCGGACTCTCTGGATTTTCACTATCTCAATTGATTACACACTCTGTACTCAAGAGTAATTCTCTCACTAGAACTTACTCCCCCTTACAAGTTGCAATCAATGAACCCAATCACCAAGTCCCCTAACTTGTGATTCCTTTACAATAAATGATTTACAATCAATAAACTCTCTCTAAGAGTAGATAATGATAAACACTGAAGCTTAATGTATCAACAGATACTTTATACAAGAAAACTCAAGAGTAGTTGGAAACTTGAATGATTTTCATTTTCTATAGTCTTGGTTGTTGAGAGGAATTGAATGCAGCTCTATTTATACTGAGAGTGCATTAAATGACCGTTGTAATCCTTCATATAACCGTTGGTAACATTAACCAAGGTTCTGCTTCGTTTTGGTCTTCTTCTCTCTCTACTTTCACTTAATCCAGTGGCGAAGTTTAGAGTTGACTTCTAGTAAATAAATCCATTGGAGTAGCAGCTTTTGGATGTGGTAGGTAGGCATTAATCCTTTGTAAGCGCGTGCGGAAGGATTACCCAAAAGTATGCAACTTTCTCGGGTTCGATTTAATGTTCGACGTGCTTTTGCTTTTGCTTTAAATCTTCATTTAATCTCCTCTAATCAAGCTAAAACTCACTAACAAAGTGGTTAAACATAGCAGGGAATATCAGAGAATAATAATGACAAGTATTGAGATCAAGCAAAGAAGTTTTCACAAATTCGTTCGATTTGATTTTCAAAACTCACGACCAATACTTGAGTATGTTCTTCAATACTTGAGTATTGCACTGTGCATTAATGTGAATACTTGAGTATTCAGATGAATACTTGAGTATTCGTCTTCCAGAGAAGGCACTACATGTTTTGAGCGTTTGGAAAATTTCTTTGAGTATGACCAACTTGAGTATTGAAACCAATACTTGAGTATTGAACTTTTTATGTGAAAATAAGTTTAAGTCCAAAACTTCAATACTTGAGTATTCAAATCAATACTTGAGTTTTCAAAATATTTGAAAAAGAGTCAAGCTCTCGTATGCCCAATACTCGAGTATTCAACTCAATACTTGAGTATTGAACTGCTTGAAAAACTTTGTGAAAACTTTTCCAAGTCAATACTTGAGTATTCATCTCAATACTTGAGTATTCAAATCACTTGGAAATAGCGAAACTTTCTGTCTGGCCAATACTCGAGTATTCAAACTAATACTTGAGTATTGAACTGTTTGAAAACTTTGTGAAAACTTTTCCAAGTCAATACTTGAGTATTCATCTCAATACTTAAGTATTCAAATCACTTGGAAATAGCGAAACTTTCTGTCTAGCCAATACTCGAGTATTCAAACCAATACTTGAGTATTGAACTATTTTCAATTTTTGTGAAGTCTCTGTCATTCCAATACTTGAGTATTCATTTCAATACTTGAGTATTGATAAACATATGAAAAACTTTGAAACCTTTACGTTTGTCCAATACTCGAGTATTCAAACCAATACTCGAGTATTCACATGTTGAATACTTTAATGATTTTCTGTATGACCAATACTTGAGTATCCATATAGATACTTGAGTATTGGTAATTTTTCATTTCAGCGAAAGAGTTTCTGTAAGATCAATACTTGAGTATTGAAACCAATACTTGAGTTATTGACTTATAGTGAAAAACTTGAAATGCTCTCTGTAAGCACAATACTTGAGTATTGAAACCAATACTTGAGTATTGACTTATAGTGAAAAACTTAGAAGGCTCTCTGTGACACCAATACTTGAGTATTGAGACCAATACTTGAGTATTGTGTGACTTTGTGGAAACAAGTCATTCTCTGTCAACTCAATACTTAAGTATTGAAACCAATACTTGAGTATTGAGCATTTTGCGAAAAATGCATCATTCACTATCAACTTTCGAGGGTCATATCTCCCTGGTCTGAACTCCGTTTTGGTTCGTTCAACTCTTCATGGAAATATATGTGAGTCTAATTTCATATGCCACTAATTTCAGCTCCATCGGATTTGTATTTTGTGAGTTACACTCAAAACATTGAAGCTTGGTTTGCTGTGTGGCGTGAATTTATCTGTCAACTTCCAAAATCCATAACTCTCTCATATGAACTCCTTTTGGCTTTAATTTTATATCAAATTGACGCATTGGGAGTCTAGTTTCATATGCCACTAATTTCACCTCAATCGGATCTCTGTTTTAGGAGATATCATTGAATTACCATACGTCGCCCGTGCGGAACGTGAAACAGAGCTGATCACCGTTGCATACTCGAGTATTGACTTGGATACTCGAGTATTGACATTCCGAGACCCCGTAGATGCTGAAAACACTGCATACTCGAGTATTGACTTGGATACTCGAGTATTGCTAGTCCAGAGACACCAGAGAAGCTGAAGACACTCCAATACTCGAGTATTGATGAACATACTCGAGTTTTCATTTCTTTACTCGAGTTTTCTCATCCTGAAGCTGATTTTTGCTGTCTTTAACTCCTAATTGAGTCATTCCAACTTCCATATGATCTTGGAGGCTTCTAGCATCAATACAAGAACTTGAATAAAGATATCTTCATTCCATTCAATAAGTTCTTCCTTTTTCCATCTCCCAACTTGATCATTCTTTATCATATAACTTGGGCTCATTATTCTCTACAGCTTCTACCTTCTTCCCTCTTCTTCTTGATTAAGTTCTTGCTTCCTTTGACATTCTGATATTCCAATTATATTGTGTGCAAGAACTTCTTTCTTCAATCCCTTATTTCCTTCTTGGTTATTCCCCATGATTGAACACTTTCTTTCTTCTCTTCTCTTGATCATTGCCAAAATACTTTGTGTAACTTCTTTGCTTCCTTGGCATTCTCTCCCATTCAACTTGGAGTAACATCTTGCTTCCTTGACAACCTCTCGCAAGTTCTTCTTTCTTTAATACCTTTCTTGATCAATCTCCATTATTAAACTTTGCATCTACATTCAATATAAGAATTAGTCAAAGTATAATGTAAATGTAGTATGCAACCTTTTTGCTCTTAAGAATGGCATCTATATAAGACATTATCAAAACTAATCATAACCAACACTACTACAGTAGCTAACTACTACCTCTTGAGATATTGTTTAAAACCACTTAGTGTGTGATTATGATTAAATTAATGCAACTTGCTTCCTCTTGATATGAATGCGATACCACAACACTCAATTAATCCAATTCAATTATACTATCTAACAATACCACGTAGAAAGCACAATACCATTGAATCAATAAGGAAATACAAATTTATAAATCCAACAAGCTACTAAAATTCAATCCAATCACAAGGTTCAATCCACAAAGTTACCCAACCGGGTAAACTAAGTCTTAAAGATACAAAACAATATTCCTAAAACTAGGAAATTAAAATGTAATTAGAGAAAATAAATTGAACAAATAAACTCCCCTATTTTGAAGCTTTAAAAACTCTAGCCACTTCATCCATCTCCAACAAGCAAAATGAATCAGCCACTCATTGACTTAACCAAAGCCTCAAAAACCACATCAAGAATTTAACCAACACTCAGAAATTCATTATAGCCGATTAAGAATCAAACTCGTCCAGGTGGAGTCGATGTGTGTTTCTCGTCCAAGCAAAAATCCCACTCGCGGTGCTGGTTCCTATGACGGTGTGAAGAAGATGAGGGACGACGGTGGAAGGAAGACGATGAAGGTGGGTGGTCACGGTGGTGGGGGATGATGGATTCCTAGTCGTGAAGGTCCAGGGGTCGATGATTGTGAATGGCATTCAGGTCTGCGTGTCGCGTCTCACAGGTCTCTCGTCGCTGCTGGTGGTGGTTCAGGGAGGTTGCTTGCCGGCGACAGTGGTGGAAGAGGTAGTTGCCGGCGAGAGAGGTGAAGGGCGAAGGGAGAAGATGGAGTCTCGTGTCCGAGAGTCCAAGTTGATGATGAAGAACCAGGTCTGTTCGCGGCGCAATCTCTTTTTATCAATATTTCCCTCAGCTGCTTTTAATTTGTCAGGGCTCCATGGGTCTGATGCTCCAATGTGAATTCGCGCCACTACTTCTTTTATTTATTCCCCTCTAAACGCGTCTCTGCCTCCATCTCTAATATCCATTCCCCTTTTTTTTTGAAAGCTTCTGATTTTATCTCTTAGGTCCATTAAACACCTAAACTTCAGCCCAGTTCTATTAGAAACTTCAGCCCACGTACATAGAAGGTTCTTTGCTTTTATCTCATGACCCAAGTCTCTAAATCCAAATCTTCTGCTTCAGCCCGCTTCTATTAATTCTGGATGCTTTGCTTCTCTCTTTCTTTTTAAACATCTATGCAAGATTAAAAACAATGTAGCATCAAAAGTCCAAGAAATTATTTGTATGAATAATTAATAAATTATAACCATTTTGCCCCTAATTTCACTTAATTTAGAACAAATGTTCCTAACTCAAATTAGTGCTTAATCATGCAATAATGTCCTGGAAAATGCGTTAAGAATCACAATTTAATTATGAAAATCATATAAAAATATGGTTTGATCACACCACCTCATAACAACCACAGACCTGTTGACTGCCATTTACAACACTCATAGAATTGCCTTTTGTTGTATTTTGTTAACACATGCCGCCTCCTTCCTTCCTTGACTACTTTCCCATCCTGCTCAACCCTCCCCAAATTCCTTCCTCTAACCCTCTCAGCCCCTTTATTTAAACTCCCCAGACTCCCGCTCTTCTCAGTTAGTTTTTTAGTACCCCTACTTTGCCCTGCAACTGAAACCCTTCAAACCGAAAGCCCCCCTCCTTGACACTCACATCCCCCAAACTCCTATCACCATCTCCAGAGCTCTTATTTAGAACAGAGAACCTCGACCCTAGGTTCTGTTTTTGCACTGGTATGACATTCCTTTCCGGTCTTCTAGGCTTTTGCATAGTTTTCCATAATTCCTTCACTACTGGCTGGTCTGACACACCCTTAGAGCCCCATCCTTTTCTTCCACATCCATACCCCCATTAGCGTTATTTTTGTTTCCAACAACACAACCTTCCCTCACATGGCCAACTCAACCACACTTATTAAAAACAAACCCAGGCTTTCATAAACCACACTTAGCACTTGCCCTTCCACATTGAACTCAGGTACTAAGGGCTTAGTGAGGTCTATTTCAACACACATTCTTGCAAACTTACCCCTTGCTCTTTGTGCAGTATGTATATCCAAACGAATAGCCCTTCCAATGGAGTTCCCCAAATTCAATAAATTTTTTTATCAAACAATGGAGCAGGTAAATCAGGAAACCTAACCTAAGCCACTACAGAGTCTATCCTCTCACTCTTAGGATTAAAATTAGGTCTCCATCTCGCAACACTCAGGATAAGCATCAGTTATCACCCACGGGCCCCCCGTCAAAGCTTCCATATAATCATCATTATTTTGAAAGCTAACAAGGTAGAAGTCATTTTCTAAATCAAAAATATCAATGTTACCTTTTCTTGCCCATATTTGCTTCAGCTTTTTAACCATAAATCCATATGAAGGCTGCCTTCCCATGAGTTTCACCACCAGAGTCCTTCGAAACAGGCGCATAAGTCTCTCCCTTTCCTTTTCCTCAAACATGAATTTAGGACACAACGGATTTGAGTTATCGACGCTCCATTGCTTGGATTCAAAACTTTTGCAAAATCCATGTGATGACTTCTCATTTTTAATGGATTTGAGATCTATTTTGATATATTTGAGAAGTCATTATTACTAATTTAAAGAGATTTTATTGAGATTTTAAGAGAAATCAATTTGAATACATCATTTATGGGATTTCAATTTAAAATAAGAGTTTGAGTTTAGGAAATAAATATATTATTATTATTATTATATAATATTGCTTGTTATTAGGGAGAGCATAGCCACGCATTCAGGATCAATTGTTTTGAATTAAATGGACAAATGGGTCCCACCATTAAAAATCAAGAGAAAACGCATGTCTGCACGTTGGAAGGAGCAAATGAATTGAAGATGTTGATTTAAATGACCAAAGGAAAGCGACGCCGTTTGGGAATGATTGGAATGAATTGAATCAATTAAAAAAAAAAACCTAAATGCTACAGGGCGATAATGGGGGATCATTCTCGCGGAGACGCAGAGTAATGAGCAACAGAACAGGGCGGCCGCAACACACAAGCTTGACCTTCACGCTCTCATCTCCTTCACCATCACTTTTCCGTCGCCGGCGACCTCCACCGTCACCTCCATCGTCGCCGGCGACCTCCACAACCTAACCACAACCCTTTTTGGCCGACAAACCTGAGACAACTGTGAGAAAAATCAGAACAGACGAGATTTGAACGAAAGAGGAAGGAAGAGGAGACATAGTTGAGAGAAACCATTTGATGTTCCTAATTTCTTCTTCACCCGATAGCAACAAGCAGCAAACGTTATTGGAGTGGAGAGAGGAAGATCACCGTTGCTAAGGGAGTGCTTTGAATAGTCTCTTATCTATATTCTTCTTCCTTTTTAATTATGTTATTTGATTCAAGATTGGGCTGTGCTGTTATGGACTTTATAAAAGCCATGTTTGGCTAATTTTTCTTTGCAACCTAGAAGAACTTTGAACTTATAGGTGTGGATTGGACTTTGTTTTAATTAATTAGTTATAATTAATATTAATTTTGGTTACTTAATCTTGCTTAGCTTTATCAACTTAGTGACTGGCCATCATTGAATATGAATTTGAGAATTAAGATTTACCTTGACGAAGGGAATTTTAATTAAGCTCTGAGATTAAGTAATATGAGATTAGATTACGATTTAATTTGCGATTAGGATAGACATATACCTAATAGCCCCATATAATTGTTGAAGAGTGTGTTCGATTTTTGTTGCCTCTTGAGTAACTATGTTAGACATAACAAGTTATACTCAAGAGAGGGTTGTAAGTAGACCGACAGGCACTTATAGCTATTTATACTCGAGATTAACAAAATTGATATTAAGGCTAATTAAATTAGTGAAATTAAGGTTTATGAAGCTAATAAGGGATTAGTGACTCTAGGTTGCTCATTTGATTATTATCGTAGTTTGTCTATTTTGATTTTAGATTTTCTTTTCTTTTCTCTTAATTAAATTCAATTTGGTTTTCTCAACTTAAATGAAAATGTAAAATTAATGTTTAACTGAAATTGTGGTTACCAAGTCCTCGTGGGAACGATATCTTTCTTATCACTTTATTACTTGATACAGCCCATATACTTGCGGAGTTATAGGTTATAAATTTTGCCCTATCACCGTATCTAATCCGTAATCTTCTAATTCTTCGTCTTCCTCATTCTTACTCCATTCCCACCAACACACCTTTGAGTTCACGTTTTGTAATAAGGATTCCCTATATGACATCGGCGCTTGATCTTTCACGTCTGGTTTCATCCACTGCTCTTCTCGAACTTTCATCATTTCATCACCAGAAAATTCCTCTTTCGCAAATCAAACTTTCCTCTTCCTTCGATTCCATTCCTCCCGATCCTCCTCCAGAAATTCCTCACCTCCCCCCCCCCGCGCAAGACGTGATCGGAGGGGACACTCATCTCCTCCGTCACAGTGGGTGGTGGAGCTCTCAATAACCAATTTGAAGCCCTAGCAGATCTTCGCGATTCCGTCTTAGAGTCCACAATTATTCCCCCTTACTCAATTATCATGTCACTTGTGGTATGTTTTTAACTTAGACTTGATGAAATTTAACTCCCATATTATTTATTGAACAACGATATCCATTGAACTAATTTCTCAAGAGAATTTACTTCATTCATATTCTATTGTATTCATTATTGAAAAGACAAAAAATAGTAGCTTTAGGTTTTTGATTCAATTTTGCACTTACCTTTTTTCATCAAAACCCAAAACCAATTTTTCCTTATTTTCATTGTATTTGCATGGCATTTAGATTATTTATGAATCAATAATAGGTTCCTCGAGAAAGAGAGAATGATAATAGGCTTGCATATACACAGTCTTTTGTTAATTTTTTATTGTGAATCCTAAGGCTAATGATAAAAAAAAAAAAAAAAAAAGTCCTCATAAGACATCACCCACAACGCCACCTATAGAAGTTTTCTCCGAAAGCAACAGTCAAGAAACTATGCTCACAAAAAAAATGTTGCTCACATATAAATCAATTAAATATACATCGCACAAACGGTTAAATAATAGGCTTGCATATACACAGTCTTTTGTTAATTTTTTATTGTGAATCCTAAGGCTAATGATTTAAAAAAAAAAGTCCTCATAAGACATCACCCACAACGCCACTTATAGAAGTTTTCTCCGAAAGCAACAGTCAAGAAACTATGCTCCAAAAAAAAAATGTTGCTCCAATATAAATCAATTAAATATACATCACACAAACGGTTAAATAATATTAAACTATGTTCACAAAAAAAAAAAGAAGAAGAAGAAGAAGAAGAAGAAGAAGAAGAAGCTACGACATGAAATTAAAGGAGAGATGAAAAGTGGAAACGTGTCCCCATGAAACCATCTATTTCCGTTTTTTCTTCTATTTCGCTTTCGAGTTTAAGTTCTCCATTTAGGAAAGTCATGAGGTAGAGTTTGGACGTGATTCACAAAGTCATGCATGTTTGAAAAGAAAGAGTTATTTTTAAGAAAAAGGGAAGAGGAAAGAAACTTCCATAAAAGTTTTCCTTGGGGAGAATAGAAACTTGAGAAGAAACATATCATTTAAGCATTAAGAAACTTGCACACAAATTATGTAAACTTACAAATGCATTTGGTACTTTTACTAATAGACCCTTATCTAACATGTAAACGACAACAGTTGGAAGAGCTATCAAGTGCTTAAATCTTGGAGCCGGAAAACAGGCCGAGCCCATCGGGCCGGTCCTTTTAAGCCCTAGCCCTTCAAGGGCCGGAGTTGAAAATTAGAGGAATTTAATGAAATAAGCCCTAGAGGGCCAGCCCTGTAGGGCCTTGGGTTTAAAAGGGCCAGCCCCGTAGGGCCTCGGCTTAAAAGGGACAGCCCCGGAGGGCCTCAGGCAGACCCTGCAAGCCCTTTTAATTTATTATTATTTTTTGGATACATTGATTCACATATGATGGTAATTTACTAATTTATATGTATTTTGTATTTGTTATAGAGTTATTTATCCATTTAAGTACAAATACATAATAACTATATTCTAATTTTATGATTTGATTTTTTATTTGTTGCAGATAAAGATTATGGATGTGTTTATGATACGAGAGAAGAAATTCATGATATTCTTACTGATGAACCAGAGCCTACTCAAAGCGAAGCACAATCAAATATCGTTGAAATTAATGATAGTGGTGAAGATGATGATAATAATAGTCATCGTACTAAAGTCGCTTAGTGGTATGCTTCTTATGTTTTATGTGAGTTTATTTGTGAACATAGTTTGCTTTTGATTATGAATTAGTGATTGTGCTTATTTGTTGGATGATTCGTGTTGTTTTTTATATTAATGTTGACAATATTTATTTGATAAACTAGAATTTAATTGTTGTAATTTACTAATTATATTTCTTTAAAAAAAATAGTTAAAATTTAGATTAGTAACTTTCGAGCCTTGGAGGGCCGACTCTGGCCCTGGTGCTCTCCGGCCGAGCTTTGGAAAACAGATGTTTTTCTTACCCCGGGCCCTGGAGGGCCGGCCCTGTTAGGCCCTGGCCCTTCACGGGCCAGCCCTGTAGGGCCAGGCCGGCCCTGGTTCTCAACTCTAGGATTGTGAGACCAAACCTGTCGTTCAAGTCTGGAAGTAAATCCTCTCCTTATCCTTTTTTTTTTTATTATCCCTCATTAGCTCATTTAGACCGTTGATTGGGAAGAAAAAAAAGTTAAAGTAGTATCGTGAACTTTCAGATTGAATGGACGGATATAATTTAGAGATTATAATGGATGATAAGAGAAATCCAACCTTTCAAGTCCAAGTCATTAGGGAAAATGCGACAAGGAAGCTCTCAATTAAACCAATCCATTATCAATTGAGCTAAGCAAATTTGACCAGTTAGGCCTAGCTGGGTATGTACCAGCACATCGAGCCAAATGATAATAGTTGAAAATCATGCCCTCCAACGTCTATATTCTTATCAACAAATCTTTGAGGATAGAACATATGAGCATCTTTGACCAAATGTTAGGATCTCGTCCTATAGCCCATATATTTTCTATTATACCTTCCTTGTTTTTTTCATGTATACCCTCTATATGATCTTTAATATATATAAGATCTAATTTAATCAAGAAATTAAACTACAAAATAGATTTTATATTAAAGACCGAAGAAAGTAATATTCATTAACTATGACATACTTCAGACTTTCTTGAGGGATTAGTAATGGTCCAAGTGAATAGTCTGTAAGAGTCTCCTTAATCACCATATCTAAATAACTTAAGTTTACCAAATCAACTTCTTCCACCATTCTGTACATTCCAACTACGTTTTGAAGTTCATTTTGGATGTTTTTAATAACTCTTGGATTCCTCAAGAGTTCAGACAAAGCCCATTCAATAACAACTGTTGGAGAGTCAGTTGCCGGGAGGATCATATATAATAAAAGAGCCGTGAGGTTAGCCCTACCAATGGTGTGTGTATTTTTTTATATTATCATCTGGTATCCGGTTCGGAATTTATGACTGCTTCTTTTAACACAAATGTTTCCTTTGCTGGGACTTGAACTCAAGAGACTCAAATAAATCTAACAGAGCTTTACACCGCTAAATCAACTCTGTATTGGTTATCAATGGTGTGGTTTTGATCATGAAGCAAAGAAAGCAACGTATGTATGAAGTCGTTATGGTGGTCCACATTTTGTTCTCTGGGTACTACTTCATGCTCAGTGATCATATCTCCGATGCCTCGTCAAGTGCCTTTCTGTTTCTCCTTAAATTAACTTTCGTGCCAAACCCTATCAAACATTAGTTGAATACAGCTCCTTAATTTAAGTATAACGCTAAATATACATATTTAGTGCCATTGTATTATCAACTATTAATATTAAAAATAGTACATTTAAGGCTAAATTATACATATATAACCTCTGAATTTTTGATCATATACAAATAATCTCCCCAACTTTCAAAATTTTACCATGAACCCCTTGACTTCTTATATTTATGTCGATAACTCCTATATGATTAATTAACTATGTACATCACTTATTTGCACACTGCACAAAACTTAAAGTTTAGGGGATTATCTACATACTAATCAACATTCAAACGGTTATATTTACGCAAAAATAAAGTTCAAAGGAGCATATAAATTATAGTTGAGAGTTACCCGCATAAACTGAAAGCTCAAGGTGGTTTATTATATAGTAGGCATTGTTGTCAAACTCGCGAGTTGACTCTCCGAGTTTACCATTTTTACGTTTTTAGTTTACTAAATCAAGTCGATTCACTGGTAAACTCGTGACCGTTTTAAACTCGGTTAAACTTGCGAATTTATACACCGAGTTTACCGTTTTTACGTTTCAAACTTACAAAACCGTGTTGACTCACCCTTAAACTCACATTAACTTTTTTTATTTGATCATGCTCAGTGGTTTTATATATGAGTTTTACATAAATTTCTTTGTTAAATATGGTAAATTTTGAATATTGATGGATTTAATTTTAATTATTTGGATTTAAAATATATTTAAATTAACTTGTTGTCATTTTTTAATATTTTAATGATTTATTATATACTATTAATATGTATTTAATAGTAAAAGTAAACTCTTACGAGTTAACAATTCGAGTTCACGATACGAGTTTACGTCATTGTCACGAGTTTACTTGATTAAACTCGTGAGTTTGACAACCTTGATAATAAGTGATATGATCTCAACACCCCCTCATAATATTATATTATATCTATTAGTTTATAAGTTAGTTAAATTGATTTAGAAAAAATGATGAATATTATAGATGAACTGGGTTGATATATTTTATTTGTAGGATCATGACAACCTCTTAATGAGCTCCCATATTTATGTCATTTAATGTGTATTAATTTGGTAAAATTTCCCTCTTTAAAGAATGTGGTTTTCAAATATCCATTTATTATCTATCACGTGATTCTATCTCCTGCAAGATGCAAAAGTGGAAAACAATCATTAATTACCTTGTTAATCTCTCATATTTTAGATCAAAATTTCCTGTTAGAAAAATTCTTTTATTATGAACGAGAGGGAGTATTTTTAAATTATTAAAATAAAATACAATGAGATAGGATATTGTCACTACCAATTTTATGTCACTACCACTTTTTCACCGTTAAATCAGAATCTTAATAGGAGAGAGAAATTATAAAGATAAATGAGATTCTGATCTAACGGTGAAAAAGTGGTAGTGACTTGGTAGTGATATAAAATTGGTAGTGACAATATCCTATCTCAAATACAATATATATTCTTCGTGGGATTTACATAAATTAACACAACGCACTTCACAGATCAAACAACACAATTCATACACACATACAATAGAACCCATCGAGTAAAACTATAATTTTAATCAAAGCAAAATCACGAAGAATTCCTCAACGGATAGGCCTTTGTAATCTGAGTCCTTACTTTCAGAGAAGGTACACAGGATGCAATAGAGGTTCTCCGTGAGCAGCTTGAGATACCGAAGGAATTGGAGGTAATTCCGGTATGTTCCTCTGAACAAATTCAAAGGCAGAACGAACACGATGATGACCCATCGGGGCCTGGTATGGTTGTATCTAATCCTTAATGTCTTTATGATTACACAAATATTTGTTTGGAACTGCCAGGGAGCAGCTAGTAAAAGTTTTCTTAGGACCTTCATGACTTTCATGGCGGAGCATCATCCTGCCATGGTTGTTTTAGTCGAACCTCGTATTTCTGGAATGAAGGCTGATAGGTTTATTAGATATTCAGGTTTTGATTATTCATACAGGATTGAAGCAAGAGGTTTTTCAGGTGGTATTTGGTTGTTGTGGAAGGATTATCATAATGTCTCTATCGAACTATGCCACTCACAATTCATTCATTGCAAATCATCACTTCGGGACTACTAGACCTTTTCACTTCACGGTTTATGGAAGTCCTAACAATACTATGAGAAAGGAGCTATGGCAATCTCTACAAGATGTTGCGGACCGTATCGACCCATGGCTTATAGCGGTGATTTTAATGCAATTCTTACTAGTGGGGATCGAGCTGGAGGTTCCGAGGCGAGAGCCCGTGGTTGTGAACTCTTTCGTACTTTTATTTTTAACTGTGGATTGACAGATCTTGGTTATTGTGGCCCTAAGTATACATGGAGATGGGGTACTTTACTCCGCCGCTTAGATCGCGCACTTGGCAACACTCATTGGATGGATACCTTCGATAACAACAGTTGTGAAGCATCTCCCCAAACTCAGTTCTGATCATCGTCCGCTGTGCATACAGGTTGGTGGGCATGTAAGTCTTCCTCAACAGCATAAACCATTTAGGTATTTGGCAGCCTGGGCCACTTCTAAGTCTTTTGGAAAAGTAGTACAGGACAGTTGGTCTAGCAAAGAGCCCATTGTTGAAAATATCAAGAAATTCACGGATTCGGTCAAGATTTGGAATCGTGAGGTTTTTGGAAGTATCAAGCAACGCAAGCGTAGAATCTTGGCACGGCTAGGTGGCATTCAAAAGCACGGGAGACTCGTCTATCCGCTTCACCGGATCGATTGGAAGGCGAACTACGTAAGGAGTTTGAGCTAATATGTGAGCAAGAGAATTTGACATGGGCACAACGAGCCGGTGTGATCGGATAAAGTTTGGCGACGTAAACACGGCTTATTACCATGCAAAAACAATTCGTCGAGGCCGAGGTAAATTAATTACGGCTCTGAAAGGTGACAATGGGGACTGGTGCACTGATGATGCTACCCTCCAGTCTTGGGCGAGTCAGTTTTACAAGAACCTGTATGCTAAAGATGGAGACTTTGTCTCACGATACCCGGGTAGAGGCCTCTTCCCAGTTATAGACAGATCTCGACTCAGTCTCTTGATTCTCGCTATCTTGCAAAGTGAAGTGCATACAGCTCTTTTTCAAATGAAGCCCCTCAAGGCTCCGGGGTCGACGGGTTGCATGCCGCCTTTTTCCGTAATCAATGGAAGTTTGTCGGTTCCTCTCTATATCACATGGTTATCCAATTTTTGAAGAAGGTATTCTCCTTTTGAACTTAATGAGACACTCATCACTCTAATCCCTAAGATTCCATCTCCGAGAGGCTTAAAGAATTCCGTCCGATAAGTCTATGCACGGTCCCCTACAAGATCCTTACAAAAGTTCGGCCAATAGACTCAAGAAGTCATTGTTACCCGTGTTGGTCCTCCCGAACCAATCTAGCTTTGTTGCGGGACGCGATAACGACAATATCATTATTGCCCAAGAGGTTATTCACTCAATGAGATCCAAAAAGGGTCCAGAGGGGTGGTTAGCAATTAAAGTGGACCTTGAAAAAGCATATGATCGTTTGCGCTGGGACTTTATAGAAGAAACACTTTATGACGCCGGCCTTCCAAGCAAATTTGTCAAAGCTGTGATGTTATGCGTTTCTACTTGTAGTATGAGGGTCGTATGGAATGGCAAACAACTAGAGAGATTCTATCCCTCCGGAGGTATTAGACAAGGGGATCCACTCTCGCCTTATCTTTTTGTCCTCTCGTATGGAGAGGTTATCTCAAATGATCAACAAAATGGTGACGAAAATCGGTGGAAGCCAATTCATATGGGACGTGGAGGTCCTCCTCTCCCCACCTATTTTTTGCGAGATGATTTAGTGCTCTTTGGTTCCACCGAAGCCTCACAGTACACTTGATCAATAATATCCTCAACGAATTTTGTTCCACTCGGGTCACAAAGTTAGTAGTCATAAGACTGAGGTGTTCTTCTCCAACAATGTTCCTCATGGTGTCAAAACATGGGTGAGTGAGGAGTTGGGCTTTAATCGAACTGATGATCTCGGGAAGTACCTTGGCGTTCCTTTACTCCATAAACGTGTACGGATTGGGACCTATGAGTATATAGAGGATAAAATTAAAAACAAACTGTCTGGTTTGGGCAACGAAGACTCTATCACTCGCGGGCCGTATCACATTAGCTAAATCGGTATTATCTCGCTATACCGGTATATGCAATGCGGACAACGAAGTTACACTGGGATGTGTAGCCGCATTGACCGACATATCAGAAATTTTGTGTGGGGTAGCATTGGTAATGAACGGAAGCCAAGCTTGGTGAAATGGGATGAGATGTGTAAACCTTACAAAGCGGGTGGTTGCGGTTTTAAGAGACTAGAACAACAAAATCAAGCGTTCCTGATGAAGCTTGGTTTTACTCTTAGATCTCAACCGGAGCTTCTTTGGGTACAAGTCCTTCGGAAAAAATATGGGTGGGATGATTACCAGGGTCCTCACAGGAAAAATCACAATTGTTCTTATTTATGGAGGCATATTAAGAAATTATGGTCGATGTGGAACTTGGCATAAGATGGGATGTTGGTGATGGTTCTCGTACTCGGTTACGGGGATCGATAATTGGCTATCGGAGATCCCTTAAACCTACTGGCATTCAGAGATATCACGGAGAGTGAGGCTTCCCTACCAGTTAGCCACTTTGTTACCCCTGAAGGTAATTGGAACTGGGACCAGTTTCATGGCGACCTCCCTCAGCATATTCTTTCCTTAATTTCAGGTTGCAAAGCCCCGGATGGTGAGGATGGTGTTGCTCGATGTTTTTGGGATCGATCACCTGATGGACATTTCTCTATTTCCTCCGCCTATGAGATGCTTTGTGATACCGAGATCGAGGAATCTAATCGCCTATGGGAGGTAATTTGGAAGTGGGATGGTGTCCAGAGAGTTAGGGTTTTCCTCTGGCTAGAGGCACAGAAAAGGTTACTTACCAATGCAGAGAGGCGCCGACGCCATATGGTGGATTTGGATCTTTGTATGCGCTGTGGAGACGTTGTAGAGGATACAGATCATGTATTACGAAAATGCAGGTTTGCCCAGGAAGTATGGAGTTACTTGATGCCAATAGATCAGATACAACGTTTCTCCAACATTGATTTCATGATTTGGATGCTACAGAATCTTGGAACCAACCGTCAAAGTTTTAATCGATCCAAATGGGCAAGCCTATTTGGTTTGACATGCTTTGGAAACTTTGGGAAGCTAGAAACAAGGTTGTATTTCGGAATGTTCATCTTCAACCACCTCAACTCGCTCGAGAAGTGATGCTTTTAGGCGATTTCAATGAACAAGCAACGGAACTCGTTTGTTCAGCACGAGGTGACCGCCAGCGGAGAACAGAGAGGATTATAAAATGGCGTAAACCTTCAGGTAATACTATCTCCTTAAACTGTGATGGGGCGAGAAAGAGCGATTCTAGACTTGCAGGTGCAGGAAGTTTACTTAGGGATCATGAAGGACGTTGGATAGGCCGGATGTTGCCGACACATTGGTACCGCACCTCTCTCCCGCGGAACTCGGGCCCTCATGGATGGCCTTCAACCGGCATGGGATAAGGCTTCGGGACGGTGGAAGTTCAAATAGATTGTTTGGTTGCACTAAGTTTAATTCTTAGAGAGGAAGGCCACGCTAGTCCACACATGTGTTTGGTCCGGAAGATTCAACGTCTTCTAGCCCGGGATTGGTTAGTAACTCGTTAATCATACTTTTCGTGAGGGTAATCGAGTGCTGATTTCCTTGCTACTTATGCTCTACATCTGGAGAGGGGATACCACTTATTAGACGAGCCACCGGCTGATCTTCAACGCTTCCTCCTACAGGATGTAGAAGGTATCGGACGAGCAAGATTTTGCTCTAGTATTTCCTGATCTTTGAAGGTCAGTCCCTATCGTCAAACAAAAAAGCTCAAAAACTCTTGACCATGATCACTATGAATAGTTACCTAATTTATAAGTTGGAACAGCGAGCAATTGCTTGATTCTTGGGACTGTGAGGCCAAACTTTTCGTTCATGTCCAAGTCACTAGAGCACATGCCACCAGGAAGCTCCCAACTAAAGCAATGCACCAATTGAGCAACAACAAATTTAACCGTGTCATACCCATTTGCATTCCAGGATATCTTCTACGACCCCTACCAAACGGTAAAAACTGATAATCACGTCCTTGAGCGTCCATATTGATATCAATGAACCTCTCTGGATAGATCATAGAAGCATCATCGGACCATATTTTAGGATCTCGTCCTATAGCCCATGCATTTTTCATGACCCTTGATTTATTTTCTTATGCAATATCCATCAACTGTGATATCTTCCATACTTTCTCGAGGGATTAGTAAAGGTGCAGGTGGATGTAATCTAAGAGTCTCCTTAATTACCATATCTAAGTAACTTAGCTTTGCTAAATCATCCTCCTCCACCAGAAATTCTGTTCATTCCAACCACATTTTGGAGCTCATTTTGGAGATTTTTCATCACTCTTGGATGCCTCAAGAGTTCAGACAAAGCCCAATCAATGACAATGGTCAGTTGCGGCGAAAATCATGTCTGCTACAAATAGCCTTGAGGTGTTCTCTATCAACAGATTGTTTGGTCGTCATTCAAATCCGTGGGTTGACTTATCAAGGAAAGAATTATGTGTTTGAAGTCCATGTAGTGTTGGACATTTTCTTCTCTAGTAGCTTGTTCATGCTCTATGACTATTTTTTCCAACACAACTTCAAGTGCCTTAATGGTTTTCTTTAATTTTCCTGTCAAACCCTGCCAAACATTAGGCAATGAAAGTTAATAATAGAATATTCTTGATGGTATTTTTCATGTTGGCAAATATTTAGGCATAAACAGGTCTTATTCCTTTTTTGAATATAGAGAAAAGCAAAGGAAGACAAAAATAATAAGAATTATACAAGAAGATAGATTTTCATCTATTTGAATAGGGGAAAAAAGCTCCAGAAGGAATTAATTAAAAGAAAAGTGAAGATTTTTTTTTTTTTTTTTAAAAAAAAGCATGGGACATTCACATGCAAAACATACTCTAGTCCTTTGTATAAGATCTTGTTCGTAGTGCAATATGATATTAAGGAATAGACGTAGAAAATTAGTGAGTTAAGAACAAGTTAAAACGACATGTTATACTTGCTAGCTAGGGGGACAAAGATACCTGGAGATCGAATATCCCCAGCCACGGGAAATAATCAACCAGATTAAATTGTCCCGCTATGGTCAGTGCCTCCTCAACAAGCCCTTTTAGGTTAGACTTGTCATCCTAATTAGGACATCCCAAGATCATCCTATAAATTATATTCTCAATGAGGTCTCCTGCCACCTGTCTGAGATTGACGACGTCACGCGCCACCGCAGCACTCTCCAATGACTTCACCATTGACCCCACTTCCTCGCTCCTCAAAGGAGCCAACATCTTCACTCTCGACGCGCTTAGAAGATGGAGTGCTCTCACTTTCTTCACGTATCTCCAATACGGACCATATTCTGCAAATGCCAGTCCCGTTGTTCCTCTAGAAAGTGGATCTACGGCTTGTATTTGGGTTCGGGAGAGGAAACCACCACCGCAGGTTCCTGCCCTAGCTGCAAGGACATTATGGGTCCAAATTTTTTGGCCAATGCTTGAAAGGATCGATGTGGGGCTTTACCTAACATGTGGAGGTTTCCGATGATTGGAAATGCCCTAGGGCATGGGATCAGTGACAATGAGTACAAAATGGTATAAGTCGAAATCCAAATCGGCATTGCCTCCAATATATATATAACCTTTTTGTTTTGTTAATTAGGGGTTTTATTACAAACTTTTGCCTCCAAAATTCTGAGTGTTCTTCCGCCGCCCGCCGGCTGGGGGGTACTATATGGATGTTGTGCTTATTGCATGTATATAAGGATGTTCTCCACCATAATCGATTCACACACATAACTAGGACTTAATATCATAATACTACCCCACTCTTTAATATAAAATCTCATTCGTAGTGCAATTGTACTATGAATAAGATCTTATATTAAGTATGGGAAGTAGTAATTTTGTACAATTATAATTTTGATGATTCTAAGAGAGAAAGTGTAAGCAGAACCATTGTCATTAGTATAACAAATACATGCATGGCGTTGGGTGAAAGTAAGCATGAAGCAGATAGAGTATGAATAAGAATGTCAAAAAGTTAGCCGAGGAGGGCCAAAAACTAGTAAGATAATGTTATGTAAAATTCACTTATTTTAGCACTTATGTTCTTGTCTCCTTTTTGTTGCTTTATATGCTGTGTTGGTTTTGTACAACTCATGGCCAATTTGGTTCGGACATTGTTCTCCCAAACTATAACTGTTGAAGAAACAGAGGGCTGAGATAATGGACATTAGGAAGGGCACTGGACAAGAGATAGCAGGCACCTTGGTCATTGATAATGCGGATGGAAACATATAGGTTTTCGTCTATTTCTTTGAATTAGAAAAAATGGATAAGGCAATAATGGGTGGCGAATTATCATTTTTGGGATGAACGGAACGATAGTTGTTTTTTTCTAAAAAAAAGAAATTGATCTTTTGTTATTGATAGTTTATAATAAAATAACTAATTTTAGGCACATACATTTGGGGGGTAATCATTATCACAAGATCCAATTGCATTGTTAGGCACATACTCCTCTCCTCTTATTTATTTATTTTTTGGCCAAACTCTGCTCTTAATTACAGGTAAATCACATTTTCAGAATGTTACAAGGGTATCAAGAAAAATATTTATAACCTGTTAGCTCTATCAAAAAATTTAATGATTTTTCAGCTTTACTCTATTTAATATATACTCCCACCTAGTTTAAAATACAAGTTATTTTCAATCATCTCATCGATCAGCACTAAGGAAAAGAGGTTAATTAACCAAATTTGTCTTAATTGAAAAATAAATTTTCAACTTTACCCATTTTAAAGAATGTGAATTCTCCCTCATATCTCTCCCCTATACGTAATTAAAGAAGGGATAAAATTGAAAATAATAATTGATAGCTTTCTAGGTGACTTATATTTTCTTTTAGATCCCCTATTGTCTTATATTTTTTACCAGAGGAAGTAAAATTTCCAAGAAAAAAAATCTACATATTTATAAATTAAAGAAAAAAAAATAGTATATTATATTCATATGGAAAATTTAACGATGTCAATCAAAAAGTCTTTTCTCTCCAATTTTGTAGGTATTTGTTTACATTGGTTGTAGAAACAGTTTTTCTAATGTGATTTAATATAGGGTTAAGGAGCGCCCGGCACCACGATGTTTACCTCAGGGAGCGCCCGGCACCACGAAGTTTTTTAGGGAGCAAAAGTACTCACAAAGTTACCTCTTGGGAGCAAAAGTGACACAAACCGTTTGGGGGGATTAACTTGCTGTTAACTCTTGCCACCTGGGTATGTGAAATGCTGACAGGGATTTTTTTTTTTTAATATTAGAAAACGCACAAAGCATGTTGAACGAGAGAAAAGAAAGAACTTGCAAATCGAGAGACAAAACTGAAGGGAAATCAAGAGACCAGAATAGTGAACCCATTTTGGCAGATCGAGCGAGGAAACTGATCTTGGCAAATCGAGCGGGTGAACTGATCATGGCAAATCAAGCGACGAAGAACATCGAGTGATTCAAGGTGGGTGAAGGTCGATCGATTGGGTAGAAAATGGTGAGCTAGGGTTGTGGACAACGATGATAGCGGTGGCTCAAATCGACGGACAGGCAGGCTTAGGTGGGTAGCTTGTATTCTTCGATTCATTGGTGTGTTCATTGTTTTGCCCAACTCCGACTGCATAAACTTGAGGTGCCCAACTCCGACTTCATAACCAGTAAGGCACTCTTAGACTATTAAGCACGACCATAGTAGATTCTTTGATCCTAACCATTCCATTTGTTTCAAAGATCTGCAAAGGCATTCCATTTGTTTAATTTGTATGATTCTTTGATCCTAACCATTCTGCAGTTGTTGTGTTAGAGGCAAAATTTCAATAATTACGAACTAACATATAAAATATTTGAATCAACATAGTAGAGATTGCCCTTTGTAATTTTTCCTAGCATCTTCCTGATTAGAACATTAGGATAGCAATAATCCTTTGCATCTGCCAAGGATCACACGCAAAAGCATAATTGAATTTGCCACTGATTTGGGTTATCATGTGATTTATTTTCCTTCGCTTTCTCTCACAACCGACATATAGGTTTAGGGTTTACATCTGAAACTCACTATTAATTTATTGATTCTCCATAAAAATCAGTGTTATGAGAAGAATAAGCACAAGTACATAGGTGATGTTATTTATTGCATTGAGGCCAACACTCTTAATTTCAAGTGGCTTGCCATGAGACAAAATTATTAAAATGAGTATTTGTTTTGTAATATGAAAATGTCATTAATTATTTATCATTACCACTTATGAATTGGCTCAACATCGGGTACTTCTTATTAATTTGAAGTTGATTTTTGTCCTAATTGATATATAGGAATTTGAAATTGAGAGGGAGGTGGATGGCTTCATCGTCAACATCGACAGGGAGGGCAGAGAAAGCGAGGAGGAAGGTGGTTTTGTTGAGAAGACATAGCCGCGAGGAACAGTACGAAGGTCCGAGGCGGTATTGCCATCACAAGTTGTTAGCTCCCAGGTGGACATCGTGGTCCGAAGGAAACCCGGTAGGAGGTTTTATGGGTGCCGAAATTACTACCGTGTTAGATTTGTTACATGTGGGATGACATTTTGAATTGTGTGGGTTGTTCATTTCTAACGTTGGGTGATGAAATTTCATAGGACGGTGGGTGTGGATATTTTGAATGGCACGATGGCGGGTTCGGGGTGAGGCCAAATGAAGTGATCAAAGAGCTACTCAATGACATAGACAATCTATATGAGGAAAACAACCATCTTCGAAGAGGGGATGCATGTGCGAAGTGGTACGAAGAGCTTCTTGCACTTGAACGTGAGGTGGTGAAGATGAAATCTAAATTTTTAGTGAAAGAAAGTGAAGTGAAGAAGGTGCAATGCAAGTTCAAACTTGCATTAGCAACATTGTTAATGACTTGGGTGTTGTTATTGTTAATGTATGTTTTAGGGTAGATGTGTATTTTTGTTGTAGTTATGATGGTTTGACAAAGTTTAAGAGCGATATGTAATGTCATTTTTGTGTTAATGAATTGACTGTAACGTATTGTGAATGAATTGTTGTATTGTGAATGTATTGAGTAGAAAACTATATGCAGTTTTCAGGTTTTAAACTATGACAACTTTTAATAATTACAGGATTTTCCCCCATATTCACTTTTATGTTCATCAAATTGCCTTCTCTTGGAACACATTGTGTTGACAATAAGACAGTCTTAGTTGTGCTTTCTTTCGCTATCAGAAGAATGCACTAAATATAAATCAAGCATTACAAGGGAGGAACAAGCAATCCAAAAACAAAACTATCACTGCCTCTATTTACCAACATCTCATCTCATCCCACTTATATTTAAAGTCCGAGATATTAAAAGCCAAGCTCATATATATCACTCGTGAATTACAACCAGAAAATGAAATGAAAAAAAAAGACCACAAAAACAAATTATTCATAAACAATGAAAGAAGGGAAGATGAACTAAAGGAATAAGAGGAAGACTAAAGCATAGGTTTAGTGCCACTGATCAAACTCCTTTGAAGTGTAAACCTGTAAGGTACATTTTATATATAGAGTGCGATGATTCAAAGACAAAAATAAGTACCCAAAAAGCCCTTTTACATGTATAATATGAAACATTCATGTTGAGTGTTGAGGCAAATAAGCAAGCATGTTGTTACATTCGCTATTCAATTATAATACCCAAAATAAGTACCCAAAAAGGCCTTTTACATGTCTTGATGTACCCTAACACTATTTAATTAGAAGCCCCTTTTCCTTTGGCCTTGTTAGCGTGAAGACGTGATAAAAGCCGTGAAGTTGTCACACAAGGCATCCCTTCCATCAGAGACCACGCGCTGAAATGGAAGGTCGAAGGTGGACCAATAGTCACCGATCAAGTTGAAACGAATGGACCTTGAATCATTTGCCTCGTTGGAGTGATCGACTCGAGACAATCTCATTTCCTTTCATTTGGAATTGGAAATTGAGTTTGTGGATCAGCATTTCCTTCGCATATAGTCATGTGATGTCCCCTCATCGATCACAACTTCGTAATTTAGCCCAGCCGCAATAAAGGACCGAAGCAATTCAACACAAAGCACTGATTTTAATGCCATAACACAAGATGTATATAAAAGTAAGCTCAAGTAAGCTTACTAAAAATTCAAGTACTGTGAATGTGAATGAGACCCTTAATCAAATGAAACAAAAGAATATTGGTAGGAATTGATACCCAACAAAAGTTATTAGAAATATAGTACTTCGTTTTTCCATTTTTAAGAAAATCTAAAGATAAATATTGTTCCGGGAAGTGTGATGTAGAAATTGCAATGAACAATAAAACAAGAATCAGCAAGCTAAGGCAAACACGCGCACAAGTAATGAAAATGGTTGGTTATACTGATATGTATCCCACAAGACACAACGTGCACAGAGAGAGGGAGAGATTAGAGAAAGTGATTTTGGAGGGGTCCGCCACCCTAGTTAACGGAATCCAAGTAAGCTCTTGATGAATTAACCTCTCAATTCTTAGATAGTATTTAAAACTGAAATTTTATTGTAATCATGAACTTGAAACAAGTGAGGATGAATTCTTGGTTACAATAAAACTGAAATTTTATTGTAACCACTCAATGTATGGATGTTAACAATTCACACCATGATGCATAAAAAATGAGACCTCAATTCAAAGAAAGACATTGATTTTTTTAGCCACAGTGATACCTCACTACTGCATTTTAGCCACAGTGATTTTTTTGTTTAAACAAACAAAAAAATCCACAGACAAGAAGCATGGCTGATATACTAACTTCCCAGCAACAGCAACAAATGTAGGTCTCTATTAAAAATGCAGCTAAAACATTCAAAAAAACTTACATTGTAAACAGAACGCCCGCTGTCCTCATCAAATCTAATCCCGAACCCATATCCACCTCTTGCATGAGTGCCGGTCCCTCTTGTTGTAGACGGTTGTGCATGGGAGGGTGCCGGTTGGGGACTTTGATTTGTGTTGGGTTCATCTTGGGTTGGTTGAGGGGGTCATTGAGAGGTTAGGGAATGGGGTGGTGATTCATGTTGGGTGGCTTCGGGAGAGGGTGAGGGGCATACTGTTGGTCGCTGTCTCGATTTTGCCTTCGGTTGTTGCCGACGAGCCGGAGCCTCGCCATTGTAACATGCATTAGTACATAGGGAAGTGTAAAAGCCTTAAAGTTTAGACAAAAACAAGAATGACTTACCTCGTTGGCGCTGCTTGCTCTATTGTGGCCTGGTTTGTTGCGGCGGAGCACTTCGGGTCCGACCACGCTTACTCAATCTTTCCATTCTCCCTTGTTGAGGCGATTTGATGTAGATGACTCGAGTTCGGTGGTGGTCGGCCGCTTCTGGATTTATTCCTCCTTCTATCGCTTCCTCGCCCGGTCCTCTTGGGGAGGCCGACCGGTGCAACTTGGTGACAATAGGAGGCTGCAATGGTCCAAAATTTTGTGTGTCCCAAAATTTCCTACCCCTAACAGGTTGAAATTTAGTTCTATAGGCTGCAATGTATGTGTCCTTATGATAGTAGTGTGAAATGTGGGTCATGGGGTCTATCTTTGCATGATACATAGCACAGATTGCATGTTGGCAGGGTATTCCCGTTAAATCCCACGCTTTACAAGTGCGATTCCAAGAGAAATACGGACTATGTGCCTATCTTGCCCTCTACAATCTCATATCCATCGTCCCCATTCCAAAAGACTCGTACAATCATTAGCTAGGAACCTATTCGTCTCAAACAAGTCCATACATTTAGGACTGAAATTGCTTTTCCAGCCATGAACATGTTTCTCACTGTCAGCCCACTTAGACATCATCTTCAATCTAATGCCTTCAAACATCCTAATAACAGGTAACAACCTATACTCGTCTATCACGGCATTGAATGACTCACTCATATTATTGTCGACCTTCCAAGACTTACACCTTGAACTAAAATAAGCTCTTACCCAACATTGTACAGGGTATGTTACTGCATCTGTAGCTGCCTCTTTGTTCATGGATCCCAGGCGTTTGAGGTTGTCTTTGAAATCCTCCGCGTATGTACTCCAGGCACAGCTGAAGAATTTCTTTTTGAACTCGTTGCCTCTCCATTTTTTGCTCCAATTTGCATAGATGTGCCGGGCACAAAATCTATGCTCAGCCCCCGGAAGCACCTCACTAACGGCATTGGCAAGTCCCTTTCACATAAAATAAGGCATTAAAACCAGTGTTGATTCATTAAACTTAAAAATTCAGATTGCAAACATTGTAAGTATTATTACCTTTTGCATGTCTGATATGAGCGTCACATTCTCACCACTTGCCAAGTTTAGAGATTTTTGTAGCCATAGAAGGAACCACAACCAGTGATGTGTGTTTTCCTTCTCAACAAGTCCAAGCGCCACAGGGTACAGTGAATCATTCCCATCAACCCCCACAGCCGTCAACAATATTCCTTTGGTTTTTCCTTTCAGGAAGGTGCCGTCCACACCAATCAGTGGCCGACAACCTTCCTTCCACCCAACCTGAAAAATATAAAACATGCTACAATGAATCAACATTCTCAAGATTTCCATTCAGCCATTGAACAGATTTCAATTCAAATAAGCATTGGAATTTTAAATACATTTACATTGTATATGAACATTCGTATTGCAACTTGTGATGGTAAAGTGAATATAAAATTAATTTAATAAATGGTAAGGATACCTTCGAGGCATTGAAGCATACGTACATCCTCTTAAAAATTCTTCGTCCATGCTCCAAACCCTCTTTGCTCACTTCCACGCACACGTCTGAACCAGGGTTTGACAACCTCAACTCATTACAATATGCCTCTAAATTTGCAAACTCATCCCTGAAACCCCCTTCCATTTCATCCATTATGAGTTTCTTCGCCTCTTTGCATTTATACACACTAACATTGACCTTTAGATCCCTTTGCACTCGTTCTTCATGTCTTTCGACTTGAATTTAGGGTCTTCTTGCACCTTGTTCTTGAAATACTTAGCCAACCACTTTGTCGAAGCTCTTGGATTTTGGAACACACGTGCACACACGTGTTTCATTATACATTGACTTCACTTCCCACCCCACACTCTCCCCATGTGTAGACGCATATAGTGTAAAGGGGCAGCCATCTTGACACACCACCCTAAACGACCTCCTATCACTACGCACAATTGTCGGCTTAACCCCACTGATAGAATACTCATCTACAGCCCTTTTAAGCTCGTTTTTATCTTGAAACGTCATCCCAAGAGCGAAATACGGCATTGTACCAGAGGGTTGAGCCTCAGGGAGGCCACAAAGCTGTAGAAGAGGCTCTCTATCATTATCGCTCCCCAAGCCCTCCTCATTATCATGACTCTCATCCTCCACATCAAACTCCCCAACTTCTGAGTCATCATTGCTGCTTTCTTGTATGTCTGAACTACTACTTTGCCCGCTATAAGAGCCATCATCACTATCATCATCATCATCAGCCCCATAGCTCGGTTTATCAAACACGTTGTCATCAGTCTCTTCATCATCATCTGCAACATTGTACTCAGAACCGAGGTATTCAATTTCGTCATAATCATCACTCGGTCCCCTCTCTTCAATGAACCCTTCCACATTTGATCTTACTATGTCATCTTCATTGCCCTTCGACGCCATTGCCACTACGCATGCAAACGAATCATAAAGGCAAACACAATAGTCATACATATATTAAAACCAGATTGATTTGAAGGCTTTTTGTGAGTCTATTGGTGAAGTTACGGAGGTAAGCTTATTAATCAATATTTTCCTTGATTTATCTTCAATACAAAATACCCTTTAACATGAAACAAGGTGAGGGTTATGAAAGGAAAAGATTCTCGTAAAAAACAAGGGCTTTGGTTTTGTACCCTTCACAAGTGTGGATTTGGCATCTAAAGCCATTGAAGAGCCGCATAATAAACAATTTAAGGTAATGCGGTATTATCACGACTAATTCTTCCTTGTCAAGGAAAGCATCGTGCAAGTTATGCATTATAAGGTAATGCGGATTATCACAAACTAATGTGAAAAATGATCGCTTTTCTTGTTGTCTCTTGACTCTATCAACTATGAATCTTATCAGGGTAAAAAGATAAAATGTTCATCGTCCCAAGCAAAGCACCGACTTTTCATTGGCAATGTACAAACTATAATCAAATAAAATAAAAGTCCAGATGTTTTAACTTCATTTAAACAATTCAAATCAAACATACACATTATCCACCCATAGTTTAAACCTAGTTTAAAATAAATAGAGTATATTTACATATCCAGTGTCAATTCACATAAGTGGTCATAAGTCATAACCAAAATATGCTAGTGTCATGAACAAGAAATTGTATTTGGCAAATCGAGGGTTTCGCAGTAATTAATTACATTGTAAACGTTCATTTTGTTATTATTAGTGTAAACTAACAAGAAGATATCTAAATCGCATTGAATATTAAACATAATTCCCTTGCCAGTAAGAAAATCAATCAAAGAACTTCAGGGAAAAAAAAGCCAAAAGGAATAAGGGATCTTTCACCTTGTTTGGTAGATGATTCTGATCCTTTGCTCGTGCCTAAGTTAGCTCGACAGGGATTTCGCATGGGATTTCGGCCGTCGCTCTCCCCTTCCACTTCTCTGTTCGCTCGAAATAACGATGGAGGTGAGGTTATTGTCGGTGACGGACGACGGACGCGAGGTCCGGTGAGAGAAGATCGGCGGTCGGAACGACGGCGGTCGGAACGACGGTGGTCGAATATGATGAACAAGGGTGGGAGAACTTAGGGTTTCTTATTCCCCCAATTTGATTTCAATTCCGCGTGAATGGCCCGATATAGTTTTGGTGTTTTTGGTGTTTCGTTTTTTTTTTTAATTTAATATTTACACTTGTCCAAATAAAGATTTACTCTTCTTAGTTGGCTTCTTGTCAGTCCTATTCAGCGTCCACGTCCTCACTCCGTCCACATTGACGTTGACCTTCTGGTCAACTAACTCCCAGTGTCACTTTTGCTCCCAAGAGGTAACTTTGTGAGTACTTTTGCTCCCTAAAAAACTTCGTGGTGCTGGGCGCTCCCTGAGGTAAACATCGTGGTGCTGGGCGCTCCTTAACCCTTTAATATATATATATATATATATATATATAATTATATGAAAAGAGTTTTATTTTCAACTTACATAAATGTGATTCTCTGATGACAACTCAAATAGGCACCGAATAGAATCCAAAGGAACTTGACTTCGTGTTCGAGAAGAATTTAGCTTTTGAGAATGTTATGATATGGCATGGCCGGCGGATGAAGTATCTTAAAAGGGAAGAGTAGTCATGGGAATCTGCGAAGAGGCATAATCTCTTTCACAACATTGTTAAGTCCATCTGAGATGCCCTAACTTAGGCAACTATTCCCTTTTACAATTAATCAATACAAAACATATTACGTGAATTAGCAAAAACAAAGTTCTAAGCAATGTTTTAAAAGTCGGATATGGATGTCGAGCCAAAAATGTCAACGGGTCATTATTCAAGAGGTTGAAACAGTTAGACCGTCCGATCAGATCGGTAATGTTATAATTAAATTTTAAATAATATTATCTAATAATTAGTCCAATTTGATAATTGGGAGAACAAGTGGCCTAACACAAGATAGAGTTTTCTGTTGATTGTGGAGGACCTAATAAAACCCTCCTCTTTTACTGGGCTTGAGAACGATTATAAAACATAGGTGCAGTTAAATTGGAAGAGCAAGTTATTCAACAAGTGGAAAAGTTTAGATAATTAGAATCAATTATACAAGAAGATAGTGAAATTGATGGAGATGTTGTTAATTATAGAGTTCAATCTGAGTGGTATAAATGGTGAAAAGCTACCTAAGTTATTTGTGATCATAAAATAAAAAGAAAGTTTTATTGCATTGCTATAAGACCAACAATACTTTATGATAGTGAATGCTAACTTTTAAAGGGACTACATGAATATAGAGTGAAAGTAACTGAGATGAAGATACTAAGATAAATGTGTAGCCATACAAAAAAAAAAAGAAGATAAGATTCATAATGATAATATACGCGAATGAGTTAGAGTGACATCTATTATGGAGAAAATAGTATAATTGTTTGAGATGTTTTGGACATGTCCAAAGAATGCCATGGGTGCACGGGTAAGGAAGGTCAATCAAGCATATAGAGTCATCTAAAAAGAGGTAGAGGAAAATCCGAAGACAATCAATGAGATTATAACTATAGGATCTTTTGGTTAATAATTTTTTCAAAGATCGGGTTTTTGATAGAGTACAATAGTATTTACAATCTATATTTATGTTGCTGGCCTTACATAATAAAATAAGGTTTTATTGTGGTTGTTGTTTGAATATATATATATATATATATCGTTGACTTATGTTGCGATATCTTTCTGTAGATAGTAAATACTGGTTGTTTTCTTTTGGTGTTTTTAGTCTTAATTTTCATTTAGCTACTTTTTGGCTTCCATCTATTGTGACTTGTGAGTAAAATTATTTAAAGTAAAGGAATACTTTTTCTGATTGAAATGTCACAGCTATCAACATTACTGTCTTGCACGACAACCGGGATTCGCCAAGAAGGCTCCAAGCATTCTGCCAAACGCCCTTTGGGGTGCTATTCTGTCGTGGTCTTCTAATAGAGGGGGGAGAAGAAGACCAGAAACAGAGCTCCGGTGGGACGTGGAATTGCGATTTGTGATATTGGGATTGGAATTTTCCTTATTAATTTTCCCAATAAATTAACATAATCTTTCTCAAATTGAGCTTATTTTTGTCTTCTCATTTTCTTGCACAAGAGTGGTTTAGAGCCGTTGGTTGCTAGTTAAGAGAAGGTAAGAGGAGGTCCAATCACTGAATTTACAATTCCGAATAATCAAGCATAGCAAAAAATTGTAAAAAAAGAATGAAGATAAGGTAATGGTAAGACAACACTTTGTTTTTCCCTGTTTCTTGAGATCAAAACAGAGACAAACCAAGTGATCCTGTCCCATCAAAACAAGGTATAGGCTCCTCACACATGCATGAAACAATCTCTTACTCTTATTGATAGCATCTCACTGTTTGGATAGATTCTCATACCTTATTTCTAGAAGTGTTGTAATCTCACACCATATGAGACTAATAGAATTGGTTCGGTGCTGTTTTATTATTTTACAAAAACTCACTGTCCTTTTACTTGATTTTTTAGTACATCATTAAAGGTCACTTCAAACAAATTTTAATTGGACTTAATACGAGAAGTGGGCACAGCACACAAATTCTTGGCTCTTGGGAGTGACAAGCTGAATTTCTCACTCATGTCCAAGTCATTGGGATCCAATCCCCATGGAAGCTCCCAACTAAAGCAATGAACTAATTGAGCTACCAGAAGTTTAACTGTAATCAAACCCAAATTCATCCCAGGACATCCTCTGCGACCAGATCCAAATGGCATGAACTCGAAGTCTAGTCCTCGATAGTCAACATTCTTGTCAACAAACCTCTCTGGACAGAAATCTTCAGCATTTAACCAGACCTTAGGATCTCGTCCTATTGCCCACAAATTGATTAGAATTCGAGTGCTCTTCCTCATGTAGTAACCATCAACTACTGTATCCTCTGTTGACTCTCGAGGGATCAATGATCCAGCAGGGTATAATCTCATGGTCTCCTTCATCACCATATCTAAATAATGAAGCTTTGCTAAGTCTGTCTCTTCCACCATCTTGTTCCTTCCAACCACAGTTTCTAGCTCTTCTTGAAGTTTTGTCATAACCCTTGGATGCTTTATTAGTGCACATAAAGCCCACAGAACGATAGAGGCAGATGTTTCGTATGCTCCAGAAAACGTGTCTAATAAAAGGGCCTTAATGTTAGTTAGTTCAATGCCATAGTTTTGTCCGTCGACTGCGTGGTGCATCAATGATAGAAGTATGTCTATGAAGTCTTGTTGGTCCTTTGGGGAGTTAATAGAATCTTCATGCTCTCCAATCATCTTCTCTAGTATTTCATCAAATGCCTTGCTGGTTTTTGTGATGGCTCGTTTTAGTCCCTGACGTAGCACAACTCAAATTGAGTGTTATGTGTTTGACAGTTGACAATGAATGACATTAGATATAAGAATGACACTACATGTGTGTCTAAAGTCTCGGCAAAGTGAATTCATTAGATTATGAGCATTTCATGTATTTTGAATAAATTTGGTTTGATCATGTCAAAAAAAGAAAAAAGAAAAGACACAAAAATACTCGAGTTGTGAAAAAGACCAATCAAAAGTGCCAAATTTTAATATTTCCAAATCAATTCAGTGGAATTTTAAAATGGTGTGAAAAGACGTATATGCCCTCACTTTTTTTTTTTTACTTTAAAAAAAAACGCAACCACCCTTTGCCTACCGGTATCCAGAGCTTTGACACTGGTGGACGGCTACAGACAAAGTTCCTAATTAATGCATTTTGGGAATTTCCAAAACAATAGTAGTAAATAGTGAAACCGAGGTAATAAACAAGGGGCGTGTTGCTCATTATTTCCTAAGAACTACTTTAAATTTTCTATTATTATTTTACTATTAACTACGGAGTACTTTCGTTTTGAAAATTCAAAAAATGTATAAAAACTTTCCGGCCGTCAATCTTCGTAGCTCCAACGCCTAATGCATTTTTAGAAATTTTGAAACAAAAGTAGTTACTAGTAAAACTAGAATAGTTTGTTCATCAAATATCAAAATGTAGGAGTAGTCAATAACAAAACTAAAATGGTTATACATTTTATAAAGTTAAACCTACTCCAGGTCTCTATATTTTTATTGAGTTTTGATTTTGGATCCTAAACTTGTAATAAGTTTTAGGGGTTAAATACCAATTTTGCCACGGAAGTATTGGTAAGGGGGCACTCAGCACCTGAAAGTTTTTTTGGTATCATTTTTGTCCCGGAAGTTTAGAAACATAGTAATCTTGCCGATCGGTTGATCTTGACCATTAGATTGTTGCTCTCTTTGTAAACTTCCAGGGAAAATTTGCTCCTACAAAAACTTCTCGGGGCATATTTGCTCCTTTTTTTTAAACTTCCTGACAAAAATGATACCAAAAAACTTCCTAAGGGTCTTTGAGTGCCCCTACCAATACTTCCGTAGCAAAAATGGTATTTAACCCTAAGTTTTAGTCTTGCTCCTTATATTTTTTATGAGTTTTTGTTTTGATCCCTACATGTAAGCTATTTAAGGGCTAGTTTGGTTTGAGGGAGGGAGAGGGGGAAGGGCTAATCTTTTACCTCATCTTTACCAAAAAGCCCATAGAAACTTTTCAATATTCCAAAAATATACTCTCAATAAAAAAGAATATTCTCTTCATTAATGGCAATTTGGTCAATTCCCTACTTTCCATTCCCTTCCCTCCCACTCCCTCCCCTCAAACCAAACACACCCTAAGTCTTAGTAGCAGTCCATGTTTGCCTACTTATAATTAATAATGCTAATGACATATTAAGTAAGTTAATATCCTTAAGTTTATATTTAAGTCTTTACAAAACTAGAAGAAGCAAAGTGTATCCAGAATAGGGGGATAAAGAAAATGAGCATAGTTAACAAAATGAAAACATGGTAAAAGTACTTATTAGAATTGGTTTAACCAATATAAAAACAAAGGTTTAATGTTTCTGCTTTTGCTGCAGAAATATTTTTTCTGCCACACTCACATAAAAGTGAGTGTGTCCCATTAATATTTTTTCTCTCTTCTCTTTATAATGGGACTTACTCACTTTTATATGAGTATAACAGAAAAAATATTTCTGCAAGTAAAAGCAGAAATATTAAACCTAAAAGAAATCAAAAAATATATATCCCAGTCATCAATGGGGTTTATTTCATACCTGAAGGTCAAATCGCCCAAGCCAAGGCACGAAATCTGCCAGATTAAAAGCTCCAACGAGCCTCATTGCTTCATGAATATGCCCCCTTAAATCAAGTTGGTCTTCCCTTTTACAACCAAATATCATCTTAGACACAATATTCTCTACAACCTCCGACACCACCTGGCTAACGTCCACAACCTCACGCGCCGCCGCAGCTTCTTCAAGTGACTTCACCACCGCCCGCAATTCTTCCCTCCTCACAGGAGCGAAAGACTCCACTTTTGACGCACTGAGAAGATGTAAAGTACACAGTTTCCTCATGTTCCTCCAGTAAGGCCCATACTTGCTAAACACCATGCCCTTGGATCCATAAGTAACGATGTCGTTGACTTGAAGCTTCGGACGGCTGGAGAAAATGGCGTCGTTCGTCTTGAGCAGCGATTCGGCAGCTTCTGACGAGGAAATTATCACTGCGGGTACTTGTCCTAACCAAAAGGACATGATGGGTCCGTATCTTTTGGCCAAGTATTGCAGGTCGCGGTGGGGGAGTTTACCCAACAGGTGGAGTATACTTTTGTCTCGTACAGGACGGGCTGAGCATATAGAACTAATATAAGGGGACAATTATATCATGTTCAGGCAGCAGTATATTCGGATTATTTTAATTTTAATTTCATTGATAAATATAAGAAGATGATGTATCAATCATATCCGTTACATAATTAAGGATCGGAGCTAATCCCAAGCATATGGATTGAAATTCTTCCAATCATGAATAAGGTTATTAATTAGTATCGTTATCTTGATTAGACAGACCGCAACTCATCATTAATTGCATTGCAGGGATCAGTGACGATGAGTACAAAATGGTATAAGTCGAAATCAAAATCGGCATTGCCTTCAATTTATAACCTTTCTGTTTTGTTAATTAGGGGTTTTATTACAAGTTTTCTCTTAATTCTGAGTGTTCCCTTACTATAAGGATGTTGTGCTTATTGTGTGTGTGTGTGTGTGTATAAGGATGTTCTACGCCATAATCTATTCACACACATAACAAGGACTTAATATCATAAATAAAATCTCAGTCGCAGTGCAATTTGTATTATGAATAAGATCTTATATTAAATATTGGAAGTAGTAATTTTTTACAATTATAATTTCGGTGATTCTAAGAGAGAAAGTGTAAGCAGAACCATTGTCATCAGTATATCAAATACATGCATGGCGTTGGGTGAAAGTAAGCTTGAAGCAGATAGAGTATGAATAAGAATATCAAAAAGTTAGCCGAGGAGGGCCCAAAACCAGTAAAACAATGTTATGTAAAATTCACATATTTTAGCTCGGATATTCTTGTCTCCTTTTTTTTTTTTTTTGCTTTACATGCTGTGTTGGTTTTGTACAACTCATGGCCAATTTGGTTCGAACATTGTTCTCCCAAACTATAACTGTTGGAAGAAACAGAGGGCTAAGATAAAGGGCATGGGACAAGAGGTAGCAGCACCTTGGTCATTGATAATGCAGATGGAAACATATAGGTTTTCGTGTATTTCTTTGGATTAGAAAAAATGGATAAGGCAATAATGGCTGGCGAATTATCATTTTTGGGATTCTATTTTTTCAAAAAAAAAAAAAAAAACTTGATCTTTTGTTATTTGATATTTTATAAGAAAATAACTAATTTTTTAACTAATATTTTTAATTTATGTATAATAAATAATTAGAGCTTATAAAAAAAAAAGATATAAGAGAGTACGTGTCAATTATATGAGCTCCCCCGCATTGAAGGAATACTTTGGCTGGCCACAAATGTCGTTATACGTTTGTCCAAGGCATAACTGCTCCCTAAAAAAGTGCACTGTTGATTGGGAAAAAACAAGGACCGAATTTGCGGTTAATCATTATCACAAGATCTTTGAGCAGAAAAAAAAAAATTTATCACAAGATCCAATTGTTTTTTTTTTTTTTTTTTATTGGGGACCAAATGGTTCCTAGGTAAGGGCCAAACCCCCGATTATTGCGCCGTACGACGCAACGTCATACCACCGCACTACCTGAAATCTTTGGTCAAGATCCAATTGCTTTGTTAGGCACATACTCCTCTCCTCTTATTTATTTATTCTTTGGCCAAACTCTGCACGTAATACAAGTAAATAAATCACTTTTTCATAATGTTACAAGGGTATCAAGAAAATTTTTATACATTATTAGCTTTGTCCAAAAATTTGATGATTTTTCGACTCATGTTTAATATATACTGTTTAATACATAAGTCAGTTTTAATCATCTTATCCGTACTAAGAAAAAGTGGTTAATTAACCAAATTTTGAAAAATAAATTTTCAACTTTACCCAAGAATGTGCATTCTCTCTCACATCTCTCCTCTATACGTAGTTAAAGAAGGGATAAAATTAAAAATAATGATTGATAGATTTGTAGTTGACTTATATTTTCTTCTAGATGCCCTATCGTCTTATATTTATTGTTGTCAAACTCACGAGTTGACTCTCCGATTTTACCGTTTTTATGTTTCTATCTTACTAAATTGAGTCGAGTCACTAGTAAACTCGTGTCAGCTGTAAACTCGGTTAAACTCACGAGTTTACACATCGAGTTTACCGTTTGTATGCTTCTAGCTTACAAAACTGTGTTAACTTGCTTTTAAACTCATGTTAACTTTTTCGATTTTTTTATCCTCAACGACTTGATATATGAAATTTATAGAAATTTATTTGTTAAATATAATAAATTATGAATGTTGATATATTTAATTTCAATTATTTGGATTTAAAATATATTTAAATTTAAATTTTGTCATTTTTTATATTTTAATTATTTAATTATACACTGTTAATACCTATTTAATTATAAAATAAACTCTTACGAGTTTACGTTTCGAGTTCACGATACGAATTTATGTCATTGTCATGAGTTTACTTAAACTCATGAGTATGACAACCTTGCTTATATTTTCTTTTGTAGGAAGTAAAATTTTCAAGAAAGGAGCAATGTACATAATTATAAATAAAAGAAAAAAAATAGTACATTATACTTATATGTGGAAAATTTAGTGATGTAACTTGTAAAAAGAATTAAAAAGTCCTTTCTTTCCAATTTATAAGTGGTTGTTTAGATTGGCTTTGGAAACTGTTTTTCTGACGTGATTTACAGTATATGAGGTAAGTGTAAAAAGAGTTTTGTCTCGATTTCCATAGATGACAACTCAAATAGACGCTAAATATAATCCAAGGAACTTGACTTCATGTTCGAGAAGAATTTAGCCTTTGAGAATGTTATGATATGGCATGGCGGCTGAATTGAAGTATCTTAAAAGGGAAAAGTCCTGGGATTCTGCGAAGAGGCATAATCTCTTTCACAACATTGTTAAGTCCATCTAGAGATTGAGATGCCCTCAGGCAACTATTCCCTTCTATTATTAATCAATTCAAAACATATGACGTGTCATTTAATTAGCCAAAACAAAGTTCTAAGCAATTTTTTTAAGAAAATTGATCTTTTCTGGGTTTAAAATTATTTAAAATAACCTTTATCAAAATTGAGCATAATTATCACCGAAAGTGTTGATGTTATTGAACTGAAGTACTACAGATTTATACTGTAGAGTCTTAACATTTCATCACTCATACGAATGACACGTGTGTACAGCTGTAACTCACCAGCTAGCCAGCTAAGTGAGACTAATTAACAAAACTTAAACTGAAAACTAATCTCACTAATCCTTTAGAGCCTATAGAAATTGGATCCAACGGTTGTATATATGTCATGTCGAGATGTTCATGAGATGAAACGACAATTGTAGGAATTGAACTTGTCCTAGCTTCAACGACTTCATTTTTATTTTTTTACAAACAAGTTTAGATGAGTTGAGTTTGGGACTCATCAACATCAGAGTATGCCTTTGATGAGTCCAAAAAGCATTTATATAAATACTTACAGATCATTTATCAATAAAGTTTTCATAGTAGTGGGATTCAAACTCATAATCTTATGGTTATGAGCCAACCTCTTTACTAACTAAACCAATCTTTTTTGGTAGCTTCAATGACATGATACAACATGTGAATGTTGGCCATGATGAGGGAAACGGTGTTCCGATCCTGGAGGTGACGTTATCCACATACAATTAAATCAATTGAAGTACATTGCTTAAACAATTAAATAATATTAAGCTATTTTCACCATATATATATATATATATATATATATATATATATATATATATATATATATATAGCTACGATTTGAAAGGAGAGATGAAAGGTGGAAACGGGTCCTTATGAGTTATGACCCCTTCTTATGTAGAGAGATGTATAAAAAAAGATGCACTTAAACTCCCACCGATTTCCATCTTTTTCTTTTTCCTTGCTTTCCATCTTTCGCATCCGAGTTTAAGTTCTCTATTTGCAAAGTCATGAGGAAGAGGTTAAAGATGATTCAGAAAGTCATGCATGTCTGATAAGAAAGGGTCATTTTTAAGAAAAAGGGAAGAGGAAAGAAACTTGCATAAAAGTTTTCCTTGGGGAAAATAGAAACTTGAGAAGAAACATAGCGCATCAAGAAACTTACACACTAACGGCCTATATCTTTTTAGCAAAAGAAACATTTTACCTTGTTGACATAAATTACGATGTCGCTACATACTTTATTTGTGGGGACGATGAGGGCCTTTTGTCGTTAGTTTTGGGATCCACAATAAAAAATTAATTAAGGATTGCATATAAATAAATCTATGATCGTTCTCTCTTCTCAAAAAGCCTTTTATTGATTTATAAGTAATCTAAATATCATACAAATATAATGAAAACAAAGGATTGGTTTTAAAAATCATTTTTTGACTACACTAATTGGATGCAACAAAATTAAATCTTAAACTACTTTTTTTTTTTTTTGTATTTTCTTTATAATAGAATGAAGTATGAAAATGGGTATGAAATGTGTAATGAATTCTCTTGAAAATGGAGTGGTGGCTATCATAGTTCAAATACTTGAATTTAGTGTTCTTAATTAGTGATTACCCCTACTAACATAGTTAGCAATTACTCCCTCTGGTCCTTATTATAAGGTATCAACTGCCTTTTTCTCTTAAACCAAGGAAGGACAATTTAGTCATTAAAAAAGTGTTCAGTGGACAAACATTTCCATGTTTACCCCTACTTTAATGCTATAGATTTAAAAATATTAGAAATTTTACTTGTCAGATTTGCCATGTGTCTCTCACTTCTTCTTTCTCTCTCCCCATTCCTTTTTTCACAGCAACATCCGAAGCAGATTTACTATGTGTCTCTCTTTTCTCATTTCTCTCTCTCCATTCTCCATTCCTTTTTTCAGCAACGCAAGCAGCAGTGGTAGTCCAAACGATTGTCACAATGGCGCCATATTTTGGAAGCTCTCTTGCTCTCAAATGATACTGACAGTGGTGCCACTGCCATATCTTAACTTTTTTTTTTTGCAAACTCATATTTTTGGAGTACACCATTTTTTTGAAGCTCTGATTCTCTCAATTGATATTGGCAGTGGCGCCAATTTTTTTTTGTAAAAACTTTGCATGAAAAAGTGGCGATGAAGTAATTTTTTTAAAACAAAGCCCAAAAATAGAATTAAACTTTGGTAAGATAAAACAGAATGGAACCTCAAAATGTTAATTGTTGAGTGAAGACATTCATTGCTCCCATGAAGGACCAAACGCAAGCATCCTTCAACTTAAACGTACTGCCATGTTGTGAAGAGGAAATGGATGAGATAATGAATTCAAATATTTGCCCAAACTCACAAAATGAAAGTGCAGTTTTGTTGGGTGATTCAAGCATGTTCTATTTTGGAGAAGCTGTAACAGAGAACTTCAATCCTCACATACCTCTTGACTTGAACATAAAAGGTATGTTTGATGATGATGATGATGATGATGATGATGTTTCAATCCCTAACTTGAATGAAATCCAAATGACCGGCGATGATGGTGTTCCCCTACCATAGTTGAACGAAGTTCCAATGGAGTTTGAGGAGTAACAGAGCACATATACAGAGATAGCTGAACGTAGCAGAGACTACTCTAACACTTCACCGAGAGGTATGACAATATACAAGTAAACAGCCTACTAATATGAAACACCTTTGCTTGTGATGCCAAAAAAAAAGGACGTACGTTTTGCTAGCAAGTTTGCTTTCTGGGAGTATATATAAGACGTACCTTTGCTTTATTAAAGTGATAATAAATGTCCCAATTATAATACCTTTGCTTTATTAAAGGAGTAGATTGTGTATAAGACGTACAGTACCTTCCTGGGAGTATGTTAAGTTTTAATTAAAGTTAGGGAATTATTAGTTTGTGTATAATTGTAAGGAAAAAAAAAGGTTGAACTATTCATGATTTTGTGCTAGTTTGAGTCTAAACATGTTTGTGTTAACTATCATGATCATGAAAGAAAAAAAAAACATATGTACAAATGAACTACTATTATCATGTGTTTCATAAACTATCATGTCATACATGTTTTTGTGTTATTAATGGGACATGAGAACATGTAAATGGAAATTCAAGTCCGCCACCATACAGGAAAAGAAATTTTTTAACTAATGAAGAACGAAAAAGCATAGGCCATATTTTGGTGAACTCAATAAGAGATGGGATGCTAATGCCGGGTACAACAAAGAAGCTAGCTTCAATGTATTGTGTTTCCGTAAGAGTTATTCAACGAATTTGGCAACAAATAAAGGAAACAAGAGAAGCATCTCATAGGAAGACTGAAAATTGTGGACGTAAGAGAGTTCAATTCGATGAGGAACGCTATACGAGGTCCTCTTCGCAGAGGACCACATTGAGATCTCTATCATTTGCATTGAATATCAACAAAACTTCCCTTGTGAGATTGATGAAGGCCAATGTTATACGACGGCACACCAATACGCTAAAGCCCTTCTTAACAAATGAAAACATGGTTGCTCGGTTTACTGCGCTTTGCTTATCAATGCTTGAAGATCATAGCATACCGAATTCTCCAATATTTAAATCTATGCATAACATAATACATATTGATGAGAAATGGTTCTACATGACAAAAAAGAAGGAGAACTATTACTTGGGAGCCAGTGAGGAAGACCCACATTGGACATGCAAAAATAAGAACTTCATTACTAAAGTTATGTTCTTGGTTGCTTTAGCAAGACCTAGATTTGACAACAAAGGTTATGAAACTTTTTCAGGTAAGATTGGAGTTTTTCCTCTTGTGACTTATAAGCATGCACACTAAGAGAAGGAGTATTAATAGAGAGGCAAGCACTTTGGTAACAAAGCTAATTTCTTCATTTAACAAAGAAGTCTGCAGAAATTTTCTTTGCAACTTGGTGTTACCTCAATAAAAGTTGAATGGCCAAGGGATACAGTAGGGGAAAGCATTATCATACAACAAGATAATGCTACATGTCATGTAAATGATAATGATGAAGAGCTTCGTCGGGCTGCTTGTGAGAGTGGATTTGACATTCATGTGATGTCTCAACCTCCAAACTCTCCTGATTTAAATGTACTAGATCTAGGTTATTTTAATGCAATTCAAGCACTACAACACAAAGAAGCACCCAACACTCTTGATGATCTCATTAGTGCTGTGAAGAAGTCTTATGACAATCTCTCATCATTTGAAACAAATAAAATCTTCTTAAGTATAAACTCTGACATTGGTACAAAACCGTGCCACAAAGAGAAGGAGGGCTACCAAGTCAATTGCAGTGTGATGCATCCATAGTAGAGGCAGTGTTAACACACTTAAGAGAAGTTGATGTGTGATTGTATTAGGAGATTTTAAAGCATTATGCTATCTTACCATTTGCAATTACACTTTTTATTAATCATTCTCAGTAGAAGTTAATGTTTATGGTCCTTAATTTGTGCCTTCAAACCTTGATAGTTGCCTTGTTTTAATATGTTTTGAGAAACTCTTTTTAATCTACAACTGGTGCAATTTCCTTTACTTTCAAAGAAGCTAGCTTTGATGCATGTCTTTTCCTATCTAAAATGGCTTCACTAGAACTATCAACCATGTTTGTCATCTTCTTCGACTCCACTTCCTCTTCCTCTGGTAACTGGTTCAAGTCAAATGGACGAGTTTGATGCTCTTCACGCTCAAGAGAGTCTTCCACAACCAAATTAAATAGGTCACCATTACGGACATCAGCTTCAGCTTTTTTCTCTCTATTTTTTGAGAAATGAGAGTCTTAGCAGTACGTTCATGAAGTTCAACATTTTCCATCGTAAAATTCAAATGAGAAATGAGTACAAAGAGACAAATAGCTGAGAAATGAAAAACGGTAAAACAAGAGCCAGAGTCGAAACGTTGGAAGAGGAGGGGAGGATGGGAAGAGAAACAATGCAAGATAGGGAGGGAGTCAAAACGTTGACACCACTAGAGAAATGAGAGAAATGAAAATTTTATTTTGGCTGTGGAGAGAGAAGAATGACTATTGGGAGTGAAAAAGGCTCAACCTGAAAAGATATTACTGTAGTGAGGAGGTTCTTATGCCTATTGGGGGAGAGAGAATTTTGGCTGGAGAGAGAAGAATGATTATTGGGGATGAAAAAGTAAATGAAAACATTTTCCTGCGTGAGTAGGTTCTAATGGCTATTGGGGGAGAGAGAAATATGCTTTAGAGTGAAGCATTTGATGATTAATGAGGGTAAAATAGGAAAAACTCATATTTAAAGGCAGTTGGTGCCTTATAATAAGAACCAAAATATGTTGGCAGTTGTGCCTTATAATAAGGACCAGAGGGAGTACCTCTTAAAGCACTATTGAAATGCACTTAGTGTGCGATTAGGATTAGATTAATGCAACTTGCTTCCTCTTGATATGAATGCAATAATACGACACTCAATTAATCTAATTCAATCATACTATCTAACATCTAACAATATGTAGAAAGCATAATATCATTGAATCAATAAGGGAAATACATATATAAATCCAACAAGCTACAAAAATTCAACCCAATCACATAGGTTCACTCACAAAGTTGTCCGAATGTTAAGTTTCAATAATACGAAGCATTCCTAAAACTAGAAAATTCAAATACAAATAGAGAAGATAGATTGAACAAAATAAACTTCCCTAATTGAAGCTTTGGGACTCCAACCACTTAATCCATCTCCAAGAGGCAAAGGGATCATCCACTTATTGGACTTGGTACTGTCACCACCAAACTTGAATTTGTAGCAGCCTTGGTTAAGGTGAAGTAACTACAATAGAATGATGGAAGGAGAAAAGGGACTCTACAAGGAAGAAATATTGAGGAAGTGGAGAAGTGATGGAGGTCGTAATTTTCAATGGGAAAGCTTGCTGAGTGTGGAAGAAGGTTGATGAAGGCAATAGGGTTCGTCAATTTGGAGAAACCGAAGGAAATATAAGAGACAGAGACGGTGGTGTGGAGGAAGGATGGAGGTCCAATGATGATGGTGAGTTGATAGTTGATGGTGAGCGATGATCGAAGACTTGATGAGAAGGTGATGAAGTGATGGTCGAACAGAGCAGAGAAAGTTCAAAATAGAAGGTGAAGACCGCTACAAATCGAGCCTGAAACTATGTTTTTCTTCTCCTGTTCAGTTGGCCATAAACTGGAAAACAGAGGAAGGAGGATGAAGAACGACGACGACGATGATATGCTGTGAATGAAGTCGGAGAACTGGTGGAGATCAACGACAGTGATGATGATGTTGGACCTGAGACTATGGAAATATTGATCAATGGTGAAGATCTTTGAGAAAAAGAAGCCGATTGAAAGCTTCGATGGTGGTGAAGAGAAGACCAAGGTGATGGGAAATCGTCGCCGGTGGTGGTGGTGTCTATCTCCTTCCTTCCTCTGACCTCCTCTATCTCTCTTCCACATCCAAAGCCCAAGGTCCCAGCTTGGTGCAGTCCGCCGCTTCTCTGTGCCTGTGATGTCGTCCAAGGTTTGTATTTTTTTTTCTGAGGTCTGTCAAAAAAAGGAAAAAAGTTGACTTAGTTCCCTTTGGTCAAAAGGCATGTTTTGACCAAGCACTAAAATGAAACAATTGAAATTTCTTGGAGGGACTAAACTGAAAAATTCAAAACTCTTTTGTGCAAAATGTATTTTTCAAAAATTTTGGGCCCTTTTATGTAATTTTATCTGACCCTCTTTTCACAGATTTGCAGTTCCTAGAAATTCTGGGGCTTTTCTGAAATTTTCTCCTTTCTTCAAAATTTAATTTTGATTCAATTGACATATTTACAAATTCAATTTTCTTCCAAAACACTTATAATGCAAGATTAAGCACAATGTAGCATCAAAAGTTTAAGAAATCATTTGCATGAATAATTAACAAATGATGACCATTTTACCCCTAATTACATTTAATTCAATACAAATGTCCCTAACTCAAACTAGTGCTTAATCATGCAATAATGTCCTGAAAAATGCATTAACAATCCCAAATTAATCATGAAAAATCATATAAAATATGGTTCAATCAAGAGAATTATTATGAGCTCCTAAGGAAGTGACTTAATTATTAAGAAATTCTAATGAAGAGCATGCAATGACAAGTTCCAATATAAGAAATGATAATATCTCACTTGTCATTAACTATGGCATCCTACTTTCTCAAGTTTTTATATACCTTCATATTTCAATACCTTCAACATCCTTATGATGATACAGAAGTAACATAATATGTTGGACTTATAGCATTTAAAGTCGGTGTGTCAAATAGAACAAAGTCCTACGTACATTACTTAGGAGAAAAAGAACACAAGTGTATATATTATATTTTGTGATTTTGGGCTATTAAATGGGTAAGGAGGGAGAGTGGGCAAGAGAAAATAAGGCGTTTTTCCCACAAATATGTGGACACTTAAATTAATCTCAACTTGATCCCTCAAATACGATTTAATGATCACTTGATTTCAGACTCTGGACGTATAATTAGTTTAACAGGAAAGAATCTCGTCTATTTATAATCCGAAAAATATATGGGAATCAACTGAAATTTCCATTATATCCAAATCATCAAAAGAGTTAGCAATTGATAAGAGTGACTTTATTCAATTAAAAAAGCTTCCAGTACTATACCAATAGAAGGGGTCTAAATTACATTATTGAATTAAATTACAATACATACGCCCCTCTCTCTCACACACACACACACACACACACAATAAGATAGCTTCAAATATAGGCTTCTTGACCAATTATGTAAACGAAAAGTTGGAATAGCTAGCAAATGCTTCGCTCTTGGAATTGAGAGACCAAACTTTTCATTCATATCCAAGTCACAGGGAGACATGCCATGAGGAAGTTCCCAACAAAAGCAACGCATTAACTGAGCCACAACAAATTTAACAGTAATCAAACACAAACTATTCCCAGGACATCCTCTACGACCTGAGCCAAATGGTAATAGTTGAAAATCATGTCCTCGAAGGTCAATATTGCTATCAACAAATCTCTTAGGATAGAATATATAAGCATTTTAAGACCATACTTTAGGATCTCGTCCTACAGCCCACACATTTACTATTACCCTCGAATTTTTCCTTATATAACACCCATTAATTGTGATATCCTCCATACTCTCTCGAGGTACAAGTAAAGGGGCAACTGGATATAGTCTAAGAGTATCTTTGATAACCATATGTAAATAACCTAACTTCGCTAAAATCAGACTCTTCCATCATTCTCGTCATTACAACAACATTTTGCAGCTCATTTTGAAGATTTTTCATCACTATTGGATTCATCGAAAGCTCGGATAAAGCCCACTCAATTACAATAATAGAAGTGTCAGTTGACCCTGCAACCATATCTAATAAATAGCCTTGATGTTTGCTCTATCAATGACATTATTATGGTTTTGGTCGTCTTGTAGATCCATGTCAAAGAGAGCAATATGTGTATGAAGTCGCTATGGTGTTGTATATTTTATTCTTTCGAAGAAGAATTTTCATGCTCCGTCACTATCTTATCCATCGCATCGTTAAGTGCCTTGTTGTTTCTCTTTAACTTTCGTGTCAAACCCTAGTAACATCACTTAAATAGCTCACTATACATGTCATGAAGTATAACACTAATCACATACATTTTTTTAGGGAAAATTTTTGTCGGGTCCTTCTGCAACAAATATTTATCAGTGAACCTCTAAAGAATTCCAAAATTTCACTGCACCCCTTATGCCAAAATGAAATTAAGTTTTGTAGATGAAAATACAATGATTCCCTTACTTTATGTTTTAATAAGGGCATTTACAAGACATATAATTAAGGGAATTTTTAAGACAAATAAAAAGATTCAAAGAACCCAGAGAATTAGTTAACAAGAGCATTTTGACTATTTACAGGATAAATAAGGGAATTCACAAGATAAATAAAGGTATTCACAAGAAAAATAAAGAGATTAAAAAATAAAACAAAGGAATCAATGTTCACAAAACTTAATTTTATTTTGGTCTAATAGATAAAATAAAATTTCAGAATTCTTTGGGGTGACTGAAACTTTCCCTTCCCTTTTTTTGTTTGGAGAAGAAGATTGTGGTCGCATAACATACCTGGAGATCAAGGAGACCAATCCAAGGGACATAATCAGCAAGATTAAATGCTCCCACCAAGCTCATTGCCTCCTTAATGAGCCTTTTAAGTTAAACCTATCGTCCTTAAATTAGTACGTCCCAGAACCATCCTATAAATCATGTTCTCTGTAAGCTCCCCCACCACCTCGCTGATATCGACAACCTCACCCGCTGCCGTGGCTCTCTCTAGCGACTTCACCGTCACTCCCCTCTCCTCCCTCCTCAAAGGAGCAAACATGTCCACTCTTGATGCGCTTAGAAGGTGAATAGTACACAGTTTCCTCACATATCTCCAGTACGGACCATACTCGGACCACACCAGTCCCCCTTATTGGCTCCTTCCACTTGTATTTTGGGTCGGGTCGCAAAAATCGGTGCCGTGAGTCTTAAGGAATTGTACGGCAGCTTCCGGGACGAAACGAAGTTGCAGGAACTTGTCCCAACTTAAACGACATGATGGGACAATATTCAAGGTTTTAAGGCTGCGGTGTGGTCGTTTATCCAACATGTGGCGGTTGCCGATGATTGGGAGGGGTGGTGGCCCTGTTGGTGGTGGTTGCCTCCGATCATCTTTTGTCGTTTTGGAATGAGGATATTAGTGGATAGGGCAAATATTAACGTCAATAAAAGGATCGCAGGAATACCTAATGTTGAAGGAAACATGTGGTTGTTTTCTTCGGAGATTGGAGTGAACGATTTGTGTAGTGTACTTATGCTGGAATGTGGCGGGTAGAATGCTAATATATATGAAAACCAGGAAGGATCCTGTTCCTGTGTCGTGATCAGTGAGAAAATATATAAATAGACAGAAATAAATACTAATGGTGATTAAAAAAAATAAAATTGTTAAAGTCAAACCCGCGAGAAAGAATCCAAGACTCGTCAGCTTTTGTTTCACCGTAGATGGATATATATGCACATTTCATAAGTTCACACTAGATTTTCTTAACAACCTTTGGCCACCCAATATTCAGAGCTTTTTCTTGATCAAATTACAAGGTGTCCAAGCAATTGGCTAATTTGAATAAAGGAATTCATAAAATAAATAAGGGTATACAAGACAAATAAATAGATTTAAGAAATAAAGCAAAGACATCATTGTCTTTTCACCTACAAACCTTAATTTCATTTTGGTCCAAGGGTGCAGTAAAATTTCAGAATTCTTTAGCACACTGAAATAAATTTCCTATAGAGGGCTGACTGAAACTTCTTCCTTTTTAATTTTGGAGAAGAAGATTATAGGAGCATAACATACCTGGAGATCAAGGACATAATCATCAAGATCAAATGCTCCCACCAAGCTCATTGCCTCCTTAATGAGCCCTTTTAAGTTAAACCTATCGTCCTTAGTACGTCCCAGAACCATCCTATAAACCATGCTTTCTACGAGCTCCCCCACCACCTCGCTGATATCGACATCCTCACCCGCCGCGGCGGCTCTATCTAGCGAAGTCACCATCACTCCCATCTCCTCCCTCCTCAAAGGAGCAAACATGTCCACTCTTGATGCGCTTAGAAGGTGAATGGTACACAGTTTCCTCACATATCTCCAGTACGGACCATACTCGGACCACACCAGTCCCTTATTGGCTCCTTCAAATTGTATTTTGGGTCGGGTTGCACAAACGGTGTCGTGAGTCTTAAGAAATTGTACGGCAGCTTCAGGGGACGAAACGACAATCGCAGGAACTTGTCCCAATTTAAACGACATGATGGGTCCATATTTTTGGGCCAGCGATTGAAGGCTGCGGTGCGGTCGTTTATCCAACATGTGGAGGTTGCCGATAATTGGGAGGGGTGGTGGCCCTGGTGGTGGTGGTTGCCTCCGATCATCTTTTTGTCGTTTTAGAAAGAGGATATTAGTGGATAGGGCAAATATTAACGTCAATAAAAGGATCGCAGGAATAGCTAATGTTGAAGGAAACATGTACGGTTGTTTGCTTCGGAGATTGGAGTGAACGATTTGTGTAGTGTGCTTATGCTGGAAAGTGGCGGATAGAATGCTAATATATATGCAAACTAGGAAGGATCCTGCTCCTGTGTCGTGATCTGTGGGAAAATATATAAATAGATAGAAATAAATTGTTAACGTCGAACCCGCGAGAAAGAATCCAAGACTCGTCAACCTCTTCTAATATATAAAATTGTGAGCTTTTGTTTCACCGTAGATGGATATATATACACGTTTCATTAGTTCACAGTAGGTATTTTTAACAACCTTTGGCCCACCCAATATTCGGAGCTTTTTCTTGATTATATTATTAGGTGTCCAAGCATTATTACTAGGTGTCCAACTGGCTAATTCGAATTTTGCGATCAAGTGCCTTCCCTAGGAAAGGACCAGTTGACCGTTCAATCATATTTGAACCATCCATATTTAATTTTTTATTTATTTTTTTTCATATTAAAATCATTAGTTCAAAAAGTAAATTTGGACCGTCCAAATCTGATCTGGACGGTCCAGATTAGATAAGCTCTTAGTGTCTATCTATAAAGGACATGCATCCAAACTGGTTTCCCAAACAGTCTCAAATTGAACAATGTGGGATTGAAAATCCATCCGCCTACTTTGTTGTTTAGCTGGTCCCCCATTGGACAAAGTACTCCTGAGGATTGAAAGTCCACTAGATATTATATTCAGGCATCGCTGGCTTCATTTCTTCCCTGTAAGTTTTGACCAGATTGCTGTGTTGAATAAAAGGAAGCTTCCTTGCACACAGTCCTCTACTTCTTGCCCAGGAATAAATGCTTGGTGTCCAAGAAAGATGAAGCTTCCATGGAGCGAGCTAGCTAGCTAGCTTGCGTCATTAACCATCCGTGAAGCTCTCATTCCACCATCATTACTTGTGTTGATTATATTCCTTATAGTCTAACACGACACTAAATTAAAATAGCTTTCAAACTTCAAACCCGTTAATTTTCTTCTAAAATGAAACAATAAACAATTAATCCCGTAACATGGAAGAAAAAACAAGCTAAATATATGCGTAAGCACACAACACTACAAACTACAATAAGTCTGTTAAAACAAAATCATTCATCCAAATTACCAAATCTCAGTCATACTTCAAAACATAATTCATAGAGTCATCAAAATATCCCAAAAAGTGTATAATTCATAAATATTCTTCACCTTCCAAGCTGCTAAGTGCACTTGGTTTACAAAATATATGTTTGTATGATTGTTAAGTCTTAGAAATTGATAATATTCAAGCATTTTTTTTTCTTTTTATCCATTTTCGGATCCAAATTGTGCAAAGAAAGAGTTTAGATGACTGGTTATTAAAATTAAAGCATTTGTATACTTAGTATTATCATTGCAATCTGTCCAAATTATAAATAAGTGCAGGGGATTACACTAAAAAGTTCATGGGCGTCCAGCGACAAGTTTTTTGTAATGAAACCAAAAAAAAAATATTGTCAGCGGGTTAAGGAAGGAAGGAAGGAGAAAATATATATATATATATATATATATATATATATTTATATATATATTTTTGTTGTTGATTGATGATAAACTTAAGTTGATAGTGCGGTGGCATTGGAAGTGATCATGTGATTGTGGGCTTTGGAGTTCGAATCTCTAGTTTATCAAAATAAGCCACATTTTTTTCATTTTCTTTGGAGCCTTGTAGTTACTAAAATACCCTTTCGCTTAAGAAAATTAAATAATAACCATCAGATTTTTGCAACCCTTCTCTCCCATATTTGACATGGGATTCAAGCAGACAGAGGACAGGATTTCTAAGACCTTCAATTAGGTCTGATTCTTGGCCCCAGTCAATATCATCTTCCTCTTCCTATTGTTGTGCGCCGCCGTCCCCTCTGTTCATCAGTTGCATCATCATCAACGTTGGTCAAGTTGTCTTCTATTGGTGTGGGCCTTTATCTATCAATGTTGTCGCTGGAATTGTTTTCCCCTTCTACGATTCTGTCTGTCTCTGCTTTGTCTGTTTGGTGTGGGGGTATGCTGCCAAGAATCTTGTTTTCTTCCTCCTCCTCCGTTTCTGCAAGTAAAACTTTGCTTAAACACAAATTCCTCTAATTTCCGAAAACTTATGTGGCCATTCCAGTTTCCTTTTTGTTGTTGTTGTTTGGATGAATTAACTTTAATCTTTCGTATATGTTTCCTTGGAATTAGAGAAGGCTGGTCAATTGTTTTTGGTGTTGATAGTGTTGGATTAATAATTTGTGATTATGATGATTGTTTATGAGTTAGTTGGAAGATGCATATGAGATGTTTGTTAAATTGTGTAGAAGAGGAAGTTGATTAAAATAAGACTGTTTAGTGTTTATAAATTGATCTGTGGAATGTATATGAAGTGCTCAATTTAAAACTAGAGAATGAAACTTTATTTAATTGAGAATAAAGTTTTTTGATGTTAGAGTTGGATGAAATTATAACAGAAGAGTTTATGATTTTTCTACAATGACACTTGGCGTAGAAGTGGATTTGGGAAGGATGATAAACTTGTAGAGTGATTTTGGGAAAGAATATTATTGGGAAATTCATAGATTTAAGCTCTTGTTGTTAAACTTAAATTTGAGGTTTGTTAAGAAAGAAATGTGAGAAGATACTCTTTCATGATTGAAGTGTTGAATTTAATAGCTAGTCATGATAATATTCATTTATCAATTGAGCATGTGATTATATTTAGAGAAAATTGATTAAAGCTCAAGTTTTTTTTTTCTATATTATAAATTGTTGCAATTGAGGATTCTGGTGGTGTAGTGGGTTGTTGCAATTATTATGTTAAAGGGCGAAAGGAATATGAGCTTAAGTTTTGAATGTTACTGACCTACATCATGATATAGTATAAAGGAAGTGGGTGTGTCTTTATTAAAAAGAAGCTTATGGAATGTATGGGTGGTGGGTAATCTATAGTATGAGAGCTACTTAATTTTACATTGAGGCTTGGGAAATGTGAATATGATTAATTTAATGGATTATATGAGGATTAATTAACTGAATTCTACAGCATTTTTCATGTAGAAGGTTTGGACTGAGGTCTTTGTTCCTATTTTTCTGAGTTATTGGGATCGTAGATTTCAATTCTTTGACATTGTGGTTAAGTAACTTAAAGAAAGGGGGTTAGATTTAAATGTTAAGAATGATTGTTTTGAGCTGGATGACATCACGTTGTTGAGGGATTTTTAGTGAATGAATTTTATTAATTATATAGAGTTATGAAAAAGCGAATGATCATGTTGTTGCTTTGGATTTAGGGAACTCAATATGATTGTGAAAGTGACTAGGTAGGAGTAAGTTATTATTCTTAGGAGTACATTAGGTAAATGAATAGCGCCCCATTATAACTTTTATAAATGATATTTTACTACTTGTTATATTTTTATATTAATTACCACATTCTAAGCATGATTTTATCAAGAAAAGTTTATCAGACTTATTTAGTTTCTTATTGATATTGAATTGAGTCAAGATTGATGATTGCATCTATTTTTATTATTTATTCTTAACTATAATTATGCATGGAAACGATAAGCAAAGTTTGAGATATCCTTTATAAATTTTCATGTTGAGATACTCTTGCATTTTAAAATGTTCGTAGCGAGTTTTTATTACTTGGGAAAGGTTTTGTCAACAACTTAAATTTAAAGAAAAGTTTTGAAATATTGTTTGTGAACTTTCATGCCGGGGTATACTATTATATCGTATTTGATACGAGTTATCATGGTATTGAAAGAAGAGCTTTACATTGCATTGATAAATTGGCCCCAAGCATGTTTGAAAATGTTTTTGAGAGGACTGACTATAGAACGCTGGTTACTAACAGCAATAACATTAGTCTTTGACTCATCATGGTTAACTCGAGCTCGCTTGACATTCGTGAGCACAGTACTCAAGCTTAATATTTATGGGATTCATTCTCATGCTTGTTGTTCGTAGGTTCTGTACCTGTGCTTTTTTGCGTGGCTTCCAGCCATGCATGGTTACTTACCCTCTTTGAAAGTGTGTCCAGGCTTGTTTTCTTGGCTTATAGCCGCGCTTGGTTACTTTTCTTCTTGGACTGTGTGTCCAGGCTTGTTATCCGTTTTGTTGAAGTCCTACTGAAGGGTGAAATTTGATATTTTCTTTTTTTAAAAGATGGTTTTGAAAACAAATTGTTTTATTACATATTTGGTATTTGTTCATTTAAATGATCTTCCAAACCATTTTAGTTATGCTTAGTAATAATATTTTATAAATCCATTTATGATTATGATTTCGTACTTGAAATTTGAAATTAACTGTTATCTCTTCATTATATACTTTCATTCTATCAATTTATTTGTTTCAGTATTTTAGTTATTTTCATTAATGGGACATTATTCACAGGAAAATTATTTTTGGTCTCAGATAGTGCAGCTAACTTTGCTGCTATTGCATATCATTGAAGGTCATACTGTTGTTTGAAGTGAAAGCGTCATGTTGAAGATTTCCAGTTAATATAAAATTTACCCATAGGTACTTATTGTTATAATTTAGGTGCTCCATACATATGCTATAGATAGGATCCTTGTAACATCCTAATTTTTATATTCAGATTTATTTATAAATAAGAAAAATTAATTAATCATGATACATGAATTTGTTGTGTAATTATCAAAAGATAAATTTTGTATGCAAAATATCATTCATTATAGTAAAGGAAATTAGTAGAATAACGGTGTGGAAATAATAAATAGTTTTTGTAAAAAGAAGGGGGACATATAGAAGAAGAAAAATAATGAATAAAATATTAATAAAATTTAAAAATGGGGGGGAGTCATGCTGCCACGTTTTGGGGAAATGTGGTAGCATGCTACCACGTTACTTGAGAAGGGGGAATGATTAATTCATTCAACGCTCCCCTAATGCCCTATAAATATATGTGTGTTTTGTGTTATGGGTGTGCGTATGAGTGAAAATGAGTGAGAGATCGAGAGAGAGCGCATGAGACCGTGAGAGAGCGTAGGAAAGCAAGAGAGATGAGGAAGGAAGGAGAAAAAAGAGAAGAAAAGAGAGCATGTTTGAGTTTTTAAGAGTGGACTTGATCTCTCTCAAGTTTAGTTCTTGTGTCAAGAATTTAAGGTAACCACTTTCCACTTGTTATATGTGTTAATATGTTGTTTGTGAATATTTTGTGAAATGATTATGAGAATGAAAACATGTTGATATTGATTTAATATATCAATGAGTATTTTGAAATGGTTATTGAGACAGAAAATTATAATATTATATGTTTTGGATAATGCATTTTTGTTATGATTTTGTATAATGAAATAGTATTGTTATAAATATCGTTTAGAACTCGTATATACATGCCAAGATTATGATAGTTTATGTGGATGGATGTGAAGTGGTGATGAGAGTTATTATGTATGAAATACCATGTGGTATGCCACCATTCGGTGCACAGTAGATGGCGTTGATATTTTCAGGGCCCTTGGTATCACCCTTTTCCTTTAACCAGGTTAAGGGTCAGCCCTCGGGACAGTGACACCTTTCTATGTTCGAAGGAAAGGGAACTCATGGTCTGATATGAATTCTATAGTCTTTGGCCGGGCTATACCTCATTATTGCAGAGCTTGGTGCAGTCTTGTCATAGAGACTAAAATTATTACATTACAGCCCATGGATTCTATCAGCGGAATAAGGGTGGGGAGTGATAAGGAACAATAGTGCTTCCAACTTTTTGGTACATGTTGAATTATTGGGTATTGCCACATTAGGGGACTCACTTGACATACTTTAGTATATTGAGGTTATTTTGATAGATCTCGAAATAAGACTCAGTTAAAAGATCTGGGCTTGGTAATATTCAAAGCTCAAATGTATACATAAAACATTTAAATGAATGGTTTAATCAAGTTAGTAATTAATAATTGTCCTTTAAAATGGAGGATGTTACAATCTTCACCTTATTTTCATGTTTTGTATTTATTGATAAGGAACAAAGCTCCTCTTGACAGTATCAGGCTATTGTAGAATTTTTGGAAGGTCCAGCTTGCAGGGGTAACTTTATCGGAATTTCTACAAAAAGTTAATAATTTCTGTTAGCTGCAATATATTTATGAATATGTCTATATATAAGTATTAGAAATTCTATAAATTTTAAGGCTTAAGGAATGTGAGTTTTCTCATATTCCATTCTTGGGCTGGTGAAACAATTGATAGTTTGGACATGTAATGATTGAATAATCGATTCTATTGAGTAAAATCTCTACATTTGTCCACATATTTATACATACTAAGGCTTGCCCCAACATAATCTTGTACCCTGGATAATTATTTATCCGGAATATTATATTTTAGTAAATAAAACCTATTGGAAATAGGTGAATATGTGGTAATTACTATGAAAATTAGAAAAGAAAAAAAGCTATTGAAAAGTGTATTTTATAAGGTAGAAAATGGTCAAAATATTATGATAAATCCTCATTGACAAGTGAAACAATTGATAGTTTGGACATGTAATGATTGAATAATCCGTGAATTCTATTGAGTAAAATCCCATCTCATACATTTGTCCACATATTTATAACAATTAGTAAGTGGCTAATTAAGTAATTAGTGGCTAATTGTTTAGATTATGATATAAGTAAATTAATTAGTAAATAATTAATTTAAGGGGGAAAATGAAATATTAATTAAATAAATAATAAATAAATAAATGAAAAAGTAGTGTGAAAAGGGTTATGGCATACTAAGGCTTGCCCCAACATACAAACTTATACAAAACAAGACCGTCAAACCGGGGATAAGGTCAACAATTACATATCTAAAACAATTAAAACTACCCTTAATAGGATCAAAAATTTAGTTAACCCAAGTAGTTTTAAAGAGGATGAATAGACCTTCGACCTCCCCGTTTTGAGCACCGGACGGGTAACTTTATCACAATCATCTTCTTCTAGAAGGATGATGTCATACAAACTTACTCCTAATCAACAATTACATATTCTAAAACAATTAACTACTATTTAGAGGTAAATATGGTATTATTTTCGAAAATATTATTGGGGAAGAGATATATCAAAATTACCCTCCCAAGAGCAAAATGGTAATTTGTACCTAAAATGCCAATGCTTTGCTAGATATTGATCAATATTATCCTTATAGGATATGAGATAATCACATCGTTGTCATACCGCTGTTTGCACCGTCAAAAATTACTATTTTTAGTAAAACGTCTGTTTTAAACACTAACTTTCGATGATTATTGTATGGATATATGTGATTGTTGTGTTCTCACTATTGTGGTAGCATACGCGGTTATGTTACATCCGTTGTTATGTTATATACGTGGTTATGTTACATACGAGGTTATTATTGCTGTATCATACGTGGTTATGTATTTCTAATCATACATCTGTTGTGGACTGTTGTATTGATTGTTGCTGTCATGTATATATTGTCATATTTAAGCATGAGGTTAACCGTTACCTGGGGTCCGGCGCTTTAGACCTCAGCTCTTAACATAGCGTCAGGTTCAGGAGAACCAAGGATTGAGGAGAAAGTTCCTTAGATTTTACATGCTTAAAAATAATCATTCCACTCAACAATTTTTCACGTACGAAGTGACAATTCACTTCAATATGTTTTGTATGCTCATAGAAGATCGGGTTTTTAGCTTTATGAATTCATGTTGTGCTCCTCCAAGAGCCTTGGTCACCACATCGCCTACTATCACAATAAACTCCAATATGTTTTGTATGCTCATAGAAGATCGGGTTTTTAGCTTTTAATGTGTAGCTCTTCACAATAAACGGACAATCCATGTTGGCTCTTTCGTGAAACGGACAATCCATGCAGGCTCTGCTACTGCCATTCTAAGTGCCCTATATTTGGCCTCAGTGAATAGATTGATACAACACTTGCTTATTGGATTTCCAACATATAACGGAACCACTAAATTTTACTAAAAATCTTGTCACTGAGCGCCTCATATCAGCATACCCAGCATGGTGTGAATTACAATGGCACTCAAGGATTGAAGAGTTCTCATTTGATAAGAAAATGCTCCTTCCTGGACTATCCTTTAAGTACTTGACCAATATGAGTGCAGCTTTCAAATGGGATTGATCGTTTTGGCTCTTGCATAAATTGACTCAAGACCTGAACAATAAAAGAGATATCAGACCTAGTCAAAGTTAAATACATCAACTTACCAATCAGCCTTCTTTAGACCCTTGCATCTTTAATGTAGTGGTCCTTTTCAATTTCTGCAGCAGTAAGCTTAAGATTTTGTTCCATGGGAGTCAAGGTTGTCTTAGGCTCATCCAAGCCTATTTGATCTATCAATTTTGTTGCATATTTTCTTTGGTTAAAGAGAATACCATGCTTAGACCTCAGAACTTCCAAACCATGAAAATATTTCAATGTCCCAAGGTCCTTGATCTTAAACTCACCATGCAAAAATTTATTGACATCATTGATAGCTTTAACACTACTTCTTGTAATCATCAAGTCATCAACATAGGCTAGAACAAATATCAAACCAATCTTACATTGTTTATAAAATAAAGAATAATCATGCTTGCTTTGTTGGAATCTTCCCTTTATCAAGGATTGAGTTAATTTTTCATTACATTGCCTAGAAGCTTGTTTTGATCCACAAAGGGATTTTTCCAACTTACATACCTCAACCAATCCGTATTTCTTTCAAATCCTTGAGGAATGGTCATATAAACTTCCTTATGGAGATCACCTTGTAGGAATGCATTATCAACATCCATTTGGTGATTTCCCAATCTTTATCTGCTGCAATTTTAATGATGATATCCTAATGGTTACAATCTTAACAACCAGAGAGAAGTTGTCATAGAAGTCTATTCCCTCCATTTGATTGTAACCTTTAGCTACCAATCTAGCCTTAAACTTGTCAATTTCACCATTAGCTTTATATTTAATCTTATATACCCACTTACAACCTATAAACTTCTTTCCTTTTGGCATCTTTGTCTACAAAAAAATATGAATCGGAGTTTGAAGAAGGGGAAGAAGTCTTCCCCAAGTTCTATTTGATTCCAAAGCCTTAATTTCATTTTGCATAGCCTTTACCCATCTATCATCTTTACAGGCTTGATAGTAATTGTTCGGTTCTATCTCTTTATTGTGCAAGTGAGGAAAGTTTTATATAAACTAGACAAATCATAAAGAGTAATAGAATGAAAAAAAAAAACAACAACAACAACAACAACATCACTTACCAGATCAGTTTGCAATGTGCAATTCTCATGAGTTCTTGTAAATGGTAGACAACATTCATAATCCTTTGTCCAAGCAAGAGGGTGCATGCTCCTAATCGGCCTAGCAATAGATTGTTGTTGTGTGATGTGACGTCATTCTATGATTGTCTACATTCAAATCCCCATCTTGCATATATGGAATATTTGCATTATTATTCAGATTGTGATGTGCACTAGTTGTAGGAGGAGAGAAAACATGATGATCTATCATAAAATAATCAGGTTTTATCTTACCCACTCCCCCTTAACCAGTACCTTCACAATCATGAAAGGGGAACTTATCTTCTATGAATGTGATATGCCTAGAGATGATAAGACCCTTGGTTTTGACATTATACAATATATAGCCCTTTCGAGTGCTTAGATACCCTAAGAAGACACATAGTTCTGCCGTAGCATGGAGTTTATCGTTCCAATTAAGATTCATAGCAAATGCAAGACACCTAAAGACTCTAAGGCGTTGCACATTAGGTGGTCTACCATATATCAATTCATAGGGTGTCATCCAAGATAAGTTTTTTTATGGGGTTTCTATTTATCAAATATGCAGCAACTCTAACCCCTTCTCCCCAAAACCTAGCAACACTACTACAAAAAAGCTTTTTAACGTCCGTTTTCAGGCCCTTTCTACATCCCTTTATAAGGGGACGCCTATGTGAGCAACATAGTAAAGTCATGATTTATGACGTCCCTTTTATAAAAGGGACGTTGAAAATATGACTTACAGTGTCCCTTTTCCTTTTGGTACGTTGAAATTATTTTATTTATTAAAAAATATATTTTTTCTAACGTCTGACACTACCTCTCACCAACACTTCCCCTTCTCTCCATGTGCCCAACCTCCTCCGCACTGCCTCCTCGTCCTCCGCCATTCACAGGGAACTTGGTGGTGCTATATGGATCCATGAAGACTTCATTACCGATGACATTGGCTTCCATTGTCAACTCTAGAACAACAAGATAGCTCATTTACAATTGTTCAGACCGATATACATGAAATAAATGTAACTAGCTGGAGAAAAGTTCTCCTCTAACCAATAATAGTTCAGCATCTCATGATTACCAATATGTAATACCAATACTGATAATAATCTGAAATGGGTTAAAGGACTAGCAAAAACAAGTAGATCAAGTTTCAAGGAACAGAATCTAAAATCCAGATTTGAGTGTCCAAGCATAATTGAGATTAACATTCCTCATGAAGATAGAAGCAAAGAAATTAAATAGGAAAACACACGAAACGAAAGAGTCAATTAGCAGAAATTGGAAGATGGATCAATGTTAACAACAAAGATGTCAATATTAGCAACGTTAATGACGTCGTACGCCATGGCTAATAATCTACAGATTCTCTCCTCTGATCGGTACTTGACGGATATACTCTTCGAGAAGCTCTCGACGCAGAGAGATAGAAGAAGAGGGCGTGTCGCCGTTTGGAGACCTCACCTTGAGATCACATTTTGGATCTGCCCAAATTTCTTTAGATCTTCCCAAATCCATCACCGTCATGGTCATAACGGTTCTATTTCTTAAAATCCGCCTCCGTCATGGCAAGGAAAGTATAAATCACCACCCTTTCTTTGCCTCCCAGCGGACACTTCTTCAGATCCAACAATGTTTTGGTGCTCTCTAGTTCGAGTTTGACTCTGTTTCGCCTCTCAGCCTGTAGCCTCAAACTCTCCCAGCCGTCAGTAATGACGGAAGATGAAGGCCAGCTTTTCTTCTCCGGTCAAGCTCCTTCAAGTCGCACCTCTGAAACTCCTTTCTCACATCGCCGACAACGTTGGAGGTAAGAACAAATGTCATCGATGACGGAGGTAGAATCAGGTGGAGGAAGAAAGTGCTCAAATTGATGCTCTCATCCTTTGTTTAATCCACAGTGCTCTCAAGGCGTCTGTGTGTGTGAGAGAAAGAGAGGGGGAGAGTGAGATGGAAATGCTCTCAAGAGAGAGAGAGAGAAAAGAGAAGAAATGTGTGTGTTAGGTTTCTGATTGATAAGGAAACTTTAGGCGTCCCCAATTTTAAATTTGGGACATTGGAAAACCACTTTTGGCATCCTAACTCTAAAAATGACGCTAAAAGTGTTGCTCTTGGCGCCAAAAACTTTACTTTTGGTGTCTCTTTTGTAAATTGAGACATCAAAATCCCCATCTTTTGGCGTCCCAATTTTAGAAGGAAGGCTAAAAATCAAATTTTGGCATCCCATTTTGTTGAAAGGACGTCCAATATGTCAATTCCTACACATAATTATAAAAATGACACCGTCTTTATTTTTTACTTCCCTTTTTTAAAAGGGAATGTTATTTGGGTGAAGTAAAATCTCCTTTTTGTAGTAGTGCAGTCATATTGGCATTAGACATAATGCTCCTAGTTACATTTAAGAGATGCCCATGTTTTCTTTCTACAACCTCATTTTGTTGGGGGTGAAAGCACATGATTTTGTGATGAATGATCCCAAAATTATCAAAAAAATCTCACAAATCTGAATTAAAAAATGCAATACCATTATCAATTCTAACTGTTTTAACCCTAGCTAAAAGAAAAATGATTCATGGCATAGTTGATGAAATTTTTCAGAAATTTCCCAGCTTTGATTTAAAGTGTATGATAAACACCATCTACTAAAGTTAAAAAAGACCGGTATCCTTGATGTGTGGAAGTCCTATTGGACCCCACTCATCCGCATGCAATAAATCAAAACAACATTTACTTTCAGAAGTTTTAGAGGGAAATGGCAATCGAGAATGTTAGTTTTGAATGCATATCTCAAATTTATTATTATGCTTCATAGACGAAGATCACTATCTTTCAATTGTTTCAGTGTGTTTATAGGTGCGTGGCCTAATCTAGAATGCAAATAGAACCATTTACATTGTTTACAATGTCAAACTTGTTTCTAAAATGTAGCAATTCAGGATCATGATCTTTGTTGAGTATGTAAAGTTCTTTAAAGTGCTTACCCATCCCTTTGATCTTTCCACTGGACATGTCCTACAAGACACAAGGATCGGGGAGAAAAGAGGCAATGCAACTATTATCTAAAGTGAGCTTGGCAATCGAGATTAGATTATACTACCTCCACCCTAACTACAAGACCGAGTTGACTTTTTTTGGAGAGATTAGGAAGCTAAATAAATTACTTAATCATATGATATGTTGTGTATCTTTATTTTATATATTAGTTTATCAGTCAAACTAATTAGTTTGGAGAAAAACAAAACAAAACAAAAATACTCTAAGGTAATTTAATTAACTTCCTTAATCTCTCCAAAAAAGTCAACTTGGTCTTATAATTAGAACCAGAGGGAGTAGCATAATTCCTTAGCAAACAACACATTTGTTAATAATATATGCTTAGTGAGTCTAACACTTCTAGAGTGAGTTATTTTAATTCTTTCACCACTAGGTACTCTGACCCATTTATGGGGTTCAACATAGGCTCTACAATTTTCTAATCTAGTCAGACTATTAACTATACCACTCTGGTCCTATTTATAAGTTCAGTTTGATTAAAAAAAAAATTGTCCTATTTATAAGGCCAATTTTATGTAATAAATGAGATTGTGACAATTTTACCCATATTAATTATACCCATAAAGATAGAGAGAGAAAAACAATTGAAAAACACCCAATCATAAATAAGGGTAAAGTTGAAAATTTACCCACATAAACATTGTGTCAACTACCTTTCCTTGATATGTGAAATTTGATTAAAATAGACTTATAAATAGGACCAGAGTGGTATGAAAACTAGCCCTTGAGTCTAATATCCACCTAGTGTCAAAGTTAAGATGCAAACCTGGAGTAGCAGCTTGGCACACTTTTGCTGCTACCTCGTGTGGGTCAGACTCCTTTTTAAACATCTCTAGTATTTTATTGTATTAATCATGAGTAAAGACTAGTGCTGGCTTACTTGCATTACAATCAGAATCCTTGATTGGTGCATTGGTGATTGAGTGAGTGTTCTGCTACTCACATTCTTTCTGAGTCCGAATCTAAGGCTTTGTTTGCGAGTTTTGTTTGAAGGGAAAGGAAAGGGATGGAAGGAGAATGGAGGGGAAGGGATGGAAGGAGAATGGAGGATATTTCCTCCTCTTGTTTGGGAGTTAAAAAAATAGTAAGGAAGGAAGATAGAGGATTAATGAGTTATTTTTACCATTTTGTCCTTTTCTTTAAAAATTAATATAATTACTATACTTTACAAATAAATTTATATTTATATTTTCTAAAAAAATCATTTATATTATTTTTATATTCAAAAAATATTTTCCCCTAAAAAAATATTCTCTCTCTAAAAAATATTTCTCTCTCTAATAGTTATTTCTCTCTCTCTATAATGATTTTTATATATTTTTTTAGTACATAATGATTTAAGTATATAAAACTACAACCTAAAATATAAAATTATACATAATTCCATAGCTAGTTGAAATTGACTCATGATTTGTTATTTTAAAATCTATTGAGATTAAATTATGTTCTTCTAAAATCTTTGTGCTAAAAAGTAACACATCCATAAATCTTTTTTTATTTAAACAAGAGTTGCGCTTCCATTTGACTAGTTCTAAATAAGAAAATCTTAGTACATCATTCAAAAATTAAATTCTAAACAGTTTGCCACATTCTAGACTTCAGCAAGTTAAACCCATTACATCAACAACATTGGTTCAATCATGTGCTTAAAACATAAATTCAAATCAAAAGCGAATATCTTCATAGCGACTGTTCTACTTCTCATTGTAAAAGAGGATTGTCATAACTTGGCTCTCCAATATTGATGGCACTTGATCCCCAAAGCAACCCGAGTTTGAATGAGCGCTTTCCTTTCTCAAAATAAATTGTCCCTACATAATATTAAAAAAAATAACAAGTTTAATTCATATAAAAGGAAAAAGAATACTATCTCAATTCAGTAAAACAACACAACATAAAATTTACGGTTGAGGGAGTAAAACAAATTCATAAACACCAAGAGCAAACAAATTTATTAATTCTGCACTAACAACTACAACAGGGGCATGATGAGAGTTTGAAATATTCAATGACTCATTCAGTGTTTCTCGACCTGCGTGCACTATTGAGTGTTCCATAAAAAATAGGAGAATATGACTAACAAACAAGGGATCACAATGAAGCAGATTAGTAAGAAAATCTCCAAAACCAAAGTTTTTGTCCAATCAGTCAATTCCCAAAAAAGGGAGAGAAAAAAAAACGCAATGCAAAGAAATTCATCAGAAGAAATGTTTAATGTAACATGACTGTCGCACAGGAAAAAAAAACACTCACCGTGATGAGTGGTCATTGACTTTTGAACAGCCAATCACAGTACATTTGTGTACAACTCTATTTCTCATTTGATTGCGCAGGAAAAAAAAAGGAATTTTGCAGAGAGAATGTAATTTTTTGTTGTAACTCCTTTATGATGGTTTCATAAGCTTTGGGAGTAAAGGTGCCACTAACTCTATTTCCATCATTCTGTTGATGCAAAAAGCATCAACAAGAGCATCATCCATCTCTTGTGTCCATGTCTCTCGTTTAGTCTCTGACTCAGACATGATTCCTAAATAAAATTTCAGTAGTATAGCAATTGAACATTAAGTAGATGTAAAATTCAGCATTAAGTAAAATCACCCTGTAAAATTCATTGGCTCACAATCACAAAATCGATAATAGTAGAACAACATAAAATGGGTAACCGATCTATTATGCATTTAAACATCAATTCATTAAGTCAGAAAATACATAATAATCCTAAACATAAGTCATGATCTATAAGCTCTCCACATAGCATCAGCTGTAGAATTTCTTAAATTTTCTCCTAAACGAGTATGTTCTTCATTCTCATCCTCTTCTATGTGGTCATCACCATGTTGTTCAGATACACTTTGGTTAGCAATCTCTTCATCCACCTCAAAGAACTAGCTCTTCTTCTTGGTCATCATCATCAAATAATTGTGCAAAATGCAATATGCTATGATAATCCTGTTTTGTGTCTTGATTCCATAAGTTGGTTTTGTGCCACTTGCAATAATAGGAAACCTTTTTTTCAGAACCCCAAAAGCCCTTTCCACAACATTACACAAGGACGAATTAATGGCAATGGTTAAATAATTCTTGAGGTGTCCGAGGTGGATTTCTTGAGGAAAATTCTTTCAAGTGATAGCGTGTTGATCTATAAGGTGTGATCAGTCCCTTTCTCAACATAAATCCAGCATCAAGGATATAATATTTACCTATTAAAAAAATATTCATGAGATATATCTAATGAAACAAGAGGAAAATTTTAGGAAAAAACATAACTAATTACCTCTAGGTATTCTAAGATTATCTCGTTCGCGTAGTGCATCTTTTAATATCCTTGAATGCAAAAGCGGCCCTCCCATCCAGGTAGAACATAGGTAAATCTTAGGTCGAATGAACACGCAGCCAACACATTTTTTGTTGGAAATTTTTTTCTACCGCGATATTTTGGTGCTTCATTTAATGGCACTTTTACATGAACATGTGTACAATCAATTGCCCTGACATAATCCTGGTATTGTTATTATATCATCAATATATTTTTAACTATATATGTTTTTTAATATAAACATGAAAATAATTTTTTACCTTAAAAAATGGGTTAAACCGGTTGTTTCCAAGAATTTCTATAGGAATTTGTGAGCCATCCGGTTGTTTTAGATATTTGTCTTCTAACTCCACTATAGATCGAAGCACGATGAAAATACTTGACTAGTGGTCTCACCGAGCGTCGAAACCAGAATTGAACCTCTCGGTTTCTAACATTATGTGTTAGAATATAAAGGGTTTTGGTAACTTGTTCCTCTATACTTACCCGTTGGGTTGATTGGAGACCACCCTCTCTTTCTAACATTGCACACAAGTCCATAAAGGCTATAGGCCCCATTCTTATTATCTTACGACCTTCACTACTAGCAATTCGCTTCATTATTATTTTTTTCGTGCTCTCTCTTTCTCCAAAATCATTGTACGATCAACTGTACTACTTTGAGAATGAATCCTAATCATGTAGTAATAAACTACAAGGCATATGACATGAACAATAGTCTTTCGACATCTTTCTCTCCATGTAAACAATGCTAGATTGGTCTTTTCTCCTAGATTATCCATCTTCGGTGGAAATTCAAAAATAACATGGTCATTGAACCTAAAATATTATGAAGACATAACATGGAAATTCACAAATGCAAATACAAATGGAAATCATAAATGCAAATAGAATTGCTAATTCAAATTCAACCACCATTTATCTTCATATCTTTTCCCCGTAAAAAAAATGAAAACTTCAAGTACAAAGCAAAAGATCTCAAGCCATAAAACCGCAACAATTGAAAAGGTTACGTAAATTCCAAAAGATGAAATATTAGAAGCAATTGTGAGATACTTTACTATGGGACAAAAACATTTTGCGAAAAAATTTCAGAAAAATGAAGGGAAAACAAGTAAAGGAGAGAATATGAGATTGCTATAGAAAATAATTCTAAGGAATCAACACTCTTGGCGTAAAACGAATTTATATGAAATCAATATAGAACAATGGAGAATAAGTACATGGATAAGTTAAGGAGCAAGCACTATGAATTGGAACAAGCAAATGAGAAGATAGAAAAACTTATGTCCAGCATGGAGCAACTTCAATCAGCAAGGGATGAAAAAGATGAGACTATTAAACAGTTAGAAAGTAAAGTGGGCAATATGGAACAAGTTATGAACTCTAGGTATCATGGAGTTCATTCTTTGCTAATGATGAATTTTTAGTTTTTGAAGAGTAAATAATCAGTTTTGACGTATCATGTTATTTTAAATTATTGTCAGGTTATGTTATTGGGGAGGTTACACCATAGAAACCAGGTGAATTTAATTGGATATTATGCTTGAAAAAGGTCGATATGCTGATTTATGTCTACATGAGTAAAGGCAGCTTGGCTTCCCACTTGTATAGTAAGTTTCCTCTCTTTCGTTTTACTTAAATAAATTTCAAGTATTTAGGAACCTAGGTTTGTACTTAAATATCTAGATTTAATGTAGGATTATGAAACTGATTGTAACATCCCATTTGAAAACGGCAGAATATTTTTTTTTTTAAACGTTTCCAAATATTTCAAGTAGAGTAATCAGAGTAGAGCATTGGAGCGAAAAAGTAACTGATTCATAACAAACATCAACCACAGTGTAACATTGTAATGATTACATTAATCCTAGAGTTTGAAAGTGAATAACCGAAAGCGGTAAAGATAGATAAGTCTCGGCCGCACGTCTCTGTCGCTTGCCTCGATCTTCGATCCGTATTCCTCCGGATCCCGAAGCTATAGCTGAGATTCAATTCACCGCATTGAATCTCGGTAACGGTTAATCTCAAACCCAAATAATACAAAGATACGGATAACGAGATATTCTAGACAATACAACAAAGATATCACTACATAAGCATACAAAACGGATGCATGATCATTGTGCCGACAAAACATAAGCATTACGCAGGTATGTAAAGCCCCACGATGGTAAACAACAATAACAGCTTGCACTATTCACCGGTGCCACGATACCACTCGTGTTCTCGCGCTAGAAAAACATACGGCGTTATTATGACTATAACCCGTGTAAAACTGCTATCGTATATCGGTCTACGAACGTATCTATCACATATATGCATTTAAGCAGCACAAGATTAGTGTTACAAGACGCGTCCGTACCTTCGTTGACGACGTTAGGTACTTCCTCGCGGAAAAACGTACTTTTTACGGAAAAACGTGAAATGTTCACCGCACGTCGGGCAACAGAACGGCGAGAAATCGAGTTTCGATGCCCTATCGAGTAATATCACTTTCATTAGTGATTTGACATCATAACTGGCATTTTAGGTAAAAATTACCATTTTGCCCTTTTACCCCTAATTTGACGGAATTTCGCCAGAACTTCGTTACTTTGACCGTACTTCATTTCAAAATTATCCTCACTATGTTTTTACCTCGTCAGGCATCTTTCAATGCAATGAGGCATAAAAACAAACATAGGAACAAATTCTGAAACTTCCTAGATCAAAACAACAGTTCTACTATAACTACCGAAAGAAAGAACTACGGAAACTAAAAACTAAGGACGAAAGAACTTACTCGGAGCTAAGGCGAATTTTTCCGCAGCTTCTCTCTCTAGAACCTCTCTCTAGGATTCGGATTTGGTGTGAAGAATGAGAGCAAGAGAGCTTGCTATTTATAGGGGAAAATAGGGACAAGGTGGGAATTTCCACAAAAGTCTTCGATCGGATTCCGTAGTTGGATCGCATTTTTGAGGACAAAACACTCTTGGCCATCCATGGTCAAGATCGACATCTAAGAGCCCTAAAGTCAATGGATGAGTTGTCATCCATGATGGCTCTTGCTTTATGGCCTCCTACCGATAAAGCTACCCGACGGTGTCCGTTTCGCACGATTTCGCGAAACTCAAAAATCCGGGCATGTAACTTTGGAGATCTTTTCATCCTCTTTCATATTATCTATTTTTATCCTCTTTTTGATCATATCCAGGTATTTTCCGGTGCGTCGGAAGATATTCGGACAAACGCGTCCTAATTCTGATAAATCGCTTCGATAGAACCAACTTCCGGACAATAATTCGCCGAATCGTAAAATGTCCAGTTGTTGCCTAACTTAATACCGTGTTTGAAAACACGCAATTGTTTCTATAGGTTCTCACTTTCCCTATCTGGCTCTACTCTATCTGATTAGCTTTTCGTCTTATTAGGAATTAGGGTTTTCGGTTGCGGAATCGACGTCTGGTAAATTCTTTCTTCGTGTAAAAATTCACTTGTTCTTAATTTGATCGATCTGAAAAGACTTTTACCTCTCAGTTTACCCGTGTAATTTATTTCCGACTTTTCCTTCTGGTCTCGCCTTTATAAGATGACTCACCGCATTATATTATTATTTTATTCTAATTATCATTTTAATTATTTAAACAATTCTTTTTACTTAAAAATATTAAGAATTTCGACCCCTTAATTTTAAAATTCAGTTTTAATTATTTTTCCATAATTTTTTCCATTTTAAAAAAATATAATATTTTATACCAAAAATTCCCGTTTTACCCCCGCGCTTCGTTAAGGCTTAATCGACCTAATTTCTTTGTTTAATGATCTTTTCGGATCAGGTTTCTTCATATATTTATCTTTACCAATTTTACAAAGATAATTTATCTTACAAACTTTTATACTTTGACATTGTCATTTTATATCCTATGTAAAATATTAACAACGTTTACCCCATCAGTTACTTTATGGTTCTCGAAATGCTTTTTAAACTTTTCTTCAGGTTATTTCCTCTAAAAAATGTTCATTACAGTAAACAAACACAAAATTTTTAAAACAAAAACATAAGGAATCCCAAAATAAGTCTAAACCTCAAATTGGCAGAAGAAAAATCATAGCTAGAGGGGGAAAAAAGAACCTGAACATTTAAAAAATGAGCAAGCAAAAGATAAATCACAGCTACCAGAGAAAGAAACCCAAATCCTCAAATGAAAAGTGAGCAAGCAAGCAAAAGAAGAAGAAGGATTTTGTTCGTACCAACGGATGGCTCAAATGATGAAGAAGAAGAAACAAGATGGCGACGTCGAGAGCGGGGGTGGGCGGCACGGAAACAAGGCAACCTCGCCGAGAAGAGAAAGAGACCGAGGATTTCAATAGAATGAGTGATTACCGATTTCGAAGAATGAAGGGGACGAAGGTGAGTGCGAGGAGGCTAGGGCTTCTACGTTGAAGAAGGACGAGGGTAAAAAAATAATTAACCTCTTTTTTCTCTTAAAACCCCCCATATTGGGGGAATTTTATTTTTCAAAGGAAGGAGGGTTTTGGGAGATTTGTAAAATCTCCTGATCTCCTTCCCTCTTATTTTTGAAACTCCCAAACAAGGGAAAGAGCTACCAAAACCTTTCCTTTCCTTCCCTTTCCCTCCAAAATGGAACTCCCAAACATAGCCTAAGGGAAACCAAGAGGGAACCCAATGATATGATAGCAGGGTTCCCTTGTGTGGCCTCTCTTACCAAAAAAGCTACATGCTTCCTGATTCTAGTTCCCCTTGCACGACCTCGCACACGCGCTCGACCCCGTCAAATAGTGGTAGAGGTCCTCACAATGCTGTCACTTCCACTTTGACCAAAATTATAATTATTTCCCCAAAATATCATGTTGTTATATTAAAGAGAATTCAAGTAGTTTTCAACAGATAAATGATTAAATGAGTATTTTAGGAAGAAAAAAACAACATACATATTTTAGAAATGATTTATTTAACTAATTTTTGTAATCTTTTATAAATTAGTTACCTAGTTCATATATTTAGAATCAGATGGTATATAAAATCCAAGGTTATGAAACCCGGACCGGCCGGTTCGGACCGGAAACCGTCGAACCGGCTGGAAAACCGGTCCAAGTTAGGGGTTAAACTAGGGTCCTGATTTAACCCGGAGTCAACTCGGTCAACACGGCCTAAACCGGCCGAGTTGGCCGAGTCAGAGTGAAAAAGATTGTTTTTTAAATAAATAAATAAAAATCGACGGAAGGAGAACAAGAAAGAGGGGAGAGTGTCGGCGCCTCAGCGGTGGCTGGCGGAGATCATGATCTAGGTTTGTCGAAGGTCGGAGCTTCTTAGGTCGAAATAATGGAAACGGATTTTGACTGGTAGAATTTCTTACCGCTAGTTCACAACCAGAAGCTCTACGGCGCCTCCTTGCTTCTCAATGTCGAGATCGAATGAGAAGGAGGAGAGATTGAGAGAGAGTTCTGAATCTGAAGAGTTGAAAGAGGAAGAGAGATCTTTGTGACACAACGAGAAGGACGAGGGACTCAAAGAAAAGGAGAGTCTGACTGAAGAGTTGAAGGAGGGGAGAGAAAAACACCTCAAGACGGCCTCAAGATGAACTAGACGGTGGCGGAAAAAAAAAACGTATGGCTAACTTTACTAATTAAACAAAAGATCAAAAAGTCAAAAAGCCTATACGTGTAGCCTGTAGCCTATACCCTACAATGGACACATCACATTTAAGATGTGAGATTGTGGATGCGGAACTATGATCTCCTTTCTTTTGAAAAACTCAATATAATATTATATATCTTGGCCGTTAAACAAAAAGTTATGCATCTACTCACATCATATCCTGTTATAAAATATTTTTTATTATTAAAATATGAATATTTTTATCTATTTTAATTAATACCGGTTTTACTTCGGTTTGTCCCGTCTGTCCCACGACCCTTGACTCAAGACTCCCCACCGGTTCAATGACCGGTCATGTTTTCAGAACCTTGATAAAATCAAATTTAACCATGGCGAGTATATATATGACTTGAATACTCGAAATTTAGTTTTTCTCTCCTGTTTAGTTGCATTTAAAGCTAGTATAAAATTATTATTATTTTCTAATATTTCTACAAATTTAAATTTTTGATCCCACATAGTTAAATACTCGAAATTTCGTTGCTCAGTGGTGTTGATGGAATGTATTACTTATCGATCACATTTTGATAAAAAATCCCAAGGAATAATCTTTACTTATTACTATTATATATACTTGCATGACCCAGGCATATGCATACTAGCAATAATGTTGTATGTCTTTGCATGCAACTTTCTTGTCGGTGTCATTTATGGTAGAATAGAAACACGTGAAGAAACATAGAAGTGAACAAAATAACTTACACATTAAGCCATATACATTTTTAATTATTAAAATAAATTATATATTACCTCCAGCACTTGATATAAGATCTCTCTCCTAGTGTAAATTGTACTGCAATCAAGATCTTATAGTAATGACTGAAAATAGTTTTTTTTTTTAAAAAAAAAAAATGGTACAAGGGCTAACTAGCGCCAAGGCATCGTTGCGCCTTCAGAATCAAGAAGGGTTTACAGGAGTATTTATAAATGGTCAGGTTTTCACGTCAACATTGGGATTACTCACAACTTTTTTTATCATGAGCCAACTTCTTACAAATTGGACAAGTTTGTTATATATAATCGTTTCTTGAGATATACTATAAAACAGTAAATTTGGAATATCCACCCTAAAAAATTAAATTTGGAACATAAACTATCTTCGAGCAAGTTGATTTTCTGAATTGTGTGGACAAACTTTTCAATATTCATCATTGATTTTTTTCACGTCAATGAGACATGCCATGCAGAAAATCTCTAGAACAAAGCAATGCATTAATTGATCGACAACAAATTTAATTGTGCCAAATCAAATAGTAGTCTCTTTGAAATGGTGGCATGCATCCTTCAATTATTATTGATTAAATATTTCAACCACCTCATCATCTTTCTCTTGTTTTATGGTTCTTTGGTATCGAACATTGAACAAGAAGACGTTTATGCAGACGTCCAGAATAAAGATATCACTATTCTAAAAATGGGAAAGATGAAGGATTATTATAACTCGCCCATATGAACAAAAAATAAAAGTTTTGATATTTCTTTATTCAAACTTTGTTTTCTTTATTAAATTTTTGCAAATTTTCATTTTAACTGAAATTTCTGCGCCTACATACATAGTTGAAAATATGCCGCTAAACTATCAAATATGGTGCTTGATCTCCATTCATTCGATAACAAATCCTTGTAAGAAAATTTCTTTAAACTAGGTTTTATATTTAGAAACAGAAGTAGTACTATATAGTATTTATAAGACCCATATGCATTTTTAACAATTAATACACACACATTTGTATAAACTAAAAACTTCCCTGCCCCATAGCTAACACAGAAATAAGGGAAAAAGAGAAACATACATACTCTTCTGATCATAAATGTAATACTTAGTTTGTATTGTAAATTCAACTGCAGATTAAGTCCTACATTTAGGACCAGAGGTAATATCATTTTAGATAAAAACTTACACATTAGGTATAGATTTTAAATTATTGAAATAAATTAAAATTTATTATATTGCAATATATATTGATGGAATATAACAATCTCTTCACATGACATGCATAAAACAACACTCTTTTGCGCATCAAACCACAAACCACGAACAGTTTCCTGCCGTTTTATTTTTAAATAACATCACAAACGAACTCGATATATTTATACAAGAAACATCTATAGAACTCAACAAGCTAAACTAATTCAATCGAAGTAAAAGCATGAAGAATATAACCCTGATATCACTCAAAGGATAAACCTTGTAACATCTAAGTCCTTACTTTCTAAAATGATACTACCTGCTGTCCTTCATTTAGTACTGGATCCATGTTAAAAAAAGCAGTCGAAAATCATGACGATGATTAATATGGATTGTCTGTGCCTAATCTATAAGCTGGAACAGCTAGTATTGGCTTAATTCTTGGGACTGTGAGGCCAAACTTTTCGTTCATGTCCAAGTCACTAGGACACATGCCACTAGGAAGCTCCCAACTAAAGCAATGCACCAATTGAGCTACAACAAGTTTAACTGTAGTCATACCCATCTGAATTCCAGGGCATCTTCTTCGACCCGAACCAAACGGTATCAATTGAAAATCTTGTCCTTGGATGTCTATATTGCTACCAACGAACCTCTCTGGATAGAACATAGAAGCATTATCGGACCATACTTTGGGATCTCGTCCTATAGCCCATACATTTACTATGATCCTGGACTTTTTCCTTATGTAATATCCATTGACTGTGACATCTTCTGTATTTTCTCGAGGGATTAAAGGTCCAGGTGGATGTAGTCTAAGAGTCTCCTTAATAACCATATCTAAGTAACTTAACTTTGCTAAATCAGCCTCCTCCACCACTCTGTTCATTTCAATCACATTTTGAAGCTCATTTTGGAGATTTTTCATTACTCTTGGATGCCTCAATAGCTCAGAAAAAACAAAATCAATCACAACAATAGAAGTATCAGCCGAGGCGAAAATCATATCGATTAATATAACCTTGAGGTGTTCTCTATCAATAAGGAAATGGTTTTGGTGGTCTTGCAATTCCATTGGTTGATGAATCAAGGCAAGCATTGTGTGCATGAAGTCCTTGTTATGGTTCTGCTCATTTTGTTCTCTAGCTGCTTGTTCATGCTCCGTCACTATCTTTTCAAGCACATCCTCAATTGCCTTGTGGTTTCTTCTTAACTTTCGTGTCAATCCCTGCCACACATAAACCGAATAGGTCATTAAATATGAAGTATGGTATTAATTCAATGTTTATTGATGAGTAGCACAAAAGCATTATTTAATAAATCATCGCTTAATAAAAGCTAATTAACAGTCTAAATGCGAGGTCAAATCTTGATGGTGCTTGAGGTCCTTCACAGATATTTTACTCCTACTACTAGCTTTAAGAAGAAGACAGGGTTCCATTATATTCTTAATGTAATTTTCATGTAGGCAAATCAGTAAGCTTAAAACCTGCGCACCTTATGTTTGGTTGAAGAGAAAAGTCGTAGTAGAGAAAATTAAAGGAGAAAATGCGAGATCAAACATATTTACCTCAATTTTGATAGCAAGAAACTGGACTTGGCTTCTCTCCTTTTCTTTTATGGTTCGCTCTCATCCTTTACCTCCTTTATAACCATTAGATCAAGATCTAATGGTCCACATTTAATTTCATTCCCATCATTCTCTCCATTTCCTTCTCATCCTTCTCTCTCTTCCTTTTATAAGAGGAAAAGAAATATTAATAGCATTAAATATGGACCATTAGATCTTGATCCAATGGTCATAAAAGGTAAAGAATGGGAGCGGACCATAAAAGAAAAGGAGGCAATATCCCAAGAAACTATAAGAAGGAAAGAAAATTAGTGGAGGAGAAAAATATATTTGCATGGGCCTTAGTCTTACACGTTTTCCCCTAAATTTTGATCATTAAGAGTGAAAATATTTTTAATATAAAATATGCCACCGAAAATTTCCCCTACGAAAAGAAAACGAAGCACATGTCAGACCTTTTTTCTCATAGAAGTCTTAACTGTCGTTGTGAAGTTCGTCAGTTCTTTTTTTCCCTATAGGTGTTTTCAATGATTCATCCAAATATGAAGGGAAAAAATTATCACTCCATGTTTATTTATATCCATTTTCTTTCCTCCGATTTTTCCTCCTTATCCAAAGTATAAACAAGTAGAATTTGAACTGGATAAAATGCATTTGGAATGAGATTGAAGTCGTCGATCCACACAACACGTACAAAACATACCACTATCATTAGGAGAATTTTTTGTCATAAATAAAAGTCCACTAATATATATTATTAATGGCCGTTTTTTAATTTTACCCTTATTAAATTCTCATTTAAAAAAAAGAGAGAGAGAGAGAGAGAGAGAGAGAGAGAGAGAGAATGATTTGTAAATATATACATATATAGAGAGAAAATTTTAGTAAGGGTAAACTTAAAAAATTCTATCAATTTAAGGTATATTTAATGACTTAATTATATTGTTTAGTATGTGAGAATTATTTGGAATGGACTTATAATAAATATCAAAATGGTATGCATTTTGTTTAAGAAAAAGCAAACAATTAACAAATTTTGGCATCTTATAAGCATACCTGGAAATCAAATGCCCCTAGCCAAGGGACATATATAATCAGCCATATTAAATTGCCCTATCAAGCTTAGTTGATCTTTAATCAACCCTTTTAAGTTAAACCTATCATCCTTACCGCGTCCCAATATCATTTTGTAGATTGTTTCTTCTATAAGGTCCTCCACCGTCTCTCTAAGATTGACAACCTCACGCGCCGCCGCAGCTCTCTCCAATGACTTCACGGTCAACCCCAACTCCGCTCTCCTCAAAGGATCTAACATCTGCACTCTTGACGCGCTCAGAAGATGGAGTGTACACACTTTCTTCACATATCTCCAATACGGACCATACTCTGCAAACACTAGTCCCTTGGTTCCTGTAGAAAGTGGATCCGACGCTTGTACGTCAGGTCGAGATGCGAAGACAGCGTTGTGAGTCTTAAGGAATAGCTCGGCAGCTTCATGAGATGAAACAACAACCGTAGGAACTTGTCCCAGTTTCAACGACATGATGGCACCATATTTTTGTGCCAGCAATTGAAGACTCCGGTAGGGCAGTTCTCCCAACATGTGGAGGTTTCCGATGATCGGAAATGCCCTAGGGCCTGGTGGCGCCCTCCCACCATGTTTCGGATTTGAAAAGGTAGAAAACAGTATGACTAAGAATGTCACAAGGACCAGAGCAGGAATTGCTAATGTTGAAGCCAACATGTTGATATTTTGTTTGCATGATGATGTAGGGACCGTGGGGGTATTTATATATACTTTTGTCTCGTACGTGGTGGGCTGAGCTTATAGAACTAATACAAGGGGGCAATTATATCTTGTTCAGGCGGCAGTACTTTACTCGGATTATTTTTATTTTTGATTCATTGATAAATATAAGAAGAAGATGTATCATTCATATCAATTACATAATTAAGGAGCTAATCCCAATCATAATGATTAGACCGGCCGCAACTCATCATTAATTGCTTGTCAGGGATCAGTGACAAGACAATGAGTACAAAATGGTATAAGTCGAAATCCAAATCGGCATTGCCTCCAGTATATAACCTTTCTGTTTTGTTGATTAGGGGTTTATTACAAGCTTTCTCTTAATGCTGAGTGTTTTCAGGCAAAAATAAAAATAAAAATAAAAATTACTATAAGGATGTTGTGCTTATTGCATATATATAAGGAAGTTCTCCACCAAAATGGATTCACACACATAACAAGGACTTGAAATCCTAATACTACCTCACTGTTCTTTGATATAAAATCTTATTTGTAGTGTAATTTACACTATAAATAAGATCTTACATTAAGGATCATATGTAAAAAAATTGTACAATTATAATTTCAGTGATTGTAAGAGAGAAAGTGTAAGTAGAATCATTCGACAAGAGGTAGCAGACACCTTGGTCATTGATAATGCCGATGGAAACATATAGGTTTTTGTCACTTTCTTTGAATTAGAAAAAATGGATAAGCCAATAATGGGTGTCAAATTATTATTTTTGGGATGAACTGAACGATAGTTTTCTTTTTAAAAAAAAAAAATTGATCTTTTGTTAGTGATAATTTATAAGAACATAACTATTTTTAACTAATATTTTTAATTTATGTATAATAAATAATTAGAGCTTATAAAAAAAAGATAAAAGAGAGTACGTGTCAATTACATGCGCTGCCCCGCATTGAAGGAATAATTTGGCAGGCCACAAATGTCGTTATACGTTTGTCCAAGTCATATCCCCAGGATTGTACTGCTCCCTAAAAAAGTGCCCTGATTGATTGGAAAAATACAAGGTCCAAATTTGCGGTTAATCATTATCACAAGATCCAACTGCATTGTTAGACACATACTCCTCTCCTCTTATTAATTTATGTTTTGACTTTTGGCCAAACTCTGCTCTTAATTACAGGTAAAACACTTTTTGAGAAAGTTACAAGGTTATCAAGAAAAAATTTATTAATTCTTAGCTCTATCCAAAAAATTAATGATTTTTCAACTTTACTCCGATTTAATATATACTCCCACCTCATTTAATTAAAATATAAGTCATTTTCAATTATCTCATCAGTATTAAAGAAAAGAGGTTAATTAACCAAATTTGTCTTAATTAAAAAATACAATTTCAACTTTACCCATTCAAAAGAATGTGCATTCTCTCTCACATCTCTCCTCCATACATAATTAAAGGGATAAAATTAAAAATAATAATTAATAGCTTTCTAGGTGACTTATATTTTCTTCTAGATGCCCTATTGTCTTATATTTTCCACCGGAGGAAGTAAAATTTTCAAAAAAAAAAAAAAGTCTACGTAATTATAAATAAAAGAATAAATAGTACATTATATTTATGTGAAAAATTTAATGATGTGACTTGTAAAAATAATTAAAAAATGCTTTCTCTCCAATTTATAAGTGTTTATTCAGATTGGCTGTAAAAATTGTTTTTCCGACGTGATTTACAGTGTATGAGATAAGTATGTGAAATGAGTTTCGTCTCGACTTACGTAAATGTTCTTCTCTAATAGCAACTCAAATAGGCTCTAAATAGAATCTAAAGAACTTGACTTCGTGTTCGAGAAGAATAAATTAGCTTTTGAGAATGTTATGATATGGCATGGCGGCTAGGCTGAGCATGAAACCATAACCCATGAGTCCGCCCAAAACCTAGTGTAATTGGGCTATATTGAGCCCGCCCAAAAAGACTTTATAATGGATTGGGTTAGAACTCGCCCATTTAAGATTTAAATGGGTGGGCTATGGGCACACCTATATGGGCTGCCCATACCCACCCGTTTAGTGTAATTTTTTTATTAACTACCCATCACATTCCGCATTCCATATAAAGCATTCTCTGAATCCCTTCCTATTCAAGTATTCAGCCACCTCTAATCCATAACCATAATGGCCATCAATTCTCAATCTCACTCACTTTCTCTCTCTATGGCTTTGTCTATTCGAACTTGTGAGTTGCTATTGACTCTACATGTAATGTAGAGAAGATGTTAGAAGTGGATGAATATCTTCAAACTTAATTAGTTGGCTTTCGTGATCCAAAATTTGATGTTTTAGCATGGTGAAGAGTGAATGCTTCCAAATATCAAGTTTTAAATCTGTTGGCGCACGTGATTTGTTGAGTATACTAGTATCTACAGTATCTTCAAAATTAGCCTTTAGTACTAGGTCGGATACAAGATTCTTTTAAGTGAATCTGAAGATGATGAAGACTGAAGCATGCAGATTCAATGGAAGCATGTCATTTTGTTAATTTATGAACTTGTAGTTGTAATGTTTTAATTTAAAAGTTGGAGTTTGAACATCAAGATTATGTAATGATGGTACTAGTCTAAATTTATGTTGTTTTGTGTGGATTGTAATTATGGAACTTTGAAGATTCAGATTTAAGAAATTGGAATGATGAATTTGGATGGATGTTTAATGCTTATATATGTTTTTTTTAAAAAAAATAAACAAGTTAAATGTAAATGGGTTACCCAAAACCCGGTTAACCCGCCCATTTATATACTAGCCCATTTACACGGGTTTAAATGGGTTGAGGTACAGGTATGGGTCATTTAAAATTAAATGGGCAGGCTATGGATTTAGCTTCGGGTTGCCCAACTCGCCCATTGCTCTGCCCCAATGGCGGCTGAAGTATCTTAAAAGGGAAATTCTACGAAGAGGCTTAATCTCTTTGACAACATTGTTAAGTCCATCTAAAGAGTGAGATACCCTAACTCCAGGCAACTATTCCCTTTTACAATTTATCAATACAAAACATATGACGTGTCATTTAATTAGCAAAAACAAATTTCTAAGCAATGTTTTGAAAGTCAGACCGGATGTCGGGCTAGAAAAGTCAACGGTCATTATTCAAGCGGTTGAAACAATTGGGCCATCTGGTCGGATCAATGATGTAATAATTAAATTTTATATAATATTATAGACATATATAATTATAATTAATCCAATTTGATAATTGGGAGAACAAGTGGCCTAACACAAGATAGAGTTTTATGTTGATTGTTGAGGGCCTAATTAACACAACCCTCCTCCTTTATCCGGGCTTGGGACCAACTATAAAACATAGGTGGAGTTAAATTGGGAGAACAAGTCATTCAACAAGTGTCAAAGTTTAGATAATTGGGATCAACAATGCAACACGATAGTGAAATTGATGGAGGTTAATCATAGAGTTTAAGCTGAGTGGTATAAATAGTGAAAAGCTATCGGAGTTATTTATGATCATAAAATAAAAAGGAAGTTTTATCGCATTGCTATAAGACCAGCAATGCTTTATGATAGTAAATGTCAGCTTTTAAAGGGGCAAGATGAATATAAAGTAGGAGTAGTTGAGATCAAGATGCCAAGACAAATGTGTAGTTATACAATAAAAGATAAAACTCGTAATGATTATATAAACGAACGAGTTAGAGTGACATCTCTTAAGAAGAAAATAGTAAATAATTGTTTGAGATGGTTTAGACATGTCCAAAAAATGTCATTGGGTGCATTGACAACAAAGGTCAATATAGAGTCATTAGAGGAAGATTCAAGCGAACACTTAATAAGAGTATAGCTACATGATTTTTTGGTTAACGACATGTATAATCTATATTTATATTGCCGACCCCACTTTATAGCTTTATTGTGGCTGTTTGCAAAAAGATATCATTGACTTATGTTGCAATATCCTTCTGTAAAATTATTTAAAGAAATGGAATACTTGTTCTAATTGAAATGTCACAGCTATCAACAATTACCGTCTTGCACGACAGCCGGGATTCGCCAAGAAGGGTCCAAGCATTCTGCCAGACGCCCTTTGGGGTGCCATTCCGTCGTGGTCTTCTAGTAGAGGGTCGGGAGAATAAGACCAAAAATAGAGTGCCTCAGGTATGACAATATATCTGAATATGAGATATGATTCAGAATAGTAGAACCAATCTATTGATAATGGAATGATAGTCTGCATTATATAGCAGAGCTAAAGACGTATTACACATAGAATAGACTAGAAGGATCCTAACAGATCACATGCACCACACATCAACTTGTGTGCCACGTCATATTAATGCTAACTAAATGTAAACACGTGAGCTACGTATATCAGCTAACTATTAAGTCTATTAACATTCTTCCCGCTGAAGACCAGCTTCATCTATTGACATGCTACCTGCTAAAGACCAGCTTCATCTTCTTCTGATCCTGAATTTATTCATCTTCTTCTGATCCTGGATTTATTTTGACTGACCATTGTGCACCTCATCTTGAGAGAGTATGTTTAACTTGGCACAACAGTATGCAAACATGCCAAACACTTGTGGTTTTCTGAAAATATCTACCACCTGATAAGAGGAAGGAACATACCCAATAGTGACAATCCCAGCTGCCATTTTTTCTTGAATGAAGTGAACATCTAATTCCACATGTTTGGTTTTTGAGTGGAGCACAGGGTTAGATGCTAAAGCTACCGTACCTGTATTGTCACACCAGATGCATGGGGTGTGAACTACATCGATGTGCATTTCTTTTAAAAGGGATAAGACCCACATCAACTCAGTGATTGTATCAGCTACACTACGGTATTACGCCTCGATTCTTTGATCTAGACACCACTTGTTGTTTCTGAGACACCCAGAGGATTGGATTTGCTCCAAGATAAATGCTATAACCACTTGTCGACCTTTTGTTCTTGGGTATGACAGCAACTTCATCATCTCCTTTGTTTTTCTTTGAAGTGATTCTAGCCCAATCAGAATCTGCATAGGCCTGAACATTGAATTGCTTAACAGGTTTAATCAGTAGGCCATGAGTACTCGTGCCATTCAAATACCGAAGAAGTCTTTTAACACAATTCCACTGTTTGATAGTTGGTTCCTGTAGAAATTGGCTTAATTTATTGACAGTGAATGCAATATCAGCCCTTGTATAGCACAGATACTGAAGCGAGCCCATGATACTTCTGTACAAATGTGGATCAGGAAATGGCAGACTATCATTGACAAATAACTGAACGTTGACAGCCATAGGTGAGCCAAATGCATGAGCACCAATCATGTGAGTTTTGGTGAGAAGTTCGTGAATATATTTCTTCTGTGTGAGATGAATTCCTCGAGATGACCGTTGAAACTCAATGCCTAAGAAATAAGAAAGATCACCAAGGTCCTTTAAAGAGAAGACTGATCTCATCTTAGCAATTATAGACTGAATGACCGCTTCATTGGAACCAGTGATTACTAAGTCGTCCACATAAACAAGGAGATAAGTAACATGATCCATATCCTTGTTGACAAATAGATAGGAGTCTGATTTTGCTGCAATGAAACCCAGAGTTTGCAGGTAATTGTTCAACTTCATAAACCAAGCTCGTGGTGCCTACTTCAACCCATAGAGTGCTCGTTTGAGTTTACATACCAGCGGCTTGCCATCTGAATCAAATTGAACAAATCCTGATGGCTGCTCCATGAAAACCTCCTCTGTCAATTCACCATTTAGAAACGTATTGTTGAAATCTATTTGGTGCAATTTCCATGAATTTGTGACAGCGAGTGTAAGTAAAGCACGAATTGTAGGTGCTTTAACAACAGGACTGAAAGTATATCGATAATCAGCCCCGGCTTCCTGAGAATATCCTTTGGCTACCAACCTTCCTTTATAGCGTGCAATGGAGCCATCAACATGGGTTTTCAGTCTACATAACCATCTGCACCCAATAACCTTCCTATCAGTAGGAAAATGCACAAGCTCCCAAGTATGAAATGATTCCAGAGCATTAAACTCCTCTTGAACGGCCTGACGCCAGTTAGGATCAGCTAGAGCCTCTGCAATTGTCTTAGGAACGACCACATCCTCAGAAACAGTGAAGATTTTTGGTTTAAAAATTCCAGCCTTGCTCCTAGTAGTCATGCAATGAGTGTTAGCAAGAGTAGGACAAGACCTGAGTGAGGTAGAGTCAGACTCTGGTGAAGGAGATAGATGAGTAGGTAATGGAGAGGTTTGTGAAGGTGAAGGAGATAAACTGGAAAATGTGACTGATGGTGCTGGTGTTGACGAAGCAAGAGGAGAGTCATGATTATTTGAAAGAGGAGCAGGAATAGGAGGCTGAAAGCTAGGAGTGGATGAGGTCTGATTTAAGGATTGCCTGACATTAAATTGAGCACTAGCAGGAAAGGTGGTCTCATGAAACTGAACATGTCTTGTGATATATACTCGACCAGTTGCTCTATGAAGGCACTTGTATCCCTTATGATAAGAGCTATAGCCTAGAAACAAGCAAGATGCAGATCGGAACTCAATCTTGTGCTTGTTGTAAGGGCGTAGGAGAGGAAAGCATTCACATCCAAACACCTTCAGCAACGAGTAATCTAGTGGAGCTTGAAAAATCTTCTCATAAGGAATGAGACCTTGTAATGCAGTCATAGGTAATCTGTTCAGGAGAAAAACTGCAGACATAAAAGCGTCTCCCCGATAATACAATGGAAGAGAACCAGTGGCAAGCAAAGTCAGCCCAGTCTCAACAATAGACCTATGTTTTCTCTCAATAATTCCATTTTGCTCAGAGGTATAGGGACATGTGAATCGGTGTTGAATATCACATTGGGTAAGAAAAGGGGTGAAGGACAAGAATTCACCACCGTTGTCACTCTGTACTTGCTGTATTTGAGTGGAAAATCGATTTTCAACTAAGACTTTGAATTCTTTGAATTTAGCAAGAGCATCTGATTTTTTTGTTAATTGATAAATCCATGAAAACCCGCTGTAGGCATCCACAAATCCTATGTAATAGGCAAAACCATTTGAGGCAAATGAAGCAGGATCCCATAAATCCATGGACACTAATTGAAGTGGCTTATTGTATATAGTAGAAGAGGCTACAAAAGGAAGTTTATGACTCTTCCCCAATTTACAAGTAGTGCAACAAAAATCTGTAATGGATCTAGTTACAGCAAGATTGAGGTTTTTGAGTACATGTTTAACAGTGATTTCATGTGGATGCCCAAGTCTTCTATGCCACAATTCAAAGTTGTCAGTTGCAGTAGTGTAGTGACAGGAATGTGACTCATGTGGACGCTGATAGACAGGTTCTCGAGTTGGCAGCAAGGATGATGTAGGGGTGCCATTTATGCAGTACATTCTGCCTGATTCAGTCCCAGTCAAGAGAGGTGTCCTTGTCTGCAAGTCCTTAATGACACATGTGTGAGGAAAAAACTCAATTGACACACCATTTTCTTTAGTTACTTGAGCAATAGAGACTAAGTTATTTTGCACTGTTGGTACACAAAGAACCTTAAGTAAATGCAACTTAGATGTTGAGAGAGAGTTCATTAAATATGTGTGACCAATGTGTGAGACAGGTAAGCTAGTACCTCCACCAACTATGACCTTACTTATACCTGTTGGAGGTGTTGCAGACTTAAGCGCAGTGACTGAATTGGTGATATGTTGTGTGGCTCCAGAGTCAAGATACCAGGCCTCATCAGCAATTATGTCAAGGGAGGCTACAAAAGCATGAGGTATAGCAGCAGAATCTGAAGAGACAATTGACTTACCAACCAATGAAGGTTTATCAGCTGACACAACAGAAGACACAGTAGGAACTTGTGTAGCACTTGGATGAACATGAGTAGCTAAATTAGCAGTGGACTGATAAGCTGGACTGTGATAGTTAGGAGTTACAGGATGATTCATAGGTACTGGAACTTCATTGTATTGAGAAGGCCAGTAACCAAAGCTTTCAGGATCACATGATGGAATATGAGTAGCAGAGCTTGAATCTGTGTAGTGAACTTGAGCCGAAGGTTTACTAGGCACAGTGGACTCATTTCTGAAGTAACACACATCAGCTAGATGGCCTAGTTTGTGACATATCTGACAGGATGGCCTGTACTGAGGTGAGAAACCACAGCCTCGACCTCTTCCTCTGCCATTGAAATACTGAGGATGATAGGCTTAACCAGTCGAAACTCCTCTTCCCATTGATGCAGACAATGGAGAATTATTATAAGCTTGAGTAGTATATGCTAAGTGATCATCTGTTACATATTCTGGATACTGAGACTGTGTATTTGTGTAATGAGCTACAGCCAAGGAATTTGCAAGAAAAGATTTCTGACGTGCTTCTGAATCTAGCAACATGGTAGTAACAGTGTCTAAGTCAAACTTCTGCTTAGTAGCATTAATAATAGCTATCACTGATTCATATTCCATAGTGAGGCCATTTAACATGTGAGATATTCTAGTTGCATCTGGTATTGGCTCTCCTAACAACGCAAGATGATCACAAACAGACTTCAAATTAGCAAGATAGTCACACATACTCAATTCACCCTTTCGCTGATTAGTTAAAAGATTCTTATAGTGAAAAATCTTTGAGTCAAATTTATCAGAATAGAGACGATTCAGTTTTTTCCAAATCTGAGATGATGTTTCTAATCCAACAAGATCAGGAAGTACAGAGGACGTTATTGACGCAAGAAGCCACGACGCAAGAGCAGAGTCAAGTTGCTCATACACATCGAAGTCTGGATTATCAACTTCTAGACCTGATTCAGCACTTCTAACTTTCCGAGCAGGAACACGAATTGATCCGTCAAGATAAGAGAACAGCCGGTGTTGTTTTGCCATAAAATACACCTGCTGCTTCCAGATGAGATAATTTGAGTCGTCAAGTTTCACAGTAATCTTCTTATTGGTGAAATTGCGACTGGACAGGTTTGAATCGCCAGACACCGGAAAAGCACTTGTAGACATTGTTTCTGGTGATTTGTCAATCCGTAAGAGAGGAGACTGATCACCGCCAATGCCTTGAGCTTCCGTTTTCTGGTTTTACACCTAAAAACATAGCTTCGCCGGTGTGTCTATGGCTCTGATACCATGACAATATATCTGAATATGAGATGTGATTCAGAATAGTAGAACCAATCTATTGATAATGGAATGATAGTCTACATTATATAGCAGAGCTAAAGACGTATTACACGTAGAATATACTAGAAGGATCCTAACAGATCACATGCACCACACATCAACTTGTGTGCCACGTCATATTAATGCTAACTAACTGTAAACACGTGAGCTACGTATATCAGCTAACTATTAAGTCTGTTAACAAGGTAATGTGAATCCGTTGGGCCCGCCGGTGACGGCCGGAGCTCCGGTGTCCGGTAAAAGCAACAGCATTTGTAAATTCTATTTTGAGACTGTGGAATTGCGATTTGTTATATTGGGATTGGAATTTTCCCTTATTAATTTTCCCAATTGATTAACATAATCCTTATCAAATTGAGCATATTTTTGTACTCATTTTCTTGCACAAGAGTGATTCAGAGCCGTTGGTTGCTAGTTAAAAGAAGGTAAGAGGAGGTCCAATCGCTGAATTTACAATTCCAAATAATCAAGCATAGGACACAATTGTAAAAAAACGATGAAGTAATGGTAAGACAATACTATGTTTCTCCCTGTTTCTTGAGATCAAAACAGACACAAACCAAGTGATCCTATCCCGTCAAAACAAGGTATAGGCTCCTCACACATAGATGGAACAATCTCTTACTCTTAATGATAGCATCTCACTGTTTGGATAGTTTCTAATACCTTATTTCTAGAAGTGTTGTAATCTCACACCATTTGAGACTAATAGAATTGGTTCAGTGCTGTTTTATTATTTTACAAAAACTCATGTCCTTTTACTTGATATTTTAGTACATCAGTAAAGGTCACTTCAAACAAATTTTAATTGGACTTAATAAGAGAAGTGGGCACAGCACACAAGTTCTTGGCTCTTGGGAGTGACAAGACAAATTTCTTACTCATGTCCAAGTCATTCGGATCCTGTCCCCATGGAAGCTCCCAACTAAAGCAATGAACCAATTGAGCTACCAGAAGTTTAATTGTAATCAAACCCAAGTTCATCCCAGGACATCCTCTGCGACCAGATCCAAATGGCATGAACTCAAAGTCAAGTCCTCGATAGTCGACATTCTTGTCAACAAACCTCTCTGGACAGAAATCTTCAGCATTTAACCAGACCTTAGGATCTCGTCCTATTGCCCTCGAATTGATTAGAATTCGAGTGTTCTTCTTCATGTAGTAACCATCAACGACTGTATCCTCTGTTGACATCCAGCAGGGTATAATCTCATGGTCTCCTTCATCACCACATCTAAATAATGAAGCTTTGCTAAGTCTGTCTCTTCCACCGTCTTGTTCCTTCCTACCACAGTTTCTAGCTCTTCTTGAAGTTTTGTCATAACCCTTGGATGCTTTATTAGTGCACATAATGCCCACAGAACGATAGAGGAAGATGTTTTGTATGCTCCAGAAAACGTGTCTAATAAGAGGGCCTTAATGTTAGTTCGTTCAATACCATAGTTTTGTATCCGTCGACTGTGTGGTGCATCAATGAAAGAAGTATGTCTATGAAGTCTTGTTAGTCCTTTGGGGAGTTAATAGAATCTTCAAGCTCTCCAATCATCTTCTCTAGTATTTCATCAAATGCCTTACTGGTTTTTGTGATGGCTCGTTTTTGTCCCTGACATAGTACAACTCAAATTGAGTGTCATGTGTTTGACAGTTGATAATGAATGACATTAGATAAGAATGACACTACACGTGAGTCTAAAGTATCGGCAAAGTGAATTCATTATATTGTGTTTGGCCCTAACAAATACAAACTGGCTCCTAATCAACAATTACATATCTAAAACAATTAACTACTATTTATAAAGATCAAGATGAATTCTTTAAATATGTCTTATATTAAGAAGGGTAAAAGAGCAAAAATACACATGTGTTTTATCCTTGGGAGCGTCCAGCACCATATGTTTTTTTTGGGAGCAAAAGTGCCCACGTGGTTGGGAAAATGAAGCAAAAATCCCACATTCTGTTATCTGCCGTTATCTCTGACCAGACTTGGAGCTTGTTTACGCGGTGGTGGTCGCATGCGATGAAGGGCTGTCGGAGTGGGTCCAATGCAACATAAAGGTGACGTGCACGTGCAGCGAGGAGGTTAGAACGGAAATGCCGGTGAGGGAGATAAGCTTGACGGTGAAGGATTCCGACAGAAGGACTATAACCGAAAAACAGAGCACGATATGAACCAAGATGCCAATTATGTAGTTTATGCTCAATATATAAAGAGAGAGACAGAGGGAGGGCAAGGTGATACCAAGATGCCAATAATCATTATAATATGTCAGCCAGACATCTATAGTCTCTCAAGCAAGTATTATGGAACATGGAGGAAAGTCAATGGATGGGCCATGGGTTGACTCCTCAACATCTCTTTCAAGCAGCTAGGTAATGATCATTCTTCTTCCATTTGCCATCTTGGAAAATTATATTATTTGAAAGCTGTTTAACTTTGACCTGCCCGCACATCACTCTTAGCAATTTTTTTTACAAAGGTTCTGTTAATGCTAAATAGACTTTATATGAAATATTAATTTTAAATAATTATTAAAAAATAATTCATTACACCTTACTTAAAAATCAAATCAAATACTCCATCTATTTCTTATTATAAGACGACAACTAATAATTCTTACACACCAATAAAAACAGTTAAAGTCAATAAAGTTGTTCTACAATTTAAGTAATTTTCAATATTACCCCTATTAATTGCATTAAACTCTAATATTATATTAATTATTACTCTCACCCACTGTCCTTATTAATTAAAAGCATATAAGGAAAATAATAATAATTAATGTTCCTTGAGAACAAGCAAGTGCCTTATAAAAAGGACTAAATACACTTATTAGTTGGTGGTTTATAATAAATACTACACGAAACGAAGTACTAGAGTTGTGGTTAATATTGTATTGCACTTCCATTGTATGACATTACACTATCTTGCATGTTGCAGGGTATAATGGGATCGAACTAAACTAGCCCTCCATTGATAAAAAAAAGTTAAGCTCATAACCATAAAATTTGATTCAAATTCCATTGACCTTATTTGATTTGTAAATACTACTATAAACACGTTACGGCCTACAATTTTGACAGGGAGGCTTAACGCAGTCTTTTCAACAACAACAAAAAATCAAATTTAAATTTGTTTTAAAATATATATATAAAAATCCTCCTTCTGGTATCGACCACACTCTCTCGTCACTTTATTTCCAATAGGTGTCAGAACTTGCAACCCCTTTGCCCATTAAACTCATCTTCTCCACTGCCATCAAGATTCCCTTATCCATTTTCACTTACTTATTAAGATCTAATTCATAAGAAAATGGATCAAGGAACAAATCTAAACCAAGAATTAAGTCTCAAAAAATAAACCGAGAGAGGTGGGGTAAAAAGGGACAGATCAAAGATTGGTACCAAGATTATGTATAATATCTTCAAAAGATCAAAAGAAAGAAATACAACTTCGAGAGATGAGTCTTTGAATTCAAAAAGGAAGAGAAGAAAAAACCCGAACTCCTCTGGTCTGAATCCTTTCCAAGCGAAAAATAAGGAAGTATTGGAAATATACATTCAGTTGAAAGGCGGGAAAATCCCATTAGGTGTAGGCCTTGCCAAGGCGTTGAGACGAGGGTCGTCGAAAGTGAGGAGAGAGTGTGGTCAAATACAGGGATTGGTCAATAAGAGACGGCGTTAAGGTTTTGTTAGTGGAAAGTCGAGTTGAAAAATTTTAAATATATTAGGGGCACCATGCACATTGAAAAATAGTTTAGGGTGTTAGCTGCACCTTAACAATTCAAAATATGCAACTATCACACATAGGTGTAAAAACTATGAATATAGGTAATGGTACCTAAGACAATACTCTGTTTATCCCTGTTTCTTGAGATTAAAACAGAGACAAACCAAGTGATCTTGCAGCATCAAGACAAGGTATAGGCTCGTTATACATACATGAAACAATCTCTTAGTACTGTTCTCACTGTTTGAATGTATTCTCATTCCTTATTTTCTAGGAGATGTGTTGTGATCTCACCCCCGTATTATATATTCATATGAGTCTAATAGAACTGCTCCGGTGCTATTTTATTATTTTACAAAAACTCGCGTCCGCGCCTTTTACTTATTTTAGTACATCAGTAAAAGGCACTTCAAACAAATTTTAGTTGGACTTGATACGAGAAGTTGGCACAGCACACAAGTTCTTGGCTCTTGGGAGTGTCAAGCTGAATTTCTCACTCATGTCCAAGTCATTCGGATCCTGTCCCCATGGAAGCTCCCAACTAAAGCAATGAACCAACTGAGCTACAACGAATTTAACCGTAATCAAACCCAAGTTTATCCCAGGACATCCTCTGCGACCAGATCCAAATGGTATGAACTCAAAGTCAAGTCCTCGATAGTCGACATTCTTGTCAGCAAACCTCTCTGGACAGAAATCTTCAGCATTGAACCAAACCTTAGGATCTCGTCCTATTGCCCACAAATTGATTAGAATTCGAGTGTTCTTCTTCATGTAGTAACCATCAAGAACTGTATCCTCTGTTGATTCTCGAAGAAGCAATGATCCAGCAGGGTATAGTCTCATGGTCTCCTTGATCACCATATCCAAATAATGAAGCTTTGCTAAGTCTGTCTCTTCCACCATCTTGTTCCTTCCAACCACAGTTTCTATCTCTTCTTGTAGGATTTTCATAACCCTTGGATGCTTTATTAGTGCAGATAAGGCCCACAGAATGATTGTCGTAGAACTTTCTAATGATCCAGCAATCATGTCTAATACAATAGCCTTGATGTTAGTTCGTTCAATGCCATAGTTTTGTCCGTCGACAGTGTGGTGCATCAATGAAAGCATAATGTCTATGAAGTCTTGTCGGTCCTTTGGTGAGTTTATAGCATCTTCATGCTCTGTAATTATCTTCTCCAGTATTACGTCAAATGCTTTGCTGGTTTTTGTGATGGCTCGTTTTAGTCCCTATTAAAGCACAACTCAAATTGATTTAGGGTCCAAATCTAGATCATGCAGTTCAGATCTCATTATAATGAATAGCTTTCAATGCTCATCATAATGATGAGCGTTGAAATTGGTTTCTTCCAGTGTTATATATATCTATTCGATAAATGATAATGACGTTATATAAGAATGGCCCTCCACGGCCGTCTAAAGAAAGAGACTCCATTAGATTAGAGTATCTTATGTATTTTGAATAAATTTTGTTTACCATGTGATAAAAAATTGTGAAAAAGATAAAGAAAGAACTTTAAAAATAAGAAATGACAAAATTGTGTTTCTAATATTTATAATATCTTATAAGTATTAGACATTATTTGTCATTTTTAAAAAAGGAGTTAAGTAAATTTCGATTTTCGCGCGGAATATATCTCACGAGCAATTTTTCCGAAAGTTTTTTTTTGGGTTGATTTTGCCGGAAGTTTTTTTTGAAGCAATTTTGCCCCTCCGTTAGCAACCTCAACGGTCAACTAACCGTTGATCGTTAGGGTTGCTAACGGAGGGCAAAATTGCTCCGTAAAAAAAAAACTTCCGGCGCACAATTGTTCCAAAAAAAACTTTCGGAGACAAAATCGCTACTTAACCCAAAAAAAGTGTTAAAATTGCTATTTATGATATCATATATTTTTTATTCTTATTTATATAATATCTAGGGGTGAAAAAAATACTTAATGATCTTGAAAAATTAAAAACATACATCATAATCTTTAAAAATTATTTTAGGATGTTGAAAAAAATATTTCGAGCAAAAATACTTCAGATCTTGGAAATTGAAAAAAATACTTAATGATCTTGAAAAAATATTTTAGACCTAAAATAATTTTTTAAGATCATTAAGTATTTTTTTCAATACCAAAGATCCTCAACCAATATTTTTTAGTACCCGATCAATACTCAAATATTTTTTCAACATCCTAAAATAATTTTTAAAGATCATGATGTATTTTTTAAATACCGGCGAAGATCCCGAAATATTTTTTTTAGTACCTACAAGATCCGAAATATTTGTTAAAAAAAAAAATCGGTGTTTTTCTCGCGCATGAGACGACAATGGACGCTAAGTTGTAGAGGACTCGAATCCAAATCCGAGATAAAAAAAGGGTACATTTTCATTGATGAGTCATTATTACAAAATTAAATATTAAATATAACAAAAGGGTTAAGTAGCATTTTTGCCCCTAAGTATAGAGTCGAGCAATTTTTCCTCGAAAGTTTTTTTTTGGAGCAATTTTACTCCGGAAGTTTTTGTGTGGAGCAATTTTGCCTCTCTATTAACAACCTTAACAAATAACTAACGGTTGACCGTTAGGATTGCTAACGGAGGGGCAAAATTGCTCCAAAGAAAAACTTTTGGGGCAAAATTGAACCCAAAAAAACTTTCAGGGCAAAATTGCTCTTGGGGGTATACTTCTGGGGCAAAATTGCTACTTAATCCTTTTTAAAATTAAAATTAGGGTAAATGTGCAAAAATACACATGTGCTTTGCCCTCAGGAGCGTCCAACACCATATGCTTTTTTTGGGAGCAAAAATACCCACGTGGTTAAGAAAGTAGAGCAAAAGTCCCATGCCGTTAAAAGACCCAAACGTCCGTCAGTTTGTGTAACTGGAGGTGACGTCCATCTTCTTCCTCTCTCAGCTTCTCGTTCTACCTCGTCCTAATCTCATTTTCAAACATCATTTCCAGGCCGCAAGTAAAGCAAGACACATCATTTCCTTAGTTACGCGCGCGCTCCCACACCACACTAGAGCCATAAAAATGAAACCCCATTTTGCAAACAAAGCCATATCAATTCTCACAGAAAGCCCTATTCTTGATCTCATGAAACAGAGCTTATTTATAGCTAGCCATCAAGTCATCCATTGCATCCAGAAGATCTGGTATGTATATGCATTCATCAGGGAATCATAAACAATTTGTTATAGAAGTAATGAATGCAAAACATTCGACGCTTACTATTTATTATGAAGCCACTTCGTATTTATTGCCATAAAAGCAACAAAGCAACAAGAATAATGGCATACACGCAGATTCATAAGAAATATATATTATATTTCAGCAACAGGTTCTCACTCCCATTGCTCTCAGTTCCCTCGTCGCCTTCATTCATTTCATTATCACCAATTCAAAAACCACATATCATTACACAATAATCCATAAATCCAAAGACGTACATTATGAATTACCTGGATGCCATTCATGACGGGCATGTCGAGGTTCATGAGAATTAGGTCAAAACTTTGGCCTCCTCTATGAATGTCGATGGCTTCTTTCCCATTTCTAGTAGCCTCCACGTGGCTCACTCCAACATCCTTCAACAAAGACTTCCCATAGATCCTCCTTAACACTTCTTGATCGTCAACCACTAGTGCTGTTGACTCCCTTCTTGCCGAACAGCTCTCACCTTCTTCCATTAATTCTCTCTCTCTCTCTCTCTCTCTCTCTCTCTCTCTCTCTCTCTCTCTCTCTCTCTACAGACATAATCATCATTATATATATATATAAATGTGTGTGTATGTGTACACATTCAGATGGTGGAGCGTGCGCGAGTTATTAGTGTCTTGATGATGTATGTATACGTATTATAGCTCGAATCGACTTGGATAGAGAAGAAGGAATGGAGAACTTGTTTCTTTAGAATCTGTTTGGACGGACGAGCAAAACCAGTGGAAGAGGAATGAAGATTTTGTGTGTGTGATATATGATGAGAGACGTGGGAAAGAGATGGTGGGGTATATATAAATATATATTTCTTATGAATCTGCGTGTATGCCATTATTCTTGTTGCTTTGTTGCTTTTTTGGCAATAAATACGAAGTGGCTTCATAATAAATAGTAAGCGTCGAATGCTTTGCATTCATTACTTCTATAATAAATTGTTTATGATTCCTTGATGAATGCATATACACACCAGATCTTCTGGATGCAATGGATGACTTGATGGCTAGCTATAAATAAGCTCTGTTTCATGAGATCAAGAACAGGGCTTTCTATGAGAATCGATGATGGCTTCGTTTGCAAAATGGGGTTTCATTTTTATGGCTCTAGTGTGGTGTGGGAGCGCAGAAGCAGTAACTAAGGAAATGATGTGCCTTGCTTTACTTGCAGCTGGAAATGATGTTTGAAAATGGGATTAGGACGAGGTAGAACGAGAAGCTGAGAGAGGAAGAAGATGGATGAACACGTCACCTCCAGTTACACAAACTGACGGACGTTTGGGTTTATTAACGGCAGTGGGACTTTTGCTCCACTTTCTTAACCACGTGGGTATTTTTGCTTCCAAAAAAAGCATATGGTGGTGTTGGGCGCTCCTGAGGGCAAAACACATGTATATTTTTGCACCTTTACCCTTAAAATTAAATGACACAAGCGTCCTCATGCATTATTAATTTTTAAAGTAACATCTACCCTGGCCGGCGGCAGCGGTGACATACCCCTGCTGCTGCTAGAGCTCCAGCATCAGCTATTGGCTGACCGGCCACCGGATCTCTTACGTCAGTGGAGGTATGTCACTGGCCCGCAGTGGTTGATGGTTGCCAGCCGGCCACCCAGCGAGATATATAAATATATAAAAATAAAAAATGAATCCAAGTTATGACTGGAATTTATTTCATACCTGAAGATCAAATCGCCCAAGCCAAGGCACAAAATCTGCCAGATTAGTAGCTCCAGTGAGCCTCATTCCTTCATTAATATGCCCCTTCAAATCAAGTTGGTCATCCTTGTTACAACCCAATATCATCTTATAGCTAATATTCTCTAAAAGCCCTGACAACACTTGGCTAACGTCCACAACCTCACGCGCCGCCGCAGCTTCCTCAATTGACTTCACAACCGCCTTCACCTCTTCCCTCCTCAGAGGAGCGAAAGACTCCACTTTTGACGCACTGAGAAGATGCAAGGTACACAATTTCCTCATGTTCCTCCAATAAGGCCCATACTCGCAAAACACGATGCCCTTGGATCCATAAGAAACGATGTCGCTGGCTTGAAGCCTCGGACGGCTGGCGAAAACGGTGTCGTTTGTCTTGAGCAACGATTCGGCAGCTTCCGACGAGGAAATTATCACCGCTGGTACTTGTCCTAACCTAAAGGACATGATGGGTCCGTATCTTGTGGCCAAGGATTGCAGGTTGCGGTGGGGGAGTTGACCCAACAAGCGGAGGTTGCCGATGATGGGCAGAGCCGGTGGACCTGGTGGTTGCTTTCTCCGATTCCGGCCATCTCTGCTTTGTTTCCGACGAAGTGTTAGAATGAAGAGAAACGAGAGAAAGATTACTACAGGGATCGCTAACGTTGGAGGATACATGGTTGATGATGAGCTTCAATGAGGTTGCTCCCGTCTTGCGGTGTTCTGGTCAAACTAGGACTTGAGGAAGGGTGTTTCATGAGATCATGAAGTAATGCGATTTTATCAATGAGAATATTTTATTGGGCTGTTCAGATCTCAAACCTGGAAAGTTGAAATAAGGCCCGATTTGATTAAAAAACAAAAACTGATAAATATCTCACGTCTGACTCTTGCTAATTACTATAATGTTGGAGTTAAAGGGGTAAATTTACAGATTGGAACCAAACATATCCATTAAACTTAAGTGAGCCGAACAATGTGAGCCTTAAATTTCTCTTTGGACTATTTTTATAATAAAAGAAATACTTCTTCATTCTTTAATATAAGATTTTTTTTTTTTGTAAAAAAAAAAATCTATTTATCTAATTTTAAAAAAAAAAATTAGGGCAAGAGTAGTTGGTTCGGCTTTAAAATCATTTATTGCCTCTATTAATTCTAAATGTACAACTAAACAAAATAAAGTAATGGGCTCCCTGTTTCTTGAGATCAAAACAGAAACAAACCAAGTCATCCTATCCCGTCAAAACAAGGTATTGGCTCCTCACACATACATGGACAATCTCTTACTCTTAATGATAGCATCTCACTGTTTGGATAGATTCTAATACCTTATTTCTAGAAGTGTTGTAATCTCACACCATATGAGACTAATAGAATTGGTTCAGTGCTGTTTTATTATTTTACAAAAACTCACGTCCTTTCACTTGATATTTTAGTACATCAGTAAAGGTCACTTCAAACAAAATTTAACTGGACTTAATACGAGAAGCGGGCACAGGACACAAGTTCTTGGCCCTTTGGGAGTGACAAGCCAAATTTCTCACTCATGTCCAAGTCATTCGGATCCTGTCCCCATGGAAGCTCCCAACTAAAGCAATGAACCAATTGAGCTACCAGAAGTTTAATTGTAATCAAATCCAAGTTCATCCCAGGACATCCTCTGCGACCAGATCCAAATGGCATGAAAAGTCAAGTCCTCGATAGTCAACATTCTTGTCAACAAACCTCTCTGGACAGAAATCTTCAGCATTTAATCAGACCTTAGGATCTCGTCCTATGGCCCACAAATTGATTAGAATTCGAGTGTTCTTCTTCATGTAGTAACCATCGACGACTGTATCCTCTGTTGACATCCGGCAGGGTATAATCTCATGGTTTCCTTCATCACCACATCTAAATAATGAAGCTTTGCTGAGTCTGTCTCTTCCACCATCTTGTTCCTTCCAACCACAGTTTCTAGCTCTTCTTGAAGTTTTGTCATAACCCTTGGATGCTTTATTAGTGCACAGAAATCCCACAGAACGATAGAGGCAGATGTTTCGTATGCTCCAGAAATCATGTCTAATAAGAGGGCCTTAATGTTAGTTAGTTCAATGCCATAGTTTTGTCCGTCGACTGTGTGGTGCATCAATGAAAGAAGTATGTCTATGAAGTCTTGTTGGTCCTTTGGGGAGTTAATAGAACCTTCATGCTCTCCAATGATCTTCTCTAGTATTTCATCAAATGCCTTTTGTGATGGCTCGTTTTAGTCCCTGACATAGCACAACTCAAATTGAGTGTTATGTGTTTGACAGTTGATAATGAATGAAATTAGATAAGAATGACACTACACGTGTGTCTAAAGTCACGGCAAAGAGAATTCATTAGATTTTGAGCATTTCATGTATTTTGAATAAATTTGGTTTGATCATGTCAAAAAAAAAAACGAAAATGAAAAGACACAAAAATACTCGCCAAATTTTAATATTTCCAAACTAATTCAGTGGAATTTTTAAATGTTATGAAAAGGCATATATGCCCTCACTTAAAATATTAAAAAAAAAAAAAAAAAAAAACATCAACCATCCCTTGCCTGCTGGTCTCCAAAGTTTTGACGTCGGCGGCCGGCTATAGACAAATAAAGTTCCTAATGCAATTTTGGAATTTCCAAAACAATAGTAATAAATAGTGAAACCGAGGTAGTAAACAAGGGGCGTGTTGCTCATTATTTACTAGAGTAGTTTGTTTATCAAATATCAAAATGTAAGAGTAGTTAATAATGAAACGAAAGTAGTATACATTTTATAAGGTTAAACCTACTACAGGTCTTCATAGTTTTAATGAGTTTTTATTTTGCTCACTAAACTTTTAATAAGTTTTAGGCTTGGTCCCTATATTTTATTGAGTTTTGATTTTGATCCCTACATATAAATCATATCAGTCTTAAGCATTATTGTCAAACTCTCTAAGTTTAGCGTTTTTACTTTTTTAACTTACAAAATCAAGTTGAGTCATTGGTAAATTTGTGATTATTGTAAACTCGGTTAAACTTACGAGTTAATATACCAAGGTTACCGGTTTTACATTTCTAACTTACAAAATCATGTTAACTCACCTTCAAACTCATGTTAACTTCTTTAATTTCAACATGTTCAAATGATTTAATTATAAATTTTATAGAAATTTCTTTGTTAAATATGATAAATTATTAATGTTGATAGATTTAATTTCAAATATTTGAATTTAAAAAATATTTAAACCAAATTGTTGGTATTTTTTATATTTTAATTAGACATTATTAATATATATTTAAAGGTAAAAATAAATTTTTACAAGTTTATGATTCGAGTTCACAATACGAGTTTACCTCACTGTCATGAGTTCCTGGGTCTTAAGTAGTTGTCCATGTCAACCTACTTAATAATGTTAATGCCACATTAACAAAGTTAATATCCTTGAGTTAGTATTTAAGTCTTTACAAAACTGTAAAAACCAAAGTGTATCAAGAATAGACCCCCGCCCCGGGGGGATTGGGTTAACAAAATCAAAACATGGTAAAAGTTTTCCAAATTACACTACTAAAAATATTAAAATAGCGATAGAATTTATGAGGGGAAAAAATTAGTCCTGAAGATCAAATTTGCAATGGAAAAAAATTTTCCAGATTACAATTTAAAATAAAAACAAACCCATTGCAAACTTTTGCAATAGAAAACAGATTACGTCACAACTTACAATGGAATTCAAATTTTGTGCAATTTGCAACAGAAAAACAAATCCGTTGCAAACTTTTGCAACAGAAAATGGATTCCGTCACAATTTGCAACGGAAAAACAAATCTATTGCAAAAGTTTGCAACGGAAAACAAAATCCGTTGCAAAAGTTTGCAACGGAAAACAAAATCCGTTGGAAATTTTGAAATGGAAAACAAATTATGTCGTAATTTGTAACGGAATTTTTATTTTGTTGAAAATTTTTAAAATGTGACTAATAATCAAATGTTAAAGCTTTCGTAGACCATTTGAGATTATCATTATATTTAATATATATTAATTTTTTCCAATATATATATATATATATATTGGTATAAAATGTACAATAAATTATGTTGTTCATAAACCATACATAATATAACTAAAAATTTTCTTAGAATCACACATCATCCAAGCCACGTGTATTCAATGTTACTATAACATTAAAAGACCTATAATATATACTATAAAAGATAGTATTATTCATGAGTCAGTAACAATATATAATACCTCTTATTACATTTATACACAATTAATACATAAGTTAATTAATGTTTGTTTCTATTAATTCATTATCTCTCCCTTTTAACCACTATATACATTCATTGTCACTCAAACAAAATATCTTGTTTCCACTCTAACATTATTGTCTAATTTAGACTATCATAATTACTGACAAATTTCACCAAACATTTACTAACGCAATTTAACCGGCCATCGGCCATGTTGAAATGTAACACATTACATATAGATGTAACGATTGTCATAAAAATCATTCATCACATAAATACATTCTCTCAAATGTATACTTGATTAACTATGTATATAGTTGTTGATAGCACAAGTAAAATACAACACTATCTCTAATTATCTATACAAGATCTCATTCTTTATGTAATTTATAGTATAAATGAGATTTTATAAAAAGGACATTGTTAATATGTTTTAGAAGGAAATAAATTTAATTAAATGGCTACTTAGATTCTCTTTGACAAGCATAGTTATTTGAAGAGAAATATATAGTAGTGAGCCTCTATAATAGGTATGGTCTCTCACTATATTCATCTCTTAGGCAGATTCTATCTTAAAAATATAAAGATTTGACTATGGGGTTTTGGCCTAATGGCATTCATGTTATCGGATTCGGTTTCCCTTCACTTCCCATCTCAAGTTCTTAGCTTTTGTATGAAAATTAGAATGGCAAGCATATAACATTTTATAAAATAATATTTTATATTTTTCTTAATTGTAGTTGTGGAGTATTTCCGAAACTGAATTTATTTTCACATTTTAATAGTAATTTTGTAGAATGTTAAATCCTATCCAAAGATTGAGGAGGGAAGTGAAGAAAATCCAAATCTCATGCTGCCTCTGGTAATCTCAAAAGAATTGAACAAGACAATATATAAAGAATTTTTAAAATGTTGTCCGTTTGGATCCTCTTATTTTTAAATTTTTAAAAGCCTACTTTTAAGATAAAGTAAAAAAAAAAAACTTTTAAAAAAAAAGCTTAAAAATTTAAGCTCTTTTTTTTTCATTATAAAATAAAAAATCTTATAATTATAAGAAATTTATATAAAATTCTTTGATCTAACTTATATTTATAAGTAGAAGATAAAAAAAAAATAACTAAAAACAAAAAAACTTTAATTTTGAAATGGGATGATAAAGTCAATAAATAGGGAGTGATAAAAAAGAGGAATGAATAAAATGAAACAAAAGCAGATGAAGCTACACGACACTCGTAATTTTCAAAGAAAAATTAATTCCCGTCTCAGCAATGTGTGACCCACCTAAAAAATGGGTATTTGCAAGAAGCCGAAGCAGGCAATTCTCGTTGACCAAAAAAAAAAGAAAAAAGCGGGCAATTCTACGCCTTACTCCCTCCAAAAATTTTGCACTTCCCTCCATTGAACCTAAACATATTTGCCCTTTTGCTGAAGCTTCAAACCCTAACAAATCGGTGTATTCTTAAGTTCGATTCTCAGTTCCGTCCCTCCCGTTTTGCTGAGTACGTGTATTCTGCCATCGTTGCCTCACTTGATTATTTACCACTGCTCACAACTTCAAACGCAATCTTCGCTTCCTGGCAGATATATTTCCAAGCGACAAATCCCACTGTTCCGAACCCAACTCCAACTCTGGTCTCTCCTTCTGTCGCTTTGTCTGGTAATTGTTTTTCCTGTCACATTTTCCTTTTCTTCTTACTCTTTTGTTGGCTCCGATTGAACTAGCATTGAGTGATTTTTTAAAATTCTTCAGATAACAATGAACATTTCCTTTTAGTTTGCCGGCTTTCTTTTTTCTTTCTATTTTTCCTAGGAATGAATTTTATATGCAAAGCTTTATCATCTCAGTTCTTACTTCACAGTTACCGTGCAATAGTTTCAATTGACTCTTTAACTGCTTCAGAGAAAGTTATCTGAGACACACAACTTAAGACTGCGGTTTGAGAAGGGGCACTTTGCTTTGCTTATTTGTGTATCTGTTAGGATGCTTCAAGTCTTACATGTTCTGTTCTGTCTACTTCAGGTTCAATGTTGCTGTAAAATGCGCAACAATAACTCCAGGTCAGTTTTTCTTGCCTTTATTGAACAAAATGTTCTGTTCCATGATTTATTAGCAAACAATCGTACTTAGAATTTGGCTCAAATGAGTGTCCCCGTTCATGCATATTATATAGTATTTTACATTGTGCATGCCATGTTGGTGGCACTGCTAAATTTTGATTTTATCATAATTTTTTCATGGATCAAACTCTTTTTCCCTCTATTTCAACCTTTCAGATGAGACCAGAGTCAAAGAATTTGGACTGAAGTCAATGTGGAGGAGCCCCAATGGCACAATTAGAAACATCTTAAATGGTTTGTGATATATTTACTAGCTTTAAAACATTAGAATGCACGTGTAGCCTTGTGGAGTTTTTTTGTCATGTTTCTTCATGTTATAAAGAGGACTATGTTTGTTGCGGATGGGATGTAATAAGCTCAAGCAGATATTCTTTTCTTGGGAAAAACAGCTTCATTGATTTTACTTGTAGGATTTCTATGTTTTGCAACTTATTTTGGAAATACAGAAGCGGATCCTACATGTATCTTGCTCGTAATTGTAGTTATTCTCTTCATTGGATGAATTGTGCTGATTGAAACTAAAATACAATGAAGTTGCTAATATAGACATTTATAACTATTTGATGGGCACATTATATAAGCTAATGATATTGGTGGGCTTTATTTTGTTGATTCAAAAGGATGTGAACCTTTTCTGTTTTGTCAACTGCATTGGCCATCTATCAGGCACACTTAACTTGGGAATGAATATGTTGAGGGGATGCTATGAAATATTGGATTTTTGTGGTAGCTTTATGAGTGTAAATGTTTACTAATTCTTGCTAACTGGCTCTCGTTTTACATTATGTGCATTGAGCAATCTCATTCTATCATACATACCAAGATTGTCACTAATACATGCTTCATGCGATAATTGAGCTTGAATTGTTCAATGTTAAATATGCCTCACAGGCCTTCTTTTCCTTAATTTCTTATTTTTTTTTAGATTTCACTTGTGCTAATTCAACTTTCTTTAGTTTACAGGTTGGAAAAAACATATTTATTGGTAGGCATGCTTTTGGTGATCAGTATCGTGCTACTGTTTTGTTTGTTTTATCAAAATTCTAGCATACTTGTTTGTTTGTTTTTTTGGTTTTTTTTTTTTTTTTTTTTTTTTTTTTGTCTCATGAAGCAATTTGCTTTTAGAAATTTACATTCACTCATAGGTGATTCAACTCTGCTTCAGGTATGAGCATAGGCTCATCGATGACATTGTGGCATATGCACTCAAGAGTGAAGGTGGATATGTTTGGGCTTGCAAAAATTATGACGGTGATGTCCAAAGTGATTTACTTGCTCAAGGTGATTTAATAGCTTATTCTCTGTCCAGAATGATAAATACGGTAATATATTTGATGTTAGCAAGCAACATAAGTGGATCATTCAGTAGGCTTTTTTTTCTTTTCTTTTTTTCAATTTTTGGTTTTGAATTTTGAGTTTGGCTAAGTTTTACCAGCAAAAAATGCATCACATCCTAGGACGCAGGCTCAGCCATCTTTTAAATTAGTTTTTGTGCAGGCTAAGTAAACTCTTCTGTACATTGAACATTCTAAAATTTGGTAATATCTGTAGTTCCTACCTGGTTGGAAGGATTTGTAAAATCAGGTTTTTTGAAGTCTTTTTGTCATGTGCAGGTTTTGGCTCGTTGGGCCTCATGACTTCTGTGCCGGTTTGTTTTTTGTTTTTTCCTTAATCTGTAATTTTATGTTTGTTAATATATTGAATTTTGTAAGCTTCTTCCAAGGTCTTGTGTTATGCCCTTTTAGTAATCTAAAAGGGGGAAAAAATCTGTATTTTGGTTACTGGACATATGCGTATTTAATAAAATTTTTGCAAGTTATCTTCTGATGGAAAGACATTAGAAGCCGAGGCAGCCCATGGAACGGTAACTCGACATTTCCAGCTTCATCAAAAGGGACAGGAAACTAGTATTGCTTCCCCATTTGCATGGACGCGAGGACTGGAACACAGGTATTCTGTCACTTTATTCAGAATTTATAATCGCTGCTGGCATTTCCATTCCCTGTGTTTCTTCATTTTCTTTTGTGTGCATGCTCTATGAACATCGTTTTGAATTATAATCCCCTGTAATGGATCGAGGGTCTGCCGTACATTGGTGCATGCAGCTTGTGCACTTAGAGCCTTTCAATTCTGCCCTTTTGTTTTCTTTCACACTTTTGTCAGAGCAACCAACAGAAAAATATCTGTTGAAACTATCCGTTTTCAAGAGATTTTTAGACGTATATTAAAAAAATCCTTTTTTAAGATTTTTTTTAAAAAAAATCCATTTTGCTAGAACGTTGTTCATGATTATAATGGAAGTATGGAACAAATGCTTTTGAGCTATCTGCTGCATGGCATAGGCATAGGGTGGTGCTCCTTGCACGACCTGTTTCATATCTTTATCTCACCGTCCTTTTCCTCCTATTTTCTTCTGAATATTGTTCTTGTCATATCTCTGTTGTGTGTATCAGGGCCATGCTAGATAACAATGAGAGATTACAGGATTTTACTCATAAGTTGGAGGCTGCATGTGTTGAGACGGTGGAGTCTGGAAGGATGACCAAAGATCTTGCTATTCTGATTCATGGACCTAAGTAACTCTTCCTTCTCCAGTAACTCTATTTGCATATTCACATTCCCTTTACATTATCACTCCCTGTTCCATTTAAATTAAGTTTTAAAAATAAACTTACTTCCTAATGTTGTATTTGCAAATGAGCTTAAAAGGGTGAGACAGCAGCAGGAAGCTACGACACAGCTAGTGAATCAGCAAGCGGAGATGATGAAGATGTAGGAACAGCTCCAGTCTCTATTGAAGGACAAGTCTCTATTGAAGGACAAGCAGGAAAACAACAAAGATAAGCTGTCGGCTCCTGGTGGTGATGATGAGCATATAGACATTATTTTTTGTTTTTGTGTAGTCTAGTTTATTTTGTTGGCAACATTATTGTTTATACTTTGTTTTCTTTATGTATAATTTTTTAGGATTGCTACTGTTGTTTTTTCATATACACTTTTTTTAATATATTATTGAGTATTGTTTATTTCGTAATATTTTTCCATTTATTTGAGTGATTGTTGAGAAACAACCCTAATAATTATAATATTTTTTTAGAAATAATTCCTCAATTTGCAATGCAATTCTTTCTATGTTCTGTTGCAGATTATCACATTATTTATGACGAGATATTATTATTATTATTTTTTCTAATTTTTGAATTTGCAACGGATTTAGGGATTTTAATTTCGTTGCAATTTGCAACGGATTTTGTTCTGTTGCAATTTGCACAGATTTTGTTTCATAGCAATTTGCATTGACTTTTGTTCTGTTACAATTTTTGTTCTGTGGCAATTTGCAACAAAATATTCTTCTGTTGCAATTTGAAACCGATTTATATTCCGTTGCAATTTGCGACGGAATTGCGACAGATTTTGGTTCCGTCGCAAATTGCGACGGAAGACACAAAAGCAAACGACCAATTTTGCAATGGAAATTTTCCGTCGCAAATTCTGTTGCAAAAGCTGTTTGCAATAGATTTTGTCACTAAATCCTTTTTTTTTTGGTAGTGTTAAAAGCTCCAACTAGCCTCATTGCTTCATGAATATACCTCTTCAAATCTTCATGAATATACCTCTTCAAATCAAGTTGGTCTTCCCTTTTACATTCCATTATCATTTTATACACAATATTCTCTACAACCTCTGACACCAACTGGCTATCATCCATGACCTCACGTTGCCGCAGCTTCTTCAAGTGACTTCACCACCACCCGCAATTCTACCCTCCTCACAGGAGCGAAAGACTCCACTTTTGACGCACCGAGAAGATGTAAGGTACACAATTTCCTCATGTTCCTCCAGTAAGGCCCATACTTGCTGAATACCATGCCCTTGGATCCATAAGTGACGATGTCATTGGCGTAAAACTTCGGATGGCTGGTGAAAATGGCGTCGTTCGTCTTGAGTAGCGATTCGGCAACTTCCGATGAGGAAATTATCAACGTCGGTACTTGTCCTAACCAAAAGGACATGATGGGTCCGTATCTTTTGGCCAAGTGTTGCAGGTCGCGGTGGGGGAGTTTACCCAACAGGTAGAGGTTGTCGATGAGAATCCACATGGCATGCTTATAATTACATACTTATACCTCTAATTAGAGGTATAAGCATGTTTTTTTATATTTTTTTAACTTTTTTATATATTGTATTTATTTAGATTTAAAGTATATCTTTAACTAAAGAGATTTTTTTTACACCCGATCTCAAATTAATTAATTTTCGTTCGCATTTATCCGTAATAACACCGATTATGAAAATTAATTAATTTGAGATACTTTAGTGCAAAAAAATCTCGAAAACTGCATATACTTTAAATCTAAATAAATACAATATATAAAAAAATTAAAAAAACATGTTTATACTTCTAATTAGAGGTATAAGCATGTAATTATAAGCATGTCATGTGATGTCGATGATGGGCAAACTCGGTGGACTTGGTGGTGGCTGTCTCCGATTCTGGCGATATCTGCTTCGTTTCTGATGCTGTGTTAAAATGAAGAGAAACGAGAGAAAGATCACTGTAGGGATTGCTATTGTCAGCGGATACATGTTTGATGATATGCTAATTCAATGAAATTGCTTCCGTCTTGCAGTGTTTTGATCAGAGTAGGACTGGAGGATGGGTCTGGGTATTTCATGGGTTCGGATACTCTCATTATCAAACTTTCCCCTCATCCCTCAAAGTAAATATACACCATTGATTTCACTTAATCTTGGCCATTCATTTTTTTTAATATTTTAAGGTACTGACGGGCATTAAAAATATACTTTAGGATACTAACCTAGCATCGAAAAAATACTTCATAATTTTGAAAAAATATCCTGAAGTATATTTTTAGTACCAGCCACTACTTTGAAATATTTTTTCAAGATCCTAAAATAATTTTTCAAGATTATGAAGTATTTTTTTTTTCTGTACCAAACAATATCCTTTTAATATTATTTAGTACGCTAGAATATTTTTTCAAGATCCAAAAATAATTTTTAAAGATAATAAAGTATTTTTTTTTAGTACCAATCAGTATCCTAAAATATTATTTAGGATGCTTAAGGCTCAACATTCAAGCAAATGATTACGAGAATTATGGCTCTAAAACTGAAAACATATGATTTTAGGACGCCTAAAATGAGTTATTTGGCGCCCATTGGGAATTTTTTTTGGCACCTGGTGAAAATTTTGGGACTTTTTGGCATTCTAAAATTATTTGGGACGCCGATGTTTAGGACGCCAAAAATCAATTATTTATTGCATTTTGGGAGTTTTGTTTGGCACCAAGGGAAATTTTGGCGTCCCAATCTTGATTTATGATGCCAAAAATGATTTTTAAGGCATCCCAAACTCATCGTCTTTTACGAGTCAAGCCCACTCTTCGTGCATCACTTGACCTCACCAAAAGACACCAAACCACATTCTCTTCATTCATCACCTCACCTAGGGGCGGAGCCAAAAAATGACATTAGGGGGGGAAATACAGACAAGGACCCAAAGTTTCAGGAATCATACTTTAGCCTCATAAAAATTTAAATATTTTCATTTTAGTCCCTATATGACACCTTTATTAGGGACTAAAGTAAAAATATTGAAATTTTTATGAGGCAAAAATATGATTCCCTGAAATTTTGGGTCCTTTTCTATAATTTGAGGGGGGGGGCACCCCTAGCCCCCCTTAATCCGCCCCTGACCTCACCCACTCTCTCACACGAGCACCTCACCCACTGTCGCTCGCCGCTCGATGTTTCGCCCGCCCACCAGCCCGTCGTTGCCTCACCTGTCGTCGCCTCGCCATAGTTCGCTCGCTTCCGTCATTCGCTCGATCTCATTCAACCTCAATCTCATTCTCTCCTCCGCTTCTCCTCTGATTCAAGCGGCCTTCAGTTTCCCCTGCCTCTCGCTGCCATAAGAAGTTATGATTACGGTAATGGCATCTACAGGTTGTAGATCTATAGCTCTGGGTTGCAATGGTTGACAGATCCAACAACGATGAGGCGCGGCGCTGCCAGATCTGGGTTGCAATAACCACACCATTGTAAGTTTCGTTTTTGATTCTCCTTCTTCAATCTCTTACTATTTGTATTTCAATCCTTCTTCGATCGAACAATCTTCCAACTCCCAATCAAGATGTTCCTGGTTTCACTATTGGTTCTATGCGTTTTAGACGAAATCAAATGTCTGTTTCATGTACTGATTTTACTTGGTTTTATCACTCCTATGCATTATGATAGTGCTTGATTTATTTGCAAGTTAAATGTTGTTTTCACCTTTATCAGTGAACTAAAGGTGTGGTTCTGTCAAAGCATAGAATGAAGAGTTTTCAAGTTAGTTTGATTTGAGTTCATATGTTTGTTCCAGTGCTTGCAATTGATGGTAGAACTGAAGGTGTTCTAGTTTTTCAAGCATAGAATGCCTCCGGCTTCACACGTGTGTGTGTGTGTTTTTTTTTTTTTTTTTTTTTTTTAAAAAAAAAACTTTACAACGTCCCAAAACATTTTAGGATGCCAAAAAAGCTTTTTATGATGTCCCAAAAACATTTTGGGACGCCAATTTTCCGACGTCCCTTTTTTTGGACGTAAAAGGGCTTAAAAAACGGATATAAAAGGCATTATCTATAGTAGTGACATATCTAAAACAATTAACTACTATTTATAAAGATTAAGATCAACTCTTTAAATATGTTTTATATTTAGAACATGAGGGAATAATTGGTTTGTCTATAAAATTATATATTTCCTCTTACATGCAGTAGATGTAGAATTAATCAAAGATCATAGGCTTGCTTTTCTTTTACCTTCCATTATTATTCATCTTTTCTTTACACATTCTTATTACTCTCCAATTTTTTCATTGCTAAGGAAATAGTCCAACTAATGAGACAGCATGTGACAACTAAATATTGACTTGTCAAAATTCGCCCACCATCATTGCTGCCACCACCTCCACCATGAGAAAGTCATCCCCGTTGCCACTATGGCCTCCTCCTCCGCTGCTACCACATCACTGTTACTGTCACCTCCACCACTACATCCACCGCCATTAGACAATTCTCGGCAAGGTAACGTGGTATAATGAGGCGGCACATGGCTCTTAGCAATTGTTTTTTACAAAGATTCTGTTAATGCTAAAATAGACTTTGTCTGAAATTTTAATTTTAAATTATTTTAAAAAATAATTCATTGCACTTTACTTAAAAATAAAATCAAACACTAGACTTGTAATTAATATTGCATTGCACTACCATTGCATCAGAGGCGGACCGAGGTTATATAGAAGGGGGGCAAGTACCCCCCCTTAAATTTAAGATTTTCTTAAAAAATAAAAATAATACATATTTAAATGATTGCCCACCCTTAAATTAAATGCTCACTCTTAATACATCAAGACTGCACTTCGTAATCAGATGGAGGATGAATGGTTGAATGATTATTTAGTGTCTTATAATGAAAAAGATGTATTTGATAGCATTGATAATAAGACAATTATGATGGAATTCCAAAAAATAAGGCCTAGAATGATGACATTGTAATTATTTTTATTGTAATATACTTTTGTTATTAAAATATATGTACTTGAACTTATTGAGTGTTCACCCTTCATTATAATTTATGTAACTGCATTTTTAACAACACTTAGCCTTACTTTTCTAAATGACAGGTTTGTAAAATAATTATCTATCTTATTACATCATCAGTGTTCACTTAATTTCATGAATTGTTTTTTTTTCTTATTTATATTCTTTTGTTTTTTAATGCATTTAAAACTTTTCTTAAAATTTTTTTTTTTTTTTGGAAGGCGCTTTCAATTTTTTTTCCTTCCCAAACCCCCACCACACTCACTCCTCACTTTATTTCCAATGGTACCCCTTCGGTAATTTCTTGGGTCCGCCCTTGCATTGCATGACATTACACTATATTGTAGGATGCAATGAGATCGAACTAAATTGGCCTTCAGTTGATAAAGAAGTTGGCTCATAATCATAAAATTATGGTTCAAATTCCATTAATGTAAAAACCTTATTATTAGAAGGCGATATATAAATACATCTATAATCACGTGCACCTTACCGTCCTAAAATTTTGACCGGGAGGCCTTAACGCAGTCTTTCAATTTTTTTTTTTTTTTTTTAAAAAACTTCCTCCTTCTGGTATCCACCACCACACTCACTCCTCACTTTATTTCCAACAGGTGTCAGTACTTGCAACCCCTTTGCCCATTAAACTCATCTTCTCCACTGCCATCAAGATCCCCACTGTCCATTTTCACATAATTATTTGGATCTAATTCAGAAGAAAATGGATCAAGGAACAAATCTAAACCAAGAATTAAGTCTCAAAATAAACCGAGAGAGGTGGGGTAAAAAGGGACAGATCAAAGATTGGTACCAAGATTATGTATAATTAATACCTTCAAAGGATCAGAAGAAAGAAATACAACTTCGAGAGATGAGTCTTTGAATTCAGAAAGGAAAAGAAGAAGAAACTCGAACTCCTCTGGTCTAAATCCTTTCCAATCGAAAAATAAGGAAGTATTGGAAATACACATTCAGTTGAAACGCGGGAAAGGCCCATTAGGTGTAGGCCTTGCCAAGGCGTTGAGACGAGGGTCGTCGAAAGTGAGGAGAGAGTGTGGTCAAATACAGGGAAGAAGGAAGTTTTTTGGTCAATAAGAGACGGCGTTAAGGTTTTGTTAGTGGAAAGTAGAGTTCAATTTTAAATATATTAGGGGCACCATGCACATTGAAAAATAGTTAAGGGTGTTAGCTGCACCTTAACAATTCAAAATACGCAACTATCACACATAGGTGTAAAAACTATGAATATAGGTAATGGTACCTAAGAAAATAATCTGTTTATCCAGGTTTCTTGAGATTAAAACAGACAAACCAAGTGATCCTGTAGCATCAATACAAGGTATAGGCTCGTTATACATACATAAAACAATCTCTTAATTAGTACTGTTCTCACTGTTTGAATGTATTACCATTCCTTGTTTTCTAGGAGATGTGTTGTGATCTCACACCCGTATTATATATTCATATGAGTCTAATAGAACTGCTCCGGTGCTATGTTATTATTTTACAAAAACTTGCGTCCTTTTACTAAATATTTTAATATATCAGTAAAGGGCACTTCAAACAAATTTTAATTGGACTTCATACGAGAAGTTGGCACAGCACACAAGTTCTTGGCTCTTGGGAGTGTCAAGCTGAATTTCTCACTCATGTCCAAGTCATTCGGATCCTGTCCCCATGGAAGCTCCCAACTAAAACAATGAACCAATTGAGCTACAACGAATTTAACCGTAATCAAACCCAAGTTTATCCCAGGACATCCTCTGCGACCAGATCCAAATGGTATGAACTCAAAGTCAAGTCCTCGATAGTCGACATTCTTGTCAGCAAACCTCTCTGGACAGAAATCTTCAGCATTGAACCAAACCTTAGGATCTCGTCCGATTGCCCACAAATTGATTAGAATTCGAGTGTTCTTCTTCATGTAGTAACCATCAACAACTGTATCCTCTGTTGATTCTCGAAGAAGCAATGATCCAGCAGGGTATAGTCTCATGGTCTCCTTGATCACCATATCCAAATAATGAAGCTTTGCTAAGTCTGTCTCTTCCACCATCTTGTTTCTTCCAACCACAGTTTCTATCTCTTCTTGTAGGATTTTCATAACCCTTGGATGCTTTATTAGTGCAGATAAGGCCCACTGAATGATAGCCGTAGAAGTTTCTAATGATCCAGTAATCATGTCTAATACAATAGCCTTGATGTTAGTTCGTTCAATGCCATAGTTTTGTCCGTCGACAGTGTGGTGCATCAATGAAAGCATGATGTCTATGAAGTCTTGTCGGTCCTTTGGTGAGTTTATAGCATCTTCATGCTCTGTAATTATCTTCTCTAGTATTACGTCAAATGCTTTGCTGGTTTTTGTGATGGCTCGTTTTAGTCCCTATTATAGCACAACTCAAATTGATTTAGGGTCCAAATCTAAATAGTTGAAATGTTATTTCAACTGTGCAGATATCACTATAATAAATAACTCTCCGTGCTCATCATAACAATCAGCGTTAAAATTGGTTTCGTCCACTGTTATATATCTATTCAAGAATGGGCCTACACGATGGTCTAAAGAAAGTGACTCCATTAGATTCAGAGTATATTATGTATTTTGAATAAATTTGGTTTAATCATGTCACAAAAAATTGCGAAAAAGACAAAGAAACAACTTTAAAAATAAGAAATGACAAAATTGTTTTCTAATATTTATAATATCATATAAGTATTAAGCATGATTTGTCCTTTTTTAAATTAAAATTAAATAACACAAATGACAACAAACTTTTTTTTTTTTTTAAAAAAAAAAAGTAACATCCACCCCTCATTAGTGCTCGGCGGCAGCGGTGACATACCTCTGCTGCTGCTAGAACTCCAGCATCAGCTATTGGTTGACCGGTCATCGGAGCTCTGACGTCTGCAGGGGTATGTCATTGGCCGTCGGTCGTGTTGGTTGCCAGCTGGGCATCCAGCAATATATATATATCACTCTAGTCTTATTTATAAGTTCCTTTTGACCAAATCATACATACCAAGGAGAGGTAGGTAGTTTAATGATTATGGGGTAAATTTTCAACTTTATCCTAATTTATGAATGGGTACTTTTTAACTTTTTATTTTCTCTATTTTTATTGGTACAATAATATGAGAAAAATTGTCACAATTTCATTTATTTGGTTAAAAGGACTTAATAAATAGGTATATATATATATATATAAGAAAATAAAAAATGAATCCAAATTATGACTGAATTTATTTCATACCTGAACATCAAATCGCCCAAGCCAAGGCACGAAATCTGCCAGATTAAACGATCCAATGAGCCTCATTCCTTCATTAATATGCCCCTTCAAATCAAGTTGGTCATCCTTGTTACAACCCATTATCATCTTATAGGTAATATTTTCTATAAGCCCTGACACCACCTGGCTCACGTCCACAACCTCACGCGCCGCCGCAGCTTCCTCAACTGACTTCACAACAGCCTTCACCTCTTCCCCCCTCTGAGGAGCGAAAGACTCCACTTTTGACGCACTGAGAAGATGCAAGGTACACAATTTCCTCATGTTCCTCCAATAAGGCCCATACTCGCAAAACGCGATGCCCTTGGATCCATAAGTAACGATGTCGCTGGCTTGAAGCCTCGGACGGTTCGCGAAAACGGCGTCGTTTGTCTTGAGCAACGATTCGGCAGCTTCCGACGAGGAAATTATCACAGCTGGTACTTGTCCTAACCTAAAGGACATGATGGGTCCGTATCTTGTGGCCAAGGATTGCAGGTCGCGGTGGGGGAGTTGACCCAACAAGCGGAGGTTGCCCATGATGGGCAGAGCCGGTGGACCTGGTGGTTGCTGTCTCCGATTCCGGCCATCTCTGCTTTGTTTCCGACGAAGTGTTAGAATGAAGAGAAACGAGAGAAAGATTACTACAGGGATCGCTAACGTTAGAGGATACATGGTTGATGATGAGCTTCAATGAGGTTGCTTCCGTCTTGCGGTGTTCTGGTCAAAATAGGACTTGGGGAAGTGTGTTTCATGAGATCATGAAGTAATGCGGTTTTATCAATGAGAATATTTTATTGGGCTGTTGTTCATATTTCAAACCTGGAAAGTTGAAAGAAGGCCCAATTTGATTAAAAAACAAAAACTGATAAATATCTCACGTGTGGCTCTTGCTAATTATTATAAGGGTAAAGGTTTAAAAATACAAATGTCTAATACTAAATGTTTTTTTTTTTTTTTAACTTCAATAGGTGACGGTGGAGCTTCCACCGGATTACCATCTGGGGTCACTGGAGTGGGTTCCACTTGCTTCTTTGTCTCATTAATCTCATTATGGATTGTCCTCACTTGCCGCCATTGCCACCCCACGTAACCAGCCCACAAGGTATAGAAGAAGAAAGCACCCATCACAATGGGGTATATCAGTGCAAATGTTCTTCCCTCCAATATACCAAAATTCCCTCCAACAGCAATCGCACCCTGTCCAAAAAAATTCATAAAAGAAATATACTCATTATAGATCAGCTATACATTGAGGTAAAGGGGCATTGCCTCGGGGTGAATTAAGAAAGGAAGACTGATTGCAGAGAGGGAAAGAGAAGCAGATTTGAGAATATCAAAGTTTTGGTCAAGGAGATTTAATGGATTGGGAAAATCAAAATCATGGTATTGTGTAGATGTGGCAGAGATTGAGGGATTTGGAAGCTTGGGAAGGATGATCAAAGTGGATTTTCGGGTACAATTGGGAGTATGAGGAGACTAAGTGTGGCAGCCATACTGTCTTGGGGCAAGGCCAATGATCGGAGTAAATGCAATCGAAGGATAGGGATAGGGTACTGATCTTCCATTGCGTTTACTTGCAGGTTTTCTCATCGTTCTGGTTAAAATAGCAGAATTTTGGTGTGAATAGCATTGGATATGGCAACAACAATGTTGGATATGGCGGACGTTTGTTGAATTAAGGTGGGTGTGGCTTTTGCTCCCAAATTGTAACCACATGAGTATTTTTGTACCCAAAAAAAGTATTTGGTGTTGGGCGTTCCTGAGGGTAAAACACATGTGCATTTTTGCACCTTTACCCTTATTTTAATGTTGGAGTTAAATGTGGGGAGCGGCCCCTTGCCCTTGGGTTCAACTAGCAAAGGAGTCGGACACTCTCACCAAATGGAGGGGGTTTGATATCCTGAGTTGGTCAAGGCGCTGGGAGAGGCATCCTAACTCCTATGTGCCTAGGTAAACGTCAGAGGATAATAGACAGCTCGCCCTGCCCAACATCAATAACACGTAGGAAGAAGGGAGATTTCGCCCTGCCTTTGGATTGTGGATGAACTCAACCCCTTTCCTAAAATTTTAGTATAAAAAAAATGTGGGGAGCAAAAAGAATGTGGTAAATTTATAGATTGGAACCAAACAGATCCATTAAACTTAAGTGAGTCAAACAATGGGGGCGTTAAATTCCTCTTTCGGCTATTTTTATAATAAAAGAAATACTTCTCTATTCCTTAATATAAGATTATCCTTTTTGTAAAAAAGATCTATTTATCTAATTTTAAAAGATCAAAATATGTTATGTATTTAAGGCAAGAGGAGGAGTTGGTTTGGATGTAAAATCATTTATTGCCTCAATTCTAAACGTACAACTAAACAAAATAAAGAAGCATGTTTGAGAAATTTGATTTAGTTTTTTAATTTATCTTTTCCTCATCTATCCTTATAATTGCACATTTTTTTCATGAGAAAAAGATACATAAATACCATGTGAACTTCCAAAACTCAGAAAAGTCTATTAACACAAAGGTTCTGAAACCCGGACCGGTCACTGAACCGGTTGGGGTATTGGGTTAAGGGTTAGTGGGTCAGACCGGAGTCAACCCGGGCCTAGACCGGTGAGGTATAAAAAATTAGAAAATAATTAATTTCTTATCATACCAACCTAAATTTGACATACTATATATCATTTCAATATTTTGGAGCGGTGGAAAAATAATCATATACTCCAATACTTGTGACATATTCGGATATTCTTAACAATTTTCTTTACAACCTATATTTGACATCCACTAAGCGAGCCAACCGAAAAAAACAGAGAAACCACAATAGCTTCAGGAAAACCAAAAAACGAATCCAAATCAAATCCATATGACATCCAAAAGTGAAAAAAGAGAAGAAGAAAAATTTGAGGGAGAAATAAAAAAAATTGAAGGAGATTTTTTTTTTAAAAAAAAAACGGTCTAACCCAATGACCCGTCCGGGTCAGATCAGGTTCATCGGGTCAGTCCGGTTTTGCACCAAACCGGACCGGTTTCATGGCCGGTCCGGTCCGGTCCGGTTTCACAAACCATGATTAACACTTACAAAAGACAGAGAAGGGATTGAGGGGCAATATGGGTTTTTTTAATGTTTGTGGAAAATTACAAAAATACCCGTCAAATTAAAATTTCACCTTATTTCTCCCTCTCTCTTTCCTTCCCCGGTTCCTCGTTCTCTCTTCCTCTTCCCGTTCGATCTAGGTTACTGCCTGCCCCTCTGGCTTCCGATGGCTGGATTGATGAACCCAACTAAGGAGCTTTTCGCCTCCTGATGGTGATTAAAAGATCGATGAAGATGGTGATTGAGGTGAAAAAGGCAGACTTGAGGAAAAGAAGATAGAGATGGTGATGGTGGAGAGAGAAACCAATGGCAGTGGTGGAGAAACCGACGGTGGCAATGATGGTGTAGTCAAAGACCATCTCCCTCTCTGATTTCCTTCTCTCCCTTCTCCCCTTTCTCCATTAAACAATTATAGCCTCCCCTCCAGCCCTATTTTAAGTCGGTGGTGGTGAGAAAAGAGAGGAGATAGTGGTGTTGGTGATAAACGGAAGACAGCGATGGAGAATGAAGGACCATGGTGATGAGGATAGGGCCAGTGAACGTCGTTGGGCCCGACAATGAGGCCGACAGAGTTGGGAGAAGAAAACGGAGAGAAAGATGGAGGTCGATGGTGGTGCTGTGTGACATCTGGCGGTGGCCATGGCTCTCAATAGTGAATGCGAGATTTTCAGCAGTGACGGTGGTAAACTCTCGTCCCTTCTCTCTCTCCATTCTCAATGTCTTCTTCCTCTTTGGTTTTCAAAAGTTGTCAGGAAAATCCCCCTAAAAGTGTTGGCTAGTTTTGATCTTCTTCCAGCGATCGTTATCTTGGAGAAAAAGATCACCCAATATTTGCCATAGGTTAGATTCTTCGCCAGAGCTTGGACTCACTGAGACATCTGCGGTCAAACTCATCAAGATTCACTTGGTCGGGGTTCATCATCAAGCTCAAATCTCGCCTTTGGTTCGGTCGGAGAGTTGCTTCTCCTCCATCTCAGGTTGAGCTAAAACACAAAACAGAGGAACCCTTAGTCTCTAATTTTGGTTGGGTTTTGTTTGTAGCTCGATTCATGCTTGTGTTTTGCTAATTGCTATTATGAGGTTGTCATTACCTATACTCAAGTTGTTAACACCCATATCAGATGTCATTGACAACTTAAGTTTATACAATAACAATTTGAGTATAGCAATAGAAACTACCCTATTTTGGCTTCTTTGGGGCTCAATTTTTGTTTGTGTTTTGCTAATTGTTATTATGAATTTTTCATTGCCTCTACTCAAGTTGTCAACACTCCTATCAGGTGTCATTGACAAGTTAAGTATAAACAATGACAACTTGAGTATTGCAATTAGCCACAATCCCATTTTGGCGTCATTGACAAATTGAGTATAGGCAATGACAACTTTAGAATGACAATTAAAAATTTGGGTATACACAATAACAACGTGGGAAAGCTCAAATTGTCAATCTCTATACCAAAATAGTTAGTCGCATTACTGAAGTTGTCACTAGAGCTTCGATCACTGAAGCCGAAGCTTTGATGACAGGCAGGCCGGTGGGGTGGGACCGATGACAGAGCTCCATAGGTCGTTTAACAGTTGTGCTTCGGCAAGGTGCCATTTTCCTTTTTTATTTAAAAAATTGAGGGGCATTATGGTAAAATCACTAACACTTTAAAATCTCAACATGATCCCTTGTCACCTCTCTGTTATTTACAAGTGTTAATAGATTTTTTGGGGTTTTACTAATTGAAATTGTATTTATATGTCTCTTTTTCCTTTTTTCATTGCTAAGGAAATACTCCTTCCAATTCTTTCTGTAAGAGCCCAAAATTTGAATTACTTTGATTCTTTTTAAAGAGCCCAACAAAAGTTGTCTAAATATTTAATGAGTTTTTTTTTTTTTTTTTTGCCCCTCATTAATTATATGTATTGCATTAGTTAAAATATTAACAACAACTATATTTAATCTATTTCTCTCTCTTATTTATCTTTAATAAATAAGGGCATATTTGAAAAATAAAGTTTATTTCAGACATACTTATTATTTTTAATTAATTTTAACCGCTTCCTTAAATTGTGTAATTCAATTATCAAACTCTTCTACATAGAAGTAGTGGGAGTAGTCCAACTAACTAAAAAACATGTGACAAAATTTGGACAGGCGCGTATTTATCAATTAGTGGTAAGTTATTCAGCTTGCCATGATATGATTCTTTTTCTTCCATTATACTCTCCCTTTCTTTTAATAAGTAACAACAACACATAGTTTAAAATGTTAGTTAAGAATAATAAATGTGTATGATACACTTCCTTCTATGCTATTTATAAGAGCTCAATCACCAAATTACGCAATTGAAGAAAGATGTTAAAATTAATTAAAAATAATATGTATGTCCGAGATAAATTTTGTTTTTCAAGTATACCCTTATTTATAAGAGACAATTAAAAGAGAGAAATAAATTAAATATAAATATCATTAACCTTTTAGTTAGTGCAATACATATAATTAAATATGAGTAAAAAGGAAAAAAATATATTAAATGTTCATACAACTCTTATTGAATTCCTATAAAAAAATAAATAAAAATAAAGCAATTCAAGTTTTAGGCTCTTTTGAAAAGGACCGGAGGGAGTACATTGTTCTTTTCATTTATACCTTTAATTATAAATAGAGTACATGGTAGATAATAATGTGTGAAAATGTATCACAATAAATGATATTTAATGAGGTAAAAATGAAAAGTTGAATTTATTTGTTTTTTAGACAAAACGACGTATTTGTTGTTTATATTAACGATGGTTCCTGTCAGGGATAATGCCCTTATAAAAAGGATGGGAGCGTGTAGGGGTATTTTCTTTATTGCTTATCAGGAATATTTTCGTTATTTCACATGAAAAATTTAATTTCACTCCACGCTATACATCGGGCCTACCGAAATTTTAATAGTCCTTTTACCCTTCGATGCCACTACGCTACTTAATGCTAATGGCCAAGAGGCGTTTACCAAGATTCACCCAGTAGAAAAACGGCAGCTTTTACATTTTTCATGATTTTTAAACAAATATGCAAATCTTTCGTTCAACGTCATAGCCAAATTGCAATACCAAAACCAACCCAACACGCATAATCTTCTTTTGCAATATCACCAGTAGACGAACAAGGTTATCCACACACTTTCTTAACCTATGCTTGATCTTTTTTGTTCTGCCTATTGCGCTTTGACTCAGCCCAAAAACAGAAAGAAAGAAAGAAAGAAAGAAAACATGTTATAGTAATAAATAGTGCTGGAGGAACCCAAGTTCGACTTAGAAGCAGGGAACTACGACCCCTCACAATGAGGTGTGGGGCGCGCACATCAAAGAACTGGTCACACATGGTCGAAAATCATGCAACGACACACAAAGTGGGATTGTGCTAACTAGTGGAATAAGAAACTTTCATACCAATTCAACATATATGATAGATTTGACCCAGCCGATGATGTACGTAGCTACCATGGAATCTGAATTTTCTCATACAAAGAATGATCACAATCCCATTACCGATTTCCTATATAGGGCTAATGCTGTACGGTTTCTATGATACATCATTCTATAATTAATTTGTAGTTTGTGGGTTCATCAAATCTCCCCCTAAAAAAAAAAAAAAAAAAAAAAAAAAAAAAACTTTACACAATCATGTGATAGATTTGTACTCGACTTGGAGATATTTCTTATTCATATATAGTAGTGTTTGTTTAGATTGTTTAGATTAGTGATAGAAGCTATTTTTCCAATGTGACTTACGGTATACGATGTAAATTTATGAGATAAATTTTGTCTCGACTTGCATGAATTTGCTTTTCTAACGCCAACTCAAATTGTCGCTTAAGGTTATGGACTTATGGGAATGCAAAGTAACTCTAGGCCTTAAAGAATTGTTCTTTCGTCAAAACTTCTGGTCGGATAATTTCCACTTTTTCTTTCCTATCAATGGGTGCACGTTTGTGAGAGCTATGCAATTTCCTTTTCCGCAGTTTTTTTTTTTTTTTTTTTTTGCATAAAAACTTTAGGTGAGTTGGGTCCCGAGGCTCACTCAAGGTCGGCCAAGGTATGCCTTTAGGCTCGGGGGTTTAAAGAGTCCTGATAAAAGTATTTACAGATCATTCACTAACAAATCCCTTTACCTCAGTTTTTATTCAATTGTAGGTTGTTTAATAAGCATACTGAGCCTGTAAAATCCTGCACTTACTAATTCCTTTATTTTATGCTGAGTTTTCATTTCATCCTTAGCTAATAATTAATGCTCAGATTCACATTTTTCATGATTTTTAAACAAATATGCAAATCTTTCGTTCAACGTCATAGCCAAATTGCAATACCAAAACCAACCCAACACGCCTAATCTTCTTTTGCAATATCACCAGTAGACGAACAAGGTTATCCACACACTTTCTTAACCCATGCTTGATCTTTTTTGTTCTGCCTATTGCGCTTTGACTCAGCCGAAAAACAGAAAGCAAGAAAGAAAGAAAGAAAACATGTTATAGTAATAAATAGTGCTGGAGGAACCCAAGTTCGACTTAGCAGCAGGGAACTACGACCCCTCACAATGAGGTGTGGGGCGCGCACATCAAAGAACTGGTCACACATGGTCGAAAATCATGCAACGACACACAAAGTGGGATTGTGCTAACTAGTGGAATAAGAAACTTTCATACCAATTCAACATGTATGATAGATTTGACCCAGCCGATGATGTACGTAGCTACCATGGAATCTGAATTTTCTCATACAAAGAATGATCACAATCCCATTACCGATTTCCTATATAGTGCTAATGCTGTACGGTTTCTATGATACATCATTCTATAATTAATTTGTAGTTTGTGGGTTCATCAAATCTCCCCCTAAAAAAAAAAAAAACTTTACACAATCATGTGATACATTTGTACTCGACTTGGAGATATTTCTTATTCATATATAGTAGTGTCTATTTAGATTAGTGATAGAAGCTATTTTTCCAATGTGACTTACAGTATACGATGTAAATTTATGAGATAAATTTTGTCTCAACTTGCATGAATTTACTTTTCTAACGCCAACTCAAATTGTCGCTTAAGGTTATGGACTTATGGTAATGCAAAGTAACTCTAGGCCTTAAAGAATTGTTCTTTCGTCAAAACTTCTGGTCGGATAATTTCCACTTTTTCTTTCCTATCAATGGGTGCACGTTTGTGAGAGCTATGCAATTTCCTTTTCCGCAGTTTTTTTTTTTTTGCATAAAAACTTTAGGTGAGTTGGGTCCCGAGGCTCACTAAGGTCAAGGTATGCCTTTAGACTCAGGGTTTAAAGAGTCCTGATAAAAGTACTTACAGATCATTCACTAACAAATCCCTTTACCTCAGTTTTTATTCAATTGTAGGTTGTTTAATAAGCATACTGAGCCTGTAAAATCCTGCACTTACTAATTCCTTTATTTTATGCTGAGTTTTCATTTCATCCTTAGCTAATAATTAATGCTCAGATTCACATTTTTCATGATTTTTAAACAAATATGCAAATCTTTCGTTCAACGTCATAGCCAAATTGCAATACCAAAACCAACCCAACACGCCTAATCTTCTTTTGCAATATCACCAGTAGACGAACAAGGTTATCCACACACTTTCTTAACCCATGCTTGATCTTTTTTGTTCTGCCTATTGCGCTTTGACTCAGCCGAAAAACAGAAAGAAAGAAAGAAAGAAAGAAAACATGTTATAGTAATAAATAGTGCTGGAGGAACCCAAGTTCGACTTAGCAGCAGGGAACTACGACCCCTCACAATGAGGTGTGGGGCGCGCACATTAAAGAACTGGTCACATGGTCGAAAATCATGCAACGACACACAAAGTGGGATTGTGCTAACTAGTGGAATAAGAAACTTTCATACCAATTCAACATGTATGATAGATTTGACCCAGCCGATGATGTACGTAGCTACCATGGAATCTGAATTTTCTCATACAAAGAATGATCACAATCCCATTACCGATTTCCTATATAGTGCTAATGCTGTACGGTTTCTATGATACATCATTCTATATATATAATTAATTTGTAGTTTGTGGGTTCATCAAATCTCCCCCTAAAAAAAAAAAAAAAACTTTACACAATCATGTGATACATTTGAATCGACTCGACTCGGAGATATTTCTTATTCATATATAGTAGTGTCTATTTAGATTCGTGATAGAAGCTATTTTTTTAATGTGACTTACGGTATACGATGTAAGTTTATGAGATAAATTTTGTCTCGACTTGCATGAATTTACTTTTCTAACATCAACTCAAATTGTCGCTTAAGGTTATGGACTTATGGTAATGCAAAGTAACTCTAGGCCTTGAAGAATTGTTCTTTCGTCATAACTTCTGGTAGGATAATTTCCACTTTTTCTTTCCTATCAATGGGTGCACGTTTGTGAGAGCTATGCAATTTCCGCAGTTTTTTTTTTTTTTTTTTTTTTTTTGCATAAAAAACTTTAGGTGAGTTGGGTCTCGAGGCTCACCAAAGTCAGGACACATGCCTTTAGGCTCAGGGTTCAAAAAGTCCTTATAAAAGTATTTACAGATCCTTCACCAACAAATCTCTTTCCCTAATTTTTTATTCAATCATAGGTTGCTTAATAAGCATAATAAGTCTGTAAAATCCAGCACTTACTAATTTCCTTTATTTTATACTGAGTTTACATTTCATCCTTAGCTAATACTCAGATTCAACCCCCCCCCCCCCCTCGTGAACAGGCCACGATTGGTATTGATTTTCTATCCAAAACTATGTATCTTGAAGATGGAACTGTTCGATTACAGCTGAGGTAAGATGCGGCATCATGATCAATTTGGGAATTATAAATTTGTGTCATTTTCCTTCTTTTGGTCATATGTTCTATTTGATTTCAAAAATTTATTTTATATACTGAAAGTGCGTTTACAGATTGTGAATTTTCATGATTTCTAATTTGAAGTTTCAGTTTTGGAAAACAAAATCAATTTAGTATCAAGTCTAATCCTTTATTTTGATACTTTACAACCCCACAATAATGCTCTTCTGTACCTAGCTCCTCGAAATTTTTATTCCTTTGGATTTAGATTTAGGGCAAGAAAATGAGTGTTGAAGTTGGTGAATGCTCAACAAGAGGTCGTTATTCATAAGGCATCTTGGAATATCTGTATCATCTAGCACACATTTATCTTGTTTTGCATGTTGGCTTTAAGGAGCCTAATGTACTGTTAATACTTAATATTAGACCTATTTACCTAATTTAATTAGATTAAATTAGTTAATCTAACACGTATTTTGAAAAACATCCTAGTCATCTTCCTTAATTCTCTCATCGCCTTTCATTCTTAATTATTATTGAGGGAGTATCAATAGGGGTAAATAAAAAAAATATTAACAAATATGAAAAATATATTTAGAAGTCTTATTCCAAGCTACATCGAGGATTCATCTGTTCCTGTTAATGCCTATGATGTTACAATTATGCCTTTCACGATATTTTTGTTTCTCTTTTTCCTATTCCTTGCTTAATAGTGAATATTTTTTTCAATACAGCACTTGGATATTAACGACAATAATTAACTAGAGAGCTTCTGCTTATGATATTTACTCACCTTTTTGGATATCTCTGGAGAATGACTTGGGTCAATCATGTGTGCATAATTTATTTTTGCCAGAACAGTATTTTGAAGGATTCTTTTTCTGTCTATTTGATATTTTTCTATTGTAGCTAGGCCGCCAGACTTTTCTAAACACATCATATTGGATTGAAATGGTGCGACGTAAGAGGGTAGTGATGTGGCTATTTTTCTTGTGGGGCAACAAAACTGACCTTGTGAATAAAAGGTAATTAATGACTAATAATCAGAATCATACATGACTTTAATCAAACGGCATATAATGGCTTGTTCTATATATGTCTTGGTTCATCTTTATGAACTATTTGTATGCCTGAATGGGCCTACAGGAAAGTCTCCACAGAGGAAGGCGAAGCAAAGGCCCGTGAACTAAATGCCATGTTTATTGAAGCTATCACCAAAACTGGCTTTAATATAAAGGTATGTACCAAGAACTTAAATGGGCATTAGCCAAATGCTAAGATTAGCTTTGGAGGAAGAGGTGCAAAAGTATCACCCAGTCATTTTACATGGAGGTGGTGCAAATGGTTAAAAAATAATAAGATCATAATTTAGACAGATAATTTGGGACGTGTATATATGATGCACCAAATTCAGACTGCTGGTGTAAGAAAATAAATTTATTTTTAAAAATTACAAATTAATTTTTTTTAAATATGTTCCGTGTAAATTTAATCAGTGCTGATTAACATGGTTCAACTTTCATAATGAGGGTTGAGTCAAGCTGAAAAGGCTAATTTCTCATAACATGGCAAACCGAGGGATTTAATTATTGCTGCTGTGACTTTAATCTCCACTTACCAAGCAATTGTCTCAGTTATGGATTCTTATATAGCTTTCATTTTCATACACACACACACGCACCTGATCTTGCATTTTGTATCCAGGCCCTCTTCTGAAAATTTTCTGTTGCGTTACCTACCAGCCAAGAAAACGCTGCCTTCAACCGAACACAAATATGGGCTGATGTGAACTCAAAGTCTTCCAATAAAAGACGGCGCCTTTTATACTTTCCATGATGTAATACAATAATGTATTGTAACCTTACTCTAGAGTCATTTATCAGAGTTGTTTACCTTGTCACAAACCTGTGGCCCAATTAAGCATACCAATTGAGTAATTATCAAGCTAAATTCTCGTGCATTTTGGCCATGATCATTATATGGTATTTACCTTGGGCTGGTTCCACTACTACAAAAAGCTTATATTTGATGGGAAGTTTTATAATAATTGACTGTTTCGAACCATCAAATAAACATGCGTCAAATATTGATTCGGACTAGTGCTGGTGGCTCCATCTTAGTGCCTTGGCTAGGTCCAATGAGCTGGGGGCAACGCTTCACTTGGATTTTCAACCTCATCTTTTGCCTTGAGAGAGTAACTTCTATGTCCATCAACTTGCTTGCTTGCTTCTTCACTTTGCTTGTTCTACTCCTAGGAAAACTCCAATATCTGCTGGAGATTAGTCATTGTAGCATCTAGACATTGGTCACATTCAACTTATGACTAGATATATTTTTGAAGGGATTAGGAATTCCCGAATGGAAATGGGAAGATGTGACCATGGATTTTGTAGTGGGTCTACCTAAGATTAGATATTATGACGCGATTTGGGTCATTGTCGATCGACTCACTAAATCTGCGCATTTTATTCCTATTAGTGTTAACTATTCTCCTGAGAAATTGGCAGATATCTATATAAGGGAGATAATTAGACTCCATAGCACACCGAAAAGTATTATCTCTGATCGGGATCCTCGATTTACTTCTCGATTCTGGCAAACTCTACATGAAGTATTGGGGACAAAATTGAGATTTAGCACAGCTTATCATCCCCAGATAGATGGTCAATCCGAGAGGACTTTCCAGACACTTGAAGACATGTTGCGAGCATGTGTCTTGGATTTTAAAGGAAGCTGGGATCGATACTTGCCTCTCGCTGAATTTGCTTATAATAACAATAGCTGAGTTATCTGAAAGGAAATTATTCAGACCAGAAATAGTAGATCCCCTCTATGAAGCCTTATATGGCAGAAAGTGTAGATCCCCTCTATGTTGGACAGAGTTATCTGAAAGGAAATTATTCAGACCAGAAATAGTAGATGAAATGTCTGAGCAAATAAGTCTGATTAAGAAGAGGCTTCTTGCAGCTCAAAGTAGACAGAAAAGTTACGCAGACAAAAGGAGAAGACCATTAGAATTTAACGTGGGTGACCATGTATTTTTGAAACTATCTCCTGTTACTGGGATTGGGAGAGCTATCAAAAGAAAGAAATTAAGTCCTCGTTATGTCGGTCCTTTTGAAATATAGGCGAAACGTGGACCAGTTTCTTACCGGTTGGCTTTGCCTCCTAATTTGAGTAAGCTTCATGACGTCTTTCATGTTTCTCAATTAAAGAAATATCAGCTGGACTCAAGGCACGTCATGGAATATGAGGATGTTGATGTACGGGATGATCATACTTTTGTAGTAGAGCCAGAGTGGATTATTGATTATCAGGAGAAGCAGCTCAGGCGTAAAAATATCCCATCAGTCAAAGTGATTTGGAAAGGACTATCTCCTAGAGAAGCGACATGGGAGACCGTTGAAGACATGAAGAACCGATATCCTGAGTTTTTGTCTCGGAATCTGGTAGTTATGTGAACAATTTCGAGGAAGAAATTTTTATTTACAGGGGGAGAAATTTAATAACCTCACTTTTATGTAAATTATTATATGAAGCTAATTAAAATTATATTATTGAGAAATATGGAATTTTCATTAAATCTAAGGCAAATGATATTTGTCTCCATCTAATTGGCTAATAAGAGATAATTATTGTGAGATGGCATAGGAAGATAAGAGATGGTTCAAGAACATGGACACATGGCAAGTACGTAGGAAGACTATTAGCAACAAGCATTTATGCCTTTGAAAATGACATATACACATGGCAAGATTAAGATGAATATTAGAGAAATATCTTTGACTTTAAAGAAATTAAAATAGCTTTATTGATGATGCTATTATCTAATGGCACATGGCATATCTTTAGGTATTAAGAAGAGGATATTAAATTCCCCTTCTTCTTGAAACATCACGCATGAGAGAGGAAGGAAATGGGAGGATAAAGTTTGTCACATGATTAATAAAGAAATGTCTAGAATAAGTCCACATGGCCCCTTATTAATTAAAGGATTTCTAGAAGGGACACATATGCTTGGTTAATTAATTATAAGGGACACCTAAGCTACCAAGTATCCATATAATATGTTTTAAAAAATAAATAAATTGGGAACACATGTGTACATTGAATTAATTATAAGGGACACTTGTACACATTTAAATAATTAAAGAGGACACCTAATCTTCTTCTCCATTAAGCAAGGAATTCGAACCACAAGTTGGAGATAAAATTGAAAGATCTTTTATGCTCTAGAAGGGACAAGTGGCGTGACCATTAGGGGGGGGGGAAAGAAAAAAAATCAGATTTTCCTAGAAGATGTGATAAATCCCTAATTTTATATATTTTATCCCACCTTAATCATTTATTTTGGGGATTATTTTAGGCTAATTTGGATATATTAGATAATATTTGGATTATTAGCCAATTTTAGGAAATAATATAAATCAGAATTAATTATAAAATTGTTCGGCCTAAATATTGATATTCTGAATAATATCTTGTGATTAAATAATATTTCTTAAGATATGATAGATTATGATTTTATCATATTAGAGATCCTATGGTGCAGAATTTTTCAGGGAAGCTAAAAAGAAATCCAATGGTGGAATTTTATTGTTCTAGGAAAATTAGGGATTTATCACATCTTCTAGGAAAATCTGATTTTTCTTTCCCTCCCCTTATGGTCATGCCACTTGTCCCTTCTAGATCATAAAAGATCTTTCAATTTTATCTCTAACTTGTGGTTCAAATTCCTTGCTTAATAGAGAAGAAGATTAGGTGTCCTCTTTAATTATTTAAATGTGTACAAGTGTCCCTTATAATTAATTCAATGTACACATGTGTCCCCAATTTATTTATTTTTTTAAAACATATTATATGGACACTTGGTAGCTTAGGTGTCCCTTATAATTAATTAACCAAGCATATGTGTCCCTTATAGAAATCCTTTAATTAATAAGGGGCCATGTGGACTTATTATAGACATTCCTTTATTAATCATGTGACAAACTTTATCCTCCCATTTCCTTCCTCTCTCATGCGTGATGTTTCAAGAAGCAAGGGGAATTTAATATCCTCTTCTTAATACCTAAAGTTATGCCATGTGTCATTAGATAATAGCATCATCAATAAAACTATTTTCTTTAAAGTCAAATATATTTGTAATACACCAGATTAATAATAATAATAATAATAATAGATTTAAAATAATATAATAATAATATAGTAATAATAAAAATCTAGAAATTAATAATGTTTGTATTTTTTAATAACTTATTAATTGGCAATAGTTAAAGAACCCAGCCTATAGCTAAACCCTAAATTTTAAATAGATGTCTAGGCGCCTAAACCTAGAAAACGCTCGATTCTTTTCTTCTCTGCTACTGCATCCTCCTCTCGTACTCTCATCAAATCATTTTTCTAGGAGGCTAGCAAAAACGGAGATCGATCAGGAAATCCTAATCCCATGAGTCTTAGGTTAATTTTATATGAATCTTGATAGGTAATCTTAATCTCATGAGTCTTAGGTTAATTTTCTATGAATCTTGATAGGTAATCCTAATCCCATGAGTCTTAGGTTAATTTTATATGAATCTTGATAGGTGATCCTAATCCCATGAGTCTTAGGTTAATTTTATATGAATCTTGATAGGTAATCCTAATCCCATGAGTCTTAGGTTGATTTTATATGAATCTTGATAGGTAATCCTAATACCATGAGTTGCACCCTCTTGAGTACATATATATAATTCTTCTTCTTGATTTGCGTGGCTATTCCCTTTAATGTATCAACAGTGTTACGATCACTTGAAGTTTCTTTCATTAGATTCTTTTGTCATGCACATTGGTTGTAGTTTCTCTCTGCTTTGTCTTTGTCACATAATGGAATAGTCTCTACCTTTGATTTTTTTTGTCCTTTCTTTTAAGGGTTCATGGGTTTACAACTAAGAAAAAAGTGGGAGATGGGATCACTTTGTATAATTGGTCTGATTAATTACATATTTGAAGTCACTTTGAATAAAAGATGATGATCATGATAATATCTCATGACAACCTTATAGGAACCTATGAGTAAAATGGATAATGAGTAGAGCCAGATATTTAAATGATGGTCATGAGAATTTCTCATGACAACCTTATAAGAACCCATGAGTAAAATGGATAATGAGTAGTCATGAGAGCTTCTCATGACAACCTCATAGGAACCCATAAGTAAAATGGATAATGAGTAGAGCCAGGGATTTAAATGATAGTCATGAGAATTTCTTATGACAACCTTATAGGAACTCATGAGAATTTATTATATGTGTATTAAATAAAATAATTTAATCGTGGGAGGATAGCTTTGGGATGATACCTCCCAAAGTGATGAACACAATTAGGCTTTATGCCTCCGATATATATATTTTTGATGTGAACCGATAGTATCAGTTCTTCCCAAAATGGTGTCTGGCAGGTTTTCGGGACATTAGTAGCGTGTGCACACTAGGAAGATATATTTTATGGCCAATTTGATGATTTGTGACTGACAGGTTTCCGGGTCACAGGGTAGACTGACAGGATATCCGGGTCTACCATGGTTCTCTTCCCCCACTAATTAAATTGAATAAAGAATAATCAAATTGACATTTTTTTTATATAGATATTTTATTATGTAAATATTGTATTTTCTCTTCATTATCTTTGTTTTATTAGGATTACCAGTAATTGCTGATGTTTGTGTTCATGGGCTGCAATGATCCCGCTGGGAGCGAATTTCAGTGAAACATGTGCCAAGGGTTGGGGCTAGCAGTGAGAAGTAAGGAAGCACCTTCAGCTAATTCTGTTTTATTTTATTTTGATCAGAATAAAACACATTTTTGCTCAAGTTTGGATTTACGTTATTGTAATAAGTAGCATTGCACTTGTCCCAAGTACAAGTGTGGCGTAACACTCCCCAAGCTTGTTTATTTCGAATTTCGTATTCATTTATAAAAATCATTTAAATTTTATACTATGATAATTGTTAGAAATTAGGGGTGTTACAATATTTCTCTAATATTCATCTTAATCTTCCCATGTGTATATGTCATCTTCAAAGGCATAAATGCTTGTTGCTAATAGTCTTCCTACTTGCCATGTGTCCATGTTCTTGAACCATCTCTTATCTTCCTATGCCATCTCACAATAATTATCTCTTATTAGCCAATTAGATGGAGACAAATATCATTTGCCTTAGATTTAATGAAAATTCAATATTTCTCAATAATATAATTTTAATTAGCTTCATATAATAATTTACATAAAAGTGGGTTATTACAATTCAATATCTTGAATCATCTTTTTAGTACCCGACGGTGCCCTAAAATAATTTTTCTTTAAAAAAAGGGATCAAGTGTGTTTTTTGCACCAGAAAACGGTGCCATTTCATGCAACGGATGGCAGCAAAGTAAGTGTGCAAAGGATGTAAGCCAGGTCCTATATAAATGTTTAGACGGTTTAGATTTAATATTTTTTTTAATTGGAAGAAAAATCGCTCTCTACCATTATAACTAACCACATGGCATGTTGTCAATTTCATTTGGTAAGGGTGAGGTGGTGGTTTGGGACTGATTTCTGTACTCATTACGGGGGAAATATTCTTGCATAAAGCTGGTTTGCCACATCATTTTGGAAATGAAAAAGTAAATGTTACAAAATCTTTTAATTTTATTAATATGTCAGTTAATATTTAGGAGGTGATACATCAACTTATGAATTATTGTATTTTAATGGGTTAGACAACAAATAAAGTGGTAAATTAGGTTCATACAAAAATTTCTGGTATGAATAGAATAAGAGAGTGCGGGCAGATAAGAGAGAAAAATATGATAAAAAATCTACCAGTCCCAAAAACCACCGCCACCTCACCCTGACCAAATCAAATTGACAACATGCCATGTGGTTAGTTATAATGGTAGGGGCATTTTGTTTTTCCTATTATAGAAAGGTTTAAGTTTGTTGGGATTAGCTTTTTAAAGTGGTTTTACGGTGTACAAAATAAATACCTATATGAGCGGGCGGAAAATTGTTTTTAAAGGGTTAAAGCAAACATGCATGATGGGATACGTATCTTTTTGGTGTTGTGTGGCCACAAGTCTCTTTACGCATCCAGTAAAAGAGGAGGAATCACACGTCCCTATGTAATTTGTGAAATGTTATAGGGAAAATTCGGTTAAAAATGTTATAGGCAATCATAACATCAATCCCATATCAGCCCCCAATCCTTCGCACCAAACACTTAGCTTTTTTGTCAGAGGATGGAACGGTTATATATTCTTGGTTGACTTAATTGACGTAAAAGAAAAAATGATTGACCATTTGGTTCATTATATAATATGCAAATGACTTCAAATTTTATTAGTTGATAGGGCTTAATTAATTTATATACACATAGGTGAAAAGGTGCTGCGACGAATGATTTCACTATCCTTTCTTTCCACTTTTTATTTTTACCGTTGAATCAACATTCAATCTGGTTGGATTTAAAATTTGATCTTAGTAGTTTAATGCAACCATAAATTTTTATTAAAATATTTATACTTTTTGACTTTTTATTCTCTCTAAATCTGAACTGATTATATTAATTTTTCTAATTCATATGTATGTATATATATTTTAATACTAAATTTTAAGTATTTTAATTTACTTATCTTCTTCCGTGTTTTGGACGCCCCACTCTAGCTAATTGGAGAACCAGTTTTCTTGCCAAGCACTTTTTGTTTAGTAGGGAGAGCTAATGGGATTTGGATCATCTACATCTGATCGATAGTCCATCTTTGATTTTCTAAAAAAATTATTTTTTAAGAAAATTATTTTAATGGAAATAAAATCCAAATAATAAAGATAATACTCCCTCCGGTCCTAATTATAGGAGTTATTTACCCGAATTTGGAGGGATTAAGGAGGGAAGTTAAATTAGTTAATTATATCTATTTTCCTAAAATACCCTTACCTAAAATTTAAAATGACATTAAGGAAACGCTTGTTGAATCCCTCATTGTGTAATTAAGAAAAAAGTATTATTTGGGTTTCACTTTCACATTATGAAAATAACAAATAAAATTATTTTATAAAAAAAAGTATAATTTAGGTGTATATGACATTAATGAGTTGCAAACATTATTTACTTTATAAAATATATAGCTATATTATTAAATTATTATTGTCTTTAATTATTATTGAAAAAGTATAGATAGGGGTATTATAGGAAAAAATTTGACAAAAGTTAAAACTTGCTCTTATAATTAGGACCAAAACCAACTCCAAAATTTGCTCCTATAATTAGGACCGGAGGGAGTATCTTAACTATTATTTTTTCAAAAAATAAAACTTTATTTAAGAAATCATTATTTTTAAAAAGTTCGACCATCTAAATTAAATTTGAATAGTCAAAGATTCTATTAGATCCCCGTGCTAGGAACTCCTTTGGGCACCACGTCTATCGCACGAATATCTTATCTTCAATTACATCCCCAACAACTTTCATATATCTTCCATGTTAACTTCACTGTCTTCCTTTCAATTGTTACAAGAGTATATGTCAGGAAGTTGAGTTAGCTACTTTTCTTTTGTTCTTCGTCATGTTAAGGAGCCACTCATCAGCTTGTAGAACTGCTTCATAATGAAAGACAATATTGAGAGGCTAAGAAAGAAAGCTCATATTCTTATTCAAGAAAATTATCAAGCTGCGCTACTCCAAGTACTTTCTATTTGGTTCCTGCTATAGAAGGCTTCACTTTATTAGTAACCATTCTATAAGCCAAGTATAGATTATAGAAAGTTCGAGGGCTCAAGCTTCTAAAAACCAAAAGAAAAATTTAGTGAAATTAGATATAAACAAACAAGATATATATTTATATATATAAATTTATCCAATAATCAATGATTAATTTTTGAAAACAAATGTATCTCTTTTGATTTGGGGCTTCAAAAGACGCTTGCTGAAGGTGAGCAAGGAACTTGATGAGGTATTAGAAACCATTGTTAGCTAGAGAGCATGAAGAGGCGCTGGTAGGGCAGAATAAAGGACACAAGGACTTCGTAGACATACTACTCTCTTGCATGGATACCTACGATGATGAGCGAAACTCAGTCATAGATCGAACCAACATCAAAGCCATACTTGTGGATATAATTGCCGCTGCGTTTAAAACTCCTGCCACTGTCATTGTGCGGGCTTTCTCAGAACTCTTAAGAAATCCAAGTTTAAAGAAAAAACTCCAACATGAACTAGAGAACCAAGTGGGAACAAGCAAAATGGTGGAGGAAGCTGATTTGCCAAGTTTGAGTTACTTGGATATGGTGACTAAAGAGACTATGAGACTATACCCTGTTGCACCATTACTAGTCCCTCGAGAGTGTAGGGAAGATATCACCATTAATGGTTTATACATAAGGAAGAACACACGGATCATAGTGAATACGTGGAGTATTGGAAGAGATCCTAAGATATGGTCTCATAATGAGGAATCATTTTGTCCAGAGAGGTTCTTAGAAAGCAATATAGACTATCGAGGATATGACTTCCAATTCTTACCATTTGGTTCGGGTCGAACAGGTTGTCCTGGTTTGCAGTTGGGTTTCATTACTGTGAAACTTATTTTAGCACAATTAGTACACTGCTTTAATTGGAAACTTCCAGAAGACATGTCTCCAGATGAGTTGGATATGACTGAGACATTTGGTCTATCAATGCCGAGAGCCAAGCACTTGCTAGCTCTTCCATTTTGTCGCCTATTAATTAGTTGATAAATGTTAAGTTGAGGCATTTTCAGTTCAATAATGGGTGCACCATAATCCTAATAAATGCAAGACATGTTATTGTAAAAGTACAAGTTCGTTTAGTTATACATACGTTACTTAAAAGTGGTACTACACGCGCTCAATATAATAGTTTGTTTTTTTTTTTTTAAAAAAAAAAAAAAAACCCACCCCGGGGTTGTTTAGATTTGGATCTAAACATAATAACGTAGTCTACTTTATCTTCTAAATTTATAAAAAAAAAATTCTTCAAAATATTGATATTGATCACACACATTAAATGAGTTTTCATTCAATGGTAGTAATGATAATACAACAACAATAACAAAATCTTATTCCATTAGGTGAGGTCAACTATATAAATCTCACAATGTCATTGTGCTATATCAAAAATCAAATCATTGGATGGATTAATAACCAAAAAATCTCACTCTATAACCTCATTGAGTGTTCGATTCGATCTTTTTCAACCTCTTTTAAGAGGACTCCATACTGCTTGATCAACCTTACTCCTCACCGGCACACTCACTGGTCTTCTTAGAACATGTTCAAACTACTTTAAACAATTTTCTACGAATTTCTCTTCTACAGATGCCGCTCAACTTGTTTGCGTATATGATCATTACAAATCTTATCTTTTCTTGTATGAACACACATATATCTCAACATCCTTGTCTCGGCTTACCCCATATTAAGTTCATGTTATCTTTTAAAACCCAACATTCATTAACATAAAGCATTGTTGGTCTTATAGCAGTATAATAAAACTTCTCTTTTACCTCATTATGATACTTTCCCATCACAAATAACTAAGTAGTTTTTTTTTTTTTTTTTTTTTTTGTATTTATACCATTCAACTTGAATTTTATAATTAATATCTCCATCAATTTTATCATCTTGTTGTATAATTAATCTCAAATATCTAAACTTTTTTATGATGAAAAATGATATTTTAGAAAAATCAACTTATATTTGTTTCAAATAACTAACTTAACTAATTTCATTAATCTACCCAAATTAATTATCCATCTCTTATGTTAAAAGTTGGAGGTAGTTGTGACAATCTTAATTAGCTATAAATCTGATAGATATATGATGTAATGTTAAAATAACATATTCTTATTACTATATAATAGAAGAAGGAGATAACAAAAATGAATGAAATCACAATCTCAGGGAGAAAGTGCAAAAAGAAGGAAGCACAATAGAATAACAGAAAGGATGAGAGAGAAGTACTTCACAGAGAGAAGAATCCAAAATCATTTCACATGCTTTCTAAAGGAATTTGACCTTATTATATTGAGGTTTCGTCTTCCAAATCGTACAGCATCCACGTCTTCTTCCTTATTTCTTGGCTTCTCCTCAGTTTGTTATGCATGCGACCTCTATTTGGTCCTTCCTTAGATCGCCTTTCTGGGACATGTCATGTGAGTACATTACAGTAGCGTAAAGTTCGGCAGCCATATATCCCACGATAGCGTGGTGCGATTTTTATTTTATTTTTTTTCATTACAAGGTCGATATTGTTCATATAAAGAGCTATAAAAATTCAAAGGTTAAGGTGGACGAAGTTTTTCTCCATAAGCCACTTCTCCATAAGCGTCTGACATAATTAACTTTTACCTGGTAAAAAAATAGATAAAATCTCTTAAAAACGGAGTAATTTTAATAATTCCCTTAAATTGACCAAAATGCCCGTCTCTTTTTTAAATATAGGATCCATTTGTTCTTTCTCCAGTAATTCTTGTATTATAATAGACATTTAGGCCAATTTAACAGGATTGTTAAAATTTTCTCATTTTTAAAAGATTGTGCTTACTTTTACATCATTTAAAACTTAATTGTGCGTTCATGATAAAAAAAAAAAAAACGTCATTGTTAAAATTGTATCTTAATCCAAAATTCAAATTATATTGAAGGACCACTAAATAACTGATAGATAATTATGCCCTTATCCAAAATAATTAGCCAAATGCAAGTTTTCATCTGCTATTTCTTCCATTTGGGATTTTGAGCACACCGTTTGACATTCAAAAAGAAGCCACAATTCACTTGGGTCAAAAAGCAAAGCAAACACTTTGCGAGGAGAATTACATTGATGCCACTGGTGGTGAGGGAAAAAAGCGAGAACAACTAATAACCATATACTTATACGCTAGTATATATAAGTGGCAGCTGTGAAGTGGGAGGGTGCGTGCGATTTTACGAGGGTAATTCAGTAACTATCAATTTACATTTTGATATATACTGTAGTTCGTTCTTCTAAGTTCTAAATATTCACTGGCCTTCTTTGAATATGTTTAAACGGGACGTGCTGTTGTTATTGTAATCCAGCTTGATATTTTTTGTTCGGTTGAACTACACCCAATTCTATATATAGCCTAGCGACTAGCTTCCTTCATATTTCTTCATTTCCTCTCTCAAACGTACGATCAAACATGTTGCCTTCTCTTCTCCTTCTTCCACTTCTCTTCCTTCTATCAGCTCTGTTCCTATCACCATGCCTTAGACGACTTAACGGTGACCGGAAACAACCGCCAGGTCCACTGTCATGGCCGGTTATCGGTAACCTCCACCTGTTGGGCACCCTCCCCCACCGTTCCCTTCATTCTCTGGCCAAACGGTACGGTCCCATCATGTCCCTCCGACTAGGACAGGTCCCTGCCGTCGTTGTCTCTTCCCCTGAAGCTGCCGAGCTTTTCCTCAAGACGCACGACGTCGTTTTTGCGAGCCGCCCAAAGTCTCAATCGGCAGAGATTCTTTCTTATGGCTCAAAGGGAATGGTTTTCTCTGAATATGGGCCTTACTGGCGCAACATGAGGAAGTTCTGTACTTCGCAGCTTCTCAGTGCCTCAAAAGTTGACATGTTTGTCCCCTTAAGAAGGGAGGAGCTGAGACGTCTGGTGAAGTCGATTGAGAAATCGGCGGAGGCGCGTGAGGCGGTGGATCTGACAGAGAAGGTGGGGCGGCTTGTAGAAGACGTGATGTATAAAATGATGGTCGGAAGCAACAAGGACGATAGGTATGATGTGAAGGGGCTAGTTCATGAGGTGCTGAACTTGGGTGGAGCCTTCAACATTGCAGACTTCGTGCCTTTCTTGGCACCACTTGATATCCAGGTATCAATATTATTATTATTATCAACTAAAGTATTGACGTAACGTACTATAACACCTTCTTAACTAATTTAAATAAAGAAACTTAGATAATTATAAGGGATATAAATATATAATGAAATAAATTATTGCACTTATGACTAAAATTAACTCTGAAACAAAGTCCTATACAGAGGACTAGCATCTAAGGCGCAGAAATTTAATAAGCCACCACCTCACAATACGGCCAAAATCAAATTTGAAAGAATGCCTTGTGGTTAGTACGTAGGGGCAATTTGTATGGGGAAAATTTTACTGGACCTCCTATTTAGTCATTCAATATCAAATAGCCCCCAAAACTTTATGAAATTTCACTACACTTCCTAGGACTAAACTGAAATTAAAATTTGTGGGTGAAAAGACAATTGTAACCTTATATTACAAATCAAATATGATTATTTACAAGACACATGTGACAATTTACAAGTCAAATATACTTATTTATAAGACAAATAAATGAAATTACAATACCATCTTGGCATGTACAAGACACACGTGAAAATTTACAAGTCAAATATGCGATTTTACAAGATCATCTTAGCAATGTACAAGATAAGGACATAAATGTCATTTGAGCAAAAAAAACTTAATTTCAGTTTAGTCTTAAGGGTGCCAGTAAAGTTTAAGAAAGTTTTAGGACTCTTTCATATTAAATGTCTATAGTGGGTGCAATGAAATTTTCCCATTTGTTTTTCTTATTCCGTGGTAGGGTTTAATTAGTGAACATGGAGGGGCAATACGGGGCGTCTAAAGCGACTGTGTTTTGGTTTTGGACGCCCCATTCCAATCTGCCCTCCTTCAATGCACCTACGCAACCCCATTTTTCACCCTCATAAGTCATAGCCATCTTGAAATTAGATCTCGTGCAATTTTTAATCATGTATTTTTTATTAATCAAAGAAATTGTTAGAGATAAAAACTGTATATCAGTATGTGATGTGTTACTTAAATTTTTTCAAAAATAGAAAAAGATATGGGGCAATTTTTTTTAAAAAATAAATTAAAAGGATAATCAGTGATGGCCTATCAAAACCGTAACCTCTCACTTCTAAAAAGAGTTTACACCACTAGGTTATATAGCAAGGCCATGGTGGATAAGGGACAATTCTAAAGCCAAATCCATCAATGCCAATGCAAAATCAAAACGTTGTTTATCCCTAAACTACTCTCTTCATGGTTAAGGCTTCACTTTATTAGTTTATTATTAACTATACGTTCACAATTAGGTTAGCCAATAATCAATAATTATTTTGGAAACTAAAGTGTGAGTGTGTGCGTGTGTCCCTCTTTGTTTAGGGCTTGACAAGACGATTGTTGAAGATTGGCAAGAAAGTTGATGAGGCAATAGAAACTGTTATTAGAGAACATGAGGAGGCACTACTGGTAGGGCAGAATAGAGAACACAAGGACTTCGTGTACTTATTACTCTCTTGCATGGATACATACAATGATCAGCACAACTCAGCCATAGATCGAACCAACATCAAAGCAATACTTCTGGATATAATTGCTGGTGCCTCTGACACTTCCGCTACTGTCATTATGTGGGCTTTCCCAGAACTCATAAGGAATCCAAGTGTGATGGAGAAACTCCAACTCGAACTAGAAAACCAAGTTGGAACAAGCAACATGGTTGAGGAGGCTGATTTGCCAAGGTTGACTTACTTAGATATGGTGGATAAAGAGACTTTGAGACTACACCCTGTTGGACCCTTACTACTCCCTCGAGTTTGTAGGGAAGATATCACCATCAATGGCTATTACATAAAGAAGAACACACGGATCATAGTGAATGCTTGGAGTATAGGAAGAGATCCTAAGATATGGTCTGATAATGTGGAATTATTTTGTCCAGAGAGGTTCTTGGACAGCAATATAGACTATCGAGGATATGACTTCCAATTCTTGCCATTTGGTTCGGGTCGAAGAGGTTGTCCTGGTTCGCAGTTGGGTTTAATTACTGTGAAGCTAATATTAGCACAATTAGTACACTGCTTTAATTGGAAACTTCCAGAAGGCCTGTCTCCAGATGAGTTGGATATGACTGAGACATTTGGCTTAGCAGTGCCAAGAGCTAATCCCTTCCTAGCTCTTCCTTCTTATCGCCTATCAATTAATTGATGAATTTTATTCTGTTACTTTTTCAGTTCAATAATGGGTGCACCATAATCCTATAGTCAATGCAAGACATGTTAATGTAAAAGTACAAGTTTAATTCGTCAGTCATACGTCACTGTAATGTTCTGTACTGAAATGTTATAAAGTTATATATGTAGAAAACTTAGGAAGCAGATTCTCTCATTAGCTTTTCTCTCATTTTCTCTCATTAGCTCATCTGGGTCATTGATTGAGAAGATGAGAGAAAAGTTAAAGTAGTGTTGTAATTGATTGGATAGATATGATTTAAAGATGATGAGGGATAAAGAGAAAAAGATTATGAGAGAAACTCAACCCGAAAACTTATTTGACAATGTCAGGTTTCCTTCCATATTTTAAAACAAGTTTATATATCGATGACCATTTTTTAACATACCTATTAAAGTTATTTTTAAGAATAATGAGTAGGTGTCTCACAACGAATAAGTCCCACTTTGCTGGGGATTGTGGAGGTCCAAGTAATAAGGGATCTTGGATTGTTAAATGGGCTAAGAGGAAGTGTGAACTTGCTTAGTAATGAACCGTATATCGGAGGCAAACATTGTTAAAATCTGACAATTTCTCCCCACCCCCTGTGTGTAGGGTAAAGGTGGATTGGGCACCTTTTACTTAGGCCTTTCTGTGAAAATTCATATATCATTTTGAAATAAAAGTGCTTAGTGAAATATACTATTATTGTAAAATCGGGACATTAAGCATACGTTGCCGTTTGTGAATTTCATAACTGGAATTCTTAAACGGTTTTGATGCTATTTACTAGATCTTAATGTGAAAACTAGGCATTGGTTTTTATTCAAACTTAGAAACGGATTTTGTGAACCATTTTTAGTTTATACTTAAATGACATTAAAACATCTTTATGATTTAATGTGTATAACCAATTCTTTAATAGCTTTTATGCTGCAAACTTTCAGATTATTTTGGCACTTTGTTATGTTTAAAAGGCTGCCCAACTTTCCGGTTTTAGAGGCCTATTATATAGGTGTCTCAAGTCAAGGTGTGGATCATACCATTCTTTAGTTCTTGAACACTTTTCTTCCACCTATTGAATACTTTTCTTTGTCTATCGAGTTCTATTATATTTTGTTACTTTGTTCACCCTATTCCTACAGGAAGGATCCATTTTATCCTGAGAATATCAGCCGATAGTTACGGAATAGTTCTTTAGGACGGTGTCCTTAGACAAGACACAAATTATTCATTTTCTCTACAGGTACTGCCGCCAATAAGACCTGCATAGCCCTAGGAGAAGTTGGAAAATCCATTGAATTGTGTGACAATTGAGGTGCTGACGCCAACAGTTTTAACCCAAATCTCCCCGCTGTTAATGTTGTGTGGAAAATTTTAAATGAATGAGAAGAGCTAGGTATCGGTGGTGGTGGTGGGAAACGAAAACAAGTGTTGAAAAGTAATGCTTGACAAGTGTTGAAAGAAAGAAGAAACATTTCTTTCAAGCACAATTTAGGCCGTGGAAGCTTTGTAACCACAATTGATCTTAATAATTGGTGTGCATTTATTTTCAGAGCTTCCACACCCGCGGAACATGCACCTGTATACGGATACAGCGTAAGAAGCCGGTGTGGAAATGTTTGACCTAATTTATATATCCACGTTTTCTACCCTTTTCTTCCTTAAGTTTTCTTGTTTCGTGGTAAAGTGAAAAATATTTATGTCCAATTTCTCCACTAAATAAAATTAAAGGATATATAAGGACATTAGTTTTGTGTAATTTTAGAAAAGATGGTAATTTATTGACTATAATTGACTCCAAATAGCATCAATTTCAAATACATATCCGGTCCTTAATGTAAGATATATTTAGAGATTTGATCTTCGAATTAAATATAAGATGTAATTTTTATATTTATCAATATTTTCCTAATTTATTATTTTTTTATACTCCCTCAACAATAATCAAGAAGGAGAGTAAATGGAAGAATTAAGGAAAATGATTCAGATGTTTTATAAAATACATGTCATATTAACTAACTTAGCTTACTTCCTAAATCTAATCAAATTAGATTAATATGTCTTATATTAAGAAATGAGTAATTATTTTATAGTTCCCTTTTCAAAGAAAATTAAGAAGAACTTGGCCTCAGCAGTTACCTCCCCATGAAACATTATATATACAACCCAATTAACCGCACAACCTATTTGCATGAAGCTGCCGAGCTTTTCCTCAAGACCCACGACGTCGTTTTTGCGAGCCGTCCAAAGACCCAAGTATCGGAGTTCGTTTCTTATGGCTCCAAGGGAATGGCTTTCTCTTGATATGGCCCTATTGCCGCAACGTTAGGAAGCTCTGTACTTTGCAGCTTTTAGGTGCGTCGAAAGTGGACATGTTTGGCCCCATAAGAAGGGAGGAGTTGTTAGAGGCGGTGTAGTCGATAAAGAAATCAGCTGCGGCGTGTGAGGTGGTGGATGTAAGCTAGTGAGAATGTGGGGGAGGTGATGGAGGACATGATATATAGAATCTATGTTGCAGTGACACGAGACATGAGATACGATACGACTCGACACTCCGGTACGTAAATCTTAAAAAAAATCTAAATTTCGACACGTTAGAACACGTTTTGATATTAAATATATATTTTTAATATATATAGTATAATCTACATTTAATACAAAACATCCATAGAGTATAAAGTGTAGACGACTCACAAGTTCAATTATTTATAACATATAAGAATATAAATGTAAGAAATATTTATAACCTATTTACACAACTTGAAATAAAACATGAAAAAATTTACATATAACAACATCTATCCTACATTACAAAATGAAATCATTAAAAATAAATTAGATAATAGTTATAATTTTAATGATATCTTATATTTAAACATTAAATTTTTTGGAGTTTTTTTTTATATAATTTTTATATAAAATTTTAAAGGAGAAAGTGAGGACATATTTCTTATCTATCTTATATAGATATTAGATACTGAGAATAGAATAATAGTACTTGAAAGTAAAAGCCTAACCTCTCATTTCTCCATCATCCATCTATGAAGTAGGCGATGGGTAATTGTTGGGAAAAACAAAGAACCAATTGGTAACTCATCTACCCCAATAAAAGAAAAAACTTACAACCTTTGGAGAAAGTAAAGGTCATAAAAGAAACTGAAACACGGGATAAGACAACAACAGTTTCTCTCTCCCTCTTTGAACCAGATCTACACTGTGATTTCTCTGACCGCAAGCTCGTGTTCGAATGTTGGAAGAAGCTGATCTGCATTTTTGTTTTTTTGAAGATCTTATTCGTAATAAAAATGAATATCTCCCTCTCTAAACGGTATCGACGCGTGTCAGACTCGTCCGACACGCATATTTTTCAAAAGGGCGCAAGAAAGGTGCACGAAGTTTTCTGCCATAAGTGTCTAACAAAAGTAACTTTTAAATGATAAAAAAAAAGATCCAATCTTTTAAAAACAAAGCAATTTTAATAATTCTGTTAAATTAGCCAAAAGGCCCATCTCTTTTGTTAATGTAGGATCCACTTATTCTTCTTCCAACTTTATAATGGACGTTTTGGCCAATTCAACAGGATTGCTAAAATTTTTCCATTTTTAAAAGATTGTGTTTACTTTTGCATCCTTCAAAACTTAACTTTACAAGATTGTCGTAAAAAAACTTCGATGCTAAAATTGTATCTTAACCCAAAATTCAAATTATATTGAAGGACCACTAAATAACTGATAGACCATTATGCCCTTATCCAAAATAATTAGCCAAATGCAAGTTTTCATCTTCTAATTTCTTCCATTTCGGATTTGGAGCACACCGTTTGGAATTCAAAGAGATGCCATGTTACACCCCTACCGGCCTTGCCCTCTCGAGTGGCGGGTTAGATGGATCCTTTATTTAGTTGTTACCTTACCTTTAATTATTTCCATATTAACATGCATCAGAGTGTTATGCGGCAGAGCGTTGGATCGGTTTGGACGAATACATAATACTGGTAAAAGTACGATAATCAAAAAGTAAATGGTCCCCGTAGGGTTAGGGTACAGTAATCCAAAGTAAGTACCAACAGTAAGTAAAAAAATACAGTCATCCAAAATGAAAAACACAAAAAAGTGATAGGGCATCCCCTATTTCTTCAGTTCTCAACTCCATGCCCTACCTCAGATCTCCAAGTCAGCTCAGTTAGATCTACCTGCGTCCCTATCACGGTCTGGAGTTCAAAATTGAACCTCAGAGTAACTGTTAAACTCATATACAATATGTATGCAGTGCATGTATGCAATCCACAATTAGGAAAAATCATCACAACAATGGTAAACATACCACATGCATTCAGAATCACAATGAACACAACGTTGGGGTTGCCTTACACTACAAAAAAACAGACCATTAGTAGCGGTTAAAATGACCTATTTGTAGCGGTTTTAACCGCAACACACGACATTTGTAGCGGTTACAACAACCGCAACAAAATCCACTGTGGCAAAACCATTTATAACGGTCTAAAATATCCGCTACTACATATATCATGAACGCGACTGTATTTGTGGCGGTTAAAAGTAACCGCCACTATATGACGCCAGACTGACACCTTGTTTGACAATTAGTCGCGGTTATTTGACCGCCACAAGTGGAGATTGACCAGGATAGTAGCGGTTACGCAACCGGAACTAGATATCGCCAAAGGTTTCAAAATTTGTCGCGGTTACATGACCGCTACATATATTCCCGCCAAATTTTGGGAAAAAAAAATTGGCACCAATTTTGTATCGGTTACTTGACCGCAACAAAATATATCCCGTCATTTTGCGGAAAAAATTGGGCGGCAATTTTGAGTATTTAATTATTGTAGCGGCGTGAAACCGCTACAAAATATTCCGGTCATGTCATTATGTGTTCGTTTTTGTAGCGGTTCCCTAACTGCTACAAATAGTTGGAATTTAAAAAAAAAAAATAGTAATTAAAGTAATTAGTTACATATTGTATTAATAATAATTTATATTTTTGGAGAAAATAAATCATATTAAAATATGATATTTGATTACGTAAGGTTAATATATAATAGAAAACAATAAGAATAATAAGAATATGTAGAAAGTAGAAAGAATGTATTAATTAAAATATAATTAATTCTATAGAAAATGTGAGTGAAAGTGGAATAATATATACGAGAAAGTGTAAAAAAATACGAAATGCACCGCAAAACAACAAAAGTTAGTACCGGTAGGAGGTAGATAAGCAATAGAATTGATACGGTTTAACAAAGACTTACCCCCAAACACTTAAGCTATTTGAGAAAACGTAAAACTATAAGTAAATATGAAGAGAAAACCGAAGTTGAAGTAGGGATCGAGCAGAAGAAGAAGCAAGTCGCACATTAATTGAGGGTGGGTGGGGGTATTTATTTTGATATCTGTGAATCATTTTGTAGCGGTTTAGTACAATTTTTGTAGCGGATTTATTTAGTAGCGGTTAGTGACACGTCATTAGTAGCGAGTTTGTAGCGGATTTTGTGGTGTTGTAGCGGTTTCATGACCGCTACAAACATTATTGTGGTTTTTTTTTTAAAAATAAAATATTTAAAAGTTAATAAGAAATCAAAATAATAAATAAATAAAATCGAATACGAATATTAGACTAAAATAGAATAATATTAGAATACAAAAAGAAAGTAGAATGAATATAGAATATAATATATAGAAGAAAACATGAGTCGAATTAATGACGAATAAAATGATGAATCAAATAACAAAAAAAGTAGACCAAAAAAAATTATAAGAAGATTACAGATTAACTATCCATTACATAATTTTTTCTCTCAATCTTCGTCACCACCCCTACAAAGAGAGTTTGTATAAAATGTTGCGTGTGAGTTGAATATGTTTGAACACAAATAAAACTTTGGTTAAATGTTATTATGTCATAAAACGTATATTAAAAAACTTACCGAACTATAGGTAAATTGTCATCGCCGTCTGGGAAGAAGTTGTCGAAACTGGCTGGCTGGAACGGCTCACAATCATAGGCGACGTTATCACCATCGCCCATATTGTAAAGGTCCCGAGGCTTTAAGTGAACCACCATATTCCAATCCACGTGCCTCTCATCGGCGACATAATAAACCTGTTGGGCCTCTGAGGCAAGAATATACGGCTCGTCATCTTTAGACTGACCAGTGTGAATAGGCTGGGAGAAATTTGCCGATGTGATGCCTCAGTTGTCTGTCGTGAGTCCCCGGGGCGTTGTCGTATTCGCCCACAAACACTTGAACAGCGTCACGGGGAAAAGGCCTTGGTAAGTTATCTTGACCACAGCAAGCAGCTTTCCATAATATGGGACGTCACCGAACTGCATGTTCCTATCACTGCTGCTCGCATAACTCCTAGTCCAAAACGTGTCATATACACCCAAGTTTTGGGTCAGCAGTCCCTGATCTCGTGAAACGGTGCAAAACTGGAAACCATTGACATTGTATGCCGTAAATCTTTGGGCGTGGTCAAGGCGGGCCGAGTGCGAGAGCTCGGGTTCGTGAGTGCGGGTTGTGGTCGTTCATTCTCCTCCTCCTAAACCATCCAGGGAATTCTCTGTGGACCTTTCTATCAATTTCAGAGGATGTCTGCGTACGGATCCTCAGTTGACGCTTCACATGACTCCTGAATTCCCTGCAATTAAACATGTGATGACGAGCATGAAATTTGAGTATAAAATGTAAAGAAATATATAGGATAATATATAAATATATATGTGTGTGTGTGTGTGTGTGGAATCCTTACTGAAGGTACGGTTCAACTTTAGTGCAATTGATCAAGACATGTCTATGTGCTTGAATCTTCCCAAGTGCCGTGAGTTTGAAATTCTCACTTCCGCCAATTGGTTTACCAACACGAGGACTAACAACTCGTTCCCGGTGGCTCGCTCGGGACAATCGTCAACACGAGGCGGTCGGTTGAATGACGTCTCAATGTCATCAAAGTACCTGGAACAAAAATACAAGACTTTATCCCCAATATAGCCTTCTACTATTGAACCTTCAGGCCACGCCTTATTCCTCACGTAAGACTTTAGTTTCCCAAGAAACCTATAAATTAATGAAGGGAAAATATCGATCCATCAATGGTTAGACTTTATTTAAAGTAATTAATTTTAAATGAGTACCTCTAAATTGGATACATCCATCGGTAGTGAACCGGGCCATCAAGCTTTGTTTCGTGAACAAGGTGTACTGTCAGGTGAACCATGACCGTGAAGAATGATGGAGGAAAGATCATCTCCAAATGACACAGCGTAAGAATGATTTTCTGTTGCAGTTGGTCAAGCTCCTCCACGATCAAAACCTTGGAATACAACTTCCGAAAGAAAGTACAAAGCTCGACCAAAACCATCGACACATCCAGTGGCAGCATATTTTTTATGGCCAGCAGAAGTAACTGTTGCATAAGCACATGTGAGTCATGACTCTTCAGCCTTGTGACCTTTCGAGCCTGCACGTCAACACATCGTGAAATGTTGCTTGAATACCCATCAGGAACTTTTATCTTCTTCAACGTCGCGAGGAAGATTTCCTTGTTCGGTTTTGTCAGGGTGAATTTTGCCGGTTGAAATCTGTCATGCTCATCTGGCCATGCGTCTCCACGAACCCCCATCTCCCGTAAATCTTTCCTTGCTTGAAGATGATCTTTTGACTTGCCTAGTTCGTTTAGAATCGTGTACAACACATTGTCGCACACATTCTTCTCAATGTGCATGACATCCAGACTGTGTCGGAGCAAATTATCTTTCCAATACGGAAGAGTGAAGAAGACGCTTATCTTCCGCCATTGCTGGGGCGCAGAACCAGAAGCGCGGGCAGTCTTTGTGCCGGCCTTTGCTGCATCATCTTTTTTCCCATACTCAAATTCAACATCCACAAGTTGCTCTATGATTTCTGCACCGGATAAATTCCGAGGAGGTCCTCTTTTTTCCTGTTGCCCATTGAAACGATTGCGTTGCAACCTAAACCTGTGCGCACCATCGAGAAACCTCTGATGACCCATGAAGCACCACTGCGACTGTGAGGAAGGCGCACCGAGTCAGAGTCAAAATTGCAAGCCGGACACGCAAGGCCGGTATGCACATTCCACCCGGACAATATTCCCAGTCCAGGGAAGTCACTGATAGTCCACATCAACGCCGTACGCAAGTTGAACAGTGTCTTCTCGTGCGCGTCATACGTCTCGACCCCAACATCTCACAACTCCACCAACTCCTTGATCAGCGGTTGGAGGTACACATCGATGTCATTTCCCGGTGCCTTTTTGCCTGAAATGATCATGGACATAATGAAAGAGCTCTGTTTCATACACATCCAAGGCGGCAAGTTGTAAGGTATCAAAACAATTGGCCATATACTATAGCTTGTGCTAAGATTCCCAAACGGATTAAAACCGTCGGTCGCCAATGCAAGACGAACATTTCTCGGGTCCGCCGCAAAATCAGGAAAGTCTGAGTCGAACGCTTTCCAAGCTTCAGCATCCCATGGATGTCTGAGTTTACCATCTTCGCTCTTGTTAGCTTCATGCCACCTCATATGCTCAGCTATCTTAGACGACATAAACAGTCTTTGTAGGCGAGGTTTTAAAGGAAAGTACCTTAAAATCTTTGCGGGTTTCTTCTTCTGCTTCTTTGCCTTCCAAACTGTCCTGAACCTCGAAATGTGACACTTCTTACAAGTCTCCCTCCAAGCATCCTCTCCCCAATAAAGCATACAGTCGTTGGGACAGGCATCGATTTTTTCGTAGTTCAGGCCTAATCTGTTGATTACCTTCTTGGCCTCGTAGAAGGTTGTGAGAATGTCCGCGTCAGGGAAAGCATCTCGTAGTAATTCCAGCAACATCGACTTTGCCTTATCAGTGATCCCACACAAGCACTTGATATGGTACAATTTGATCAGAAAAGATAATTTTGAGTATTTCTGACAACCTTGATACAAAGGACGATTGCTCTCATCCATTAGGGCAAAAAATTCCTGAGATGCATCATTCCTGAAGAAAACTGGTTCTGGACCCTGAACTTCTGCCGTGAAGTTGTCGTCTTGAACATCGAAAGCATCGTGAACAGCTTCATTAACTGGATCATGTTGATGTCCTTGATTTGCTACTTGTGAGGTTTGAGGAAGATGATCCCCGTATCTCATACCACGCTTCTCACCATGAACTTGCCAGAATGTATATCCTTCTGGGAAAGGCTTGATAAGAATATGTTCCATAGCGCCTTCTTGCATTTGCCACTTCTTAAACTTGCATCTACAACAAAGACACACGATTTTGCCATTAATGCTAGCGTGAGTGAAGGCGAAATCTAAGAAAGTTTTCAATCCTGCTAAATATACAGGAGAACTGCGCGGTAGCTTGATCCATGACTTATCCATTTGTAGTTAACAAAGCTAGGACACAATATAAATGTAGAGAGAATGTTTAATTACCTTCATAATGAAAGACCGAGATGTTTAAATGCAACATGGAAACACTTTGTAGCGGTTAAATACCCGCTACAAAAACCGTCACAAATATAAAAATGCCATTAGTCGCGGTTCCTAAACCGCTACAAATTTTGAATTCAAAATCCCGCCAACATTTAGTAGCGGTTAGTAAACCGCCACAAAAACCGATACAAATTACAGATTTTGAATTCAAAATCCCGCCATATATTTGTCGCGGTTAGCGACCCGCTACAAAGATATAGCCATTTGAATTTAGTTGCGGTTAATCGTGTTAACCGCGACAAATGAATGCGCTATTTTAGTCACAGGAAAATTCAAATTTGTGGCGGTTCTTTCAAAATAAACCGCTACAAATGTTTATTGATTTCACAATATAAATTTTATTTGTGAAAAATTACTTTTTATTCCCTTGATATTAACTAACTCCAGTAATTTTTTTACAATATCTATTATAAGTAAATTTTATACTAAATTTTATATTGTACGTTATATATTATAAGTAACATTAAAAATCTAATATAAATGGAATATAAGTATTGAAATATTACACCAAATAAAAAAGTCAACAATCGAAATAACATAAAAAAGAAAACAAACATCCAAATGGTTCAAAATAAAAACTAACTATCGGGAGCCCGTTGATCGGAGTCCCGTCTCGAGAGGGGCTCGTGCACGACCCGGATGTAGCATCGCCATCGTCATCGCGCGGGGAGGAGGACGCCGGTATTGATCCTCATTGACGAATGGAGGGGAGGGGGAGGCGGGGGAATCCTCGTTCTTTGAACGAAGGGGAGGCTCGGGAGCTGGAAACCGTCTCCGCTGGCATCAACTCGGTCAAGGCATCGTGAACAGCATCCCAGGTATGCCTGTGACTCAAGTACCAACGGTCATATCTCTCTTGCCGGCGCCTTCTCTTGGCAGCATTCGCGGCCTCCTGTACAGCAATCTGCTCGGCAACCTGCGCAACAACTTTCGCGGCAATCAGTGCATCAACCTCCGCCGGTGGTGGCCTACTCGAGCCAGAGGTGCCGGCCTCAGAGCCAGAGGCCTTGCCGTACACCATGCTAGGCCTATCGCCTAATCTCATACCCTTCACCTGGCCAGGATGCTCTTTTGGGCCTACAGCAACTTTCAAAGGGGCTGTAGGATCCACAGACCCCTGTGACTCCGGAGGCTGCGACGCTCGCAGATCAGCCTGGCTCTGCTCAATCCGGGCCTGACACACAGATTTCAGAAAACATTAATCAAACTATATTTAATTCAATTTAAATATACAACATTAACTATATAAATAATTTTTTTGTGACTTACTATTATCTCCTCTCGTCGCTTTGCCTCGGAAGTCGGCGTCCCATCACGGTGTCTATGAGAGCGTGTGAACAACTGCCCATAGTCTGTCTGACGGTTCTCCTCCCGAGCCTTCTCTTGCTAAAAGAGTTAAAAGAATATAAACTTTGTTATTTCAAAAACAAAACAATCATCTTTTAAACCTAAAATTAATTGATCTTTCAACATACCATCTCACTGTAGGTCACGGAAAACGTCATGGTTCCTGCCGTGTAATGGACCCTCTGATGTGACCGGCTTCTGGTGTTCCTCTCGACGGGGCTCGCAAGGAACAACAAACAAAATGTTAAGTAAAATTATTTATAGGTTTAAATGATTTCTTGTAACCTATATTTCAAGTACATTTAAACTATAAATTAAGTTAAACTATTAAATAATTTAAACCAAATGTAAACAATAAATTAATTTAATCAATATTTATATTTTTAAACTACACTCAAACAAAATTAATTTAAAGAAATTTGTCACAATAACTCATGTTTTTTTTTTTTTAAAAAAAAAAAACTTAAACTACGATTAATAAAAAAAAGTACTGTCCCTGGACCCCTCCGATAGTGGACAAAACCCGCCCGATCATTTGGGTCCACGCCATCTAGGACGTTCTCGATCACCGATGCGAGAGGCATAGTCGAATCTCCATTCTCGCGTTGTAGAGACGACCCTCCGCTCTTCCACCCTCACACATTTTCATGAGTACGTACCTCTTATGGATGGCTCGCACGTTAAACTTTTTCTGTATCATAATTTAGTTAGTAATTAAGTAAGAAATGAATAAATACATAAATGAACCAAAACTTATTACTATTAATATTTGAATTTAATTAAACAACATAAGTTACCTGAACAACGTCACTAAACGCTTTGTTCTTGTTCTCCGGCGGAATCTTTTTCCAATCGTGGAAAAAGATCGGAAACCATGCCCAATTCCCGCCAAATTCTGACAGGAATCAATTCATCAGATGACCACCATTGCTGATCGGCTGGTCCGTGTCCGTGTTCCAGGGGACTATGACGCGATAGTCGTCCATCTGAGTGACCGCGACAACATCCAGCGTCCTCCTGGTGATGTTCCCATGTTTATCTGCACAATTATAAACACATTGTTGTATTGCGTTTAAATAAATTCAAATTACAGGTAAGCAAATTAAATTAAATTTTTTGACAAAAAACTAATTATATTTACCTTCAACATCCACCACAAATCTGGTGGAACGCGAAGACGACGGTCGGGGGTTCCCTTGGTCCCGCTCATTCTCCTCATCGAGAAACCGCTCCGCCTCGGCTATGGGAATCTCAATATGGATATCCGGATTTTGGTCCATGTCATCCAGCGACAGACTTGGTTCTCGTTCTCCCCCTACAGTGTCTAGGTTTGGGATTTCCTCATCTGCAAAGAGGGCATCAAACTCCCTCCCCTGCACCCGAGGGGGCGGAGGGGGGATATTTACAGGCCCTCGCCCTCTCGTACGACCCCCTCTACTACTGCTGCCCCTTATAGCCTTGTCTCTCGATCAAAAACTCTCTTTTCCCTTGTCGTTAGAACCCATGATGTAGAAAGGTACAAGTTGAAAGGTTAAAAGGTGAAAAATCAAAACCTTGCGCGCGGGATTTTAATGAGAGGAATAGTTAAAAAAGCGCTACATTTATAGCGGTTATTGTGTATAACCGCGACAAAATCATAAAACTTGTTACGGTTTGGATTAAATCGCAACAACAACCGTGACAAATGTGCCTCGTTCTTCTTGAAAACTTGTCGCGGTTACGGAACCGCGACAAATTAGAGACTTTTACAATTCTGTAGCGGTTGGAGTCAATTAACCGCAACAAAATCGAGCCCATTGCTATTCTGTAGCGGTTAAATCCAAACCGCTACAAAGTTACTTTTGTGGCAAAAAAAATCCAGACTATTTGGTTTGTCAGTCAAACCAAATAGTTTGGTGAAAATATTATTTATAATGATAGAAATTTCAATTAATTTATTTATCTTCTTCAGTTTCTCCAAAACACTGGAAAGTAATAAGTTATGAATAATTAGTTTACAGAAAATAGTCTAACATGCACGTGAAGATTCGCGTTCAGTATAGCCACCAATCTCCCCCCGAAACACTCACTCGACTCATTTTGATCGAGAGATATTTTACAGAGAGAATGGTGGCTATAATGAAAATCAATCTTCAATGCAAGTTCGACTATCTTCAGAAGAGTAGAAGTCTTTACGTCGAAGACAAAAAAAAAATCAAATCTGGATTGTCACTTAAGGAACCTTCTCGGCTACAAAGAAGAGAGAGGCAAATATATGCCGCACTCATCTCTCAACATAAGAGATCAGGGCGGTAGATATATGTATGTCTTCGACTACTCAGCCAAGAATGTTCATTCAGCGACAACGCAGATTTGGTATTTTCTGAAAATTTATAATTATCTGTACGGACAGATTATCTATATATAGCAAAAAAATTTGTAGCGGTTATTGGACAAACCGCTACAAAATTATATTATCTGACGCGGTTGTAGCTTCGCTTGACAACTACCGCGAAAAAATGTTGTCATTCCGCTATCCTGTAGCGGTTTCTTGGTATAACCGCTACAGAATTACAGAGACAAAGTTCGCGCCAAACGTTGGCGCCAAACTTGTGGCGGTTTTTCCATAAAACCGCAACAAAGTTTGCGCCACAAAGATTCGCGCCATAACACGCCAAGCTGGCACCACATTTGTAGCGGTTTACTTTAGAGTAACCGCTACAAATATCTCAGCAAACATTAATTTGTTGCGGTTCATTAAATAACCGCAACAAAAATGCGGTAAAATAGTGATTTTGTAGCGGTTATTGATGACCGCTACAGATGGACCGCGACAAATGATAGTTTTTTTTGTAGTGTTACCAAGGCAAGCCTTTGAAAATCCTCAGGCTAGGAAAACAACTGGAGCCAGGGACTTAAACCCTAACTACACTGAATGCATACACGGCTCGGTAGGGATCCAAGGACACACAATCCACTAGGTCCTACGGTAGTGACCTAAGGACACACAGTCCAATAGGCCCTACAGCCCAAACGCATGTCCCACTCACGAGACATGTTCCTCAATCATGGCACCACAAACATACAAAGTAACCTAGAGTATGCGAGTATATAGTTACTACCTGGCAATTTTATCGGAAATCAATAAATTTTCCTGGAACTTGAAAAATTACTCCGAACACGCGTTGACCCTAAATAAGGAAAAAAACTTCATTTTATTCACTTATGCAAACTTCTTTTTATTTTCATGAAATTCGCTTATTTTCCCAAAAATTTAAGGAATCATGCTTCAACTTCAAACATGTTTAATTAATTCTAGAAAAACCATTTTTTCATGATTCCAGTGGCCATTGAACCTTTAACATGTCTAGTTTTTAATACAAATACTCCCAGAGGCCAAAAGCACACGAATATTTTTGCTGTGTAAAAATATCACTCGCTGGTCAGAGGCAATGTTCCAGATTCTGGGCTATTTTACAAAATTTATTTCTCCTAGTATACATCTTGAAAAGTTACAAAATTATATATCAAAGTTAATCTTAGGATGTCTACTTTAACCATGTAAAATTTCATGGCCATTGGACTTCATTTACTATTCTAAAACCATTTTTCAAGTATGATCGCCCAAAATTCGCTGAAGCTGGCAGATTCACTTTTACTTGCAATTTAGGGTTTTTGAGTTCTAAAATTATGGTTACCACTTGGACCCATACAAAATTTCGTTCCAAACACTTTGAGACCATCAAAAATATTTTTTTAAAAAAAAACATATCATAACCTCATATATTCAGCTCTGGACGAAAATTACTTTATGAAGTCAACAAATTTTTGCTTCATATTTAAGCATCTCTTGCCTTAATCTTCTTTTTGACACCATTATCTTATCTTTAATCATTTGATACCCCTTTTTAGTAATTAGGACAGAGCCTCCTTTTAATAAAATGCCACTTCCTTAATCGGCCCTCATGCATCACGAAAATTACCAAAATCCAAAACGCAAGTCACAAACAGGCTAAGTTAGTGACTTACCCTTCTTGTATCTTGGTTTCTCTTGGATTCCTTCTTCTTTGAGTCACTGAATAAGGTCAGCCTTGAGCACAAAAGGATCATAAAAATATTAGATGAGGGATTGAAGAAGGTAGAAGGCTTATTTAACCAAGATTTACACCTAACTCACCTTGTTCTTCAATGTGTGTGCTCCCTTTCACTAAGTGTGGGAGTTTTCCTTGCACTCTCCTCTCTCTCTTTTCCACGGTTTTGGGCAAGCAAAATAAGAGCTGAATGGTCCTTTAATAAACACCTTAGTTATGCAAATTATCCAAGTAATTTATTGTCCAACAGTCCAAGTAATTAATGGCTTGTTTTTCCTTCTTTTCCAAGTTTTATTGACTCACTTTGACTTCAAAAAGGCTGCACGAATCTGATCCAATTTGGGCAGATTTTTATCCACTTCATGTGTCCTTTTATTATCCATTTAGGTCTTATATAAGGTACAAGGTGGTTGGCTCTCAACTCATAGTTTTAAACTTTGGCTTCTTATCATAAATGCATGACTTTTGCTTCATTTTTTGTCCTTAAAGCTGATGCAACTTTTAATGAGCTGAATGAGGATCAGTTTTTGTCCTCAATTGGCTTCAAAAAGAAGCTTTTATTTATCCCTTGTTGGTGCTTTCTTATTGGTTAATTTTTCCTAAGTGTTTGACCCTTCATTTTGGCTTCACATTGACTTGAAATCATTCTTTTTCCCTTTTATTCTTGGTTGCAGCGAATTAATTCCTGATAGTAGGGATCAGATTTTGTCTCAATTAGCTTCATGAATAAGCCTTTCTTGGTCCTTACTTGGTCTCTTCTCATTGGCCACCTTTTTCCCCAAGTCTGTGACTTTTGCTCCTAAAACGTAACCACATGTGTATTTTTGCTCCTAAAAAAAGCATATGGTGCTGGGCGCTCCCGATGGTAAAGCACATGTGTATTTTTACTCATTTACCCTTTTCGAAACTGATGTGGATTTTTTTAGAGGGATTAAGGAATTAAAATAAGTTACTTAATCATATCATATATAATATATGTAGTATTCACTATGATTCATGACTTTTAAGTCATTTTCCATATCAACTAACTTTTAAAATAATAATCTAAACACTTATCAGTTTAGAAAAAAGCCACTTCTACAAAAGCCAAACGGACAATCCAAACACAAATCACATTTACAACCTGACTTTTTTCCTACCGGGCTTTTACAAAAGTCAGATAGCTTTTAGCCACCGCTCCCACCGCCAACTCAAACAGGCCCATGATGTGTTTCCAAAAGTCAGCCGCCCTACAAAAGGGAAAAAAAATAGAATAGATAGAAATAAATTATGCACACATGATTGACCCAAGCCATCATTTATAGAGATCCAAAAAGTGGCTAAATAATAAAATAAATACTTCCTTTGGTCCATAATATAAGGCACTTCAATTAATTTATATGAATCAAGAAATGATAGTTAACTCATTAAATATGCTTTGAATTGAAATTTTTTCCAACTTTAATCATTAATAAATTAAGTTTCAAATCAAAGAGAACATATAAAAAGTACAGTTAAACATTACTCCTATATGGGGTAAAATTGACAAATAAGCATTAATTACTCTCCTAGTAATTTAAATGATAGACCAATGCATTCTTCTAGAAGTAACTTATATTATGGATAAGAGGGAGTATCATAAGTAGAAGCTCAAGTTAACTATAATTGTTACTCCTTCAGTCCTTAATATAAAACATATTTGGAAAGTTGATCTTGAGCCTAAATATAAAATATAGTTTTTATATTTATCAATGTTTTCTTAATTTATCCCTATTAATGCTCCCCAATCAAAATCAAAAAGGAGAGAGAATGAGGAAATTAAGGGATTTTTGAAATTACATATTATATTAACATTATTAACTTTCTTGATATAATTAAATTAGATAAATATATCTTGTATTAATAACCCATGAGTAATATGAAAGAGCTTTGAAAAAATATTCACTACTAAGCAAGGAATAGGTAGAAGAGAAACATATATATCGTGAATGGCATACTTGTAACATCATAGGCAATAATGAGCTTCTTTTCAAACGCTACTTTTGCGGTGAAGCCCATCTGCCAGGACGCCATCCCAAATAGTAACAAGGCTGCGCAATACTCCCTACCGAGCTTTTCTGACGGAACACTCACCCACCGCTCACTCCAAACAGGCCCCATATTGGACTGAAATGGTGCGGTGTGAGAGTGGTAGTGAAGTAATTATTGTTCTTGTGGGAAACAAAACTGACCTTGTAGATAATAGGTAATCAATGACTAATAATGAACATATAATCATACATGACTTTAATCAAATGGCATATAATAATGGCTTGTTCAATGTCTTCATTTAAATCCGTTTATCTTTATGAACTATTTGTATGAATGAACCTGCAAGTCTCCACAGAGGAAGGGGAAGCTAAAGCACATGAACTAAATGCCATGTTTTTTGAAGCTAGCCCCAAAACTGGGTTTAATATAAAGGTAAGTACTTAAATGGGCATTATTAGTTAATCTTAAGATTAACTTTGGAAAAAGAGGTGAATAAGTCTGTCTATGTTATCATCAGTCATTTTACATGGAGATGGTGCAAAATGGTTAAAAAGTATCCTTATGGTGGGAAATCTGCTTATAATTATTACTGCAGTGACTTTAACCCCAACTTACCATAATGCAATTAATTGTCTCAGTTCTGGAATCCCGATTAATTAGGAAGTTTAATTTCATTTTCATAAATACTTGCATCTGATCTTGCATTTTAATTATTTGCAGGTCCTCTTTAGAAAAATTGCTGATGCGTTATGTGCAAAGAAAACGTTGTCTTCAACAAAAGATGAAGACGTGACTGAGGATGCATGTGAACTACAAGTCTCCCAATATAAAAAACGGCTCCGTTTATACTTTCCTTGATGTAAAAAAATATGCATCTGTCAGCCAAATTAAATACCGCCTTGTTTAACCGAGGAGTGGAGCCAATCTTTCATCATTCTTTGTTGGTGGCTTTGGAGGCGCCGAAACTCCCTGGTGTTTGAGGGGAAGCAGGTCTCGAACAACAACATACAGATTAGCGTTAACTCCTTAAGGAATAGCCTACAAGATGCTCAAGCTCGTCTTGGTGTACCAAACCAGTGGAAACATCACACAGGGACTCGTGATGTGAGATGGACGCCACCACCACCAGGGTGGGTGAAGATAAATACAGATGGGGCCTTTTCGCATGCAAATTCCGGGATTGCTAGTGGGGGAGTCTTTCGAGATGAGCATAGTACTTTTCTTCAGGGCTTCTTTTTCAAAGGAATGGAAGGAGATAACCTATCTGCGGAGCTTTGGGGCTGCTTGCACGGTCTCAAACTGGCTTGGGATATGGGATACAGGCAAATAATCCTGGAGTCAGACGCTGCTGAGGCCGTGGAATTGATAAAGAACGAGTTGAACGACTTGCATGAGGATCGCACACTCATACAGGAAATCCACCACCAGCTTCGAAGGGATTGGGTAGTGGAAGTGTATCACATTGGGCGCTGGGCAAATACCGCTGCGGATCATCTAGCGAAAACAGGGCTATCAGCTATGCCGGGGATTCACATTGTCTCATCTGCCGATATGAACCTGACGAGGCTGCTCGCTGAGGATATGAATTAATTTCTTTACATGGTTGCTATCGTTTATCAAAAAAAAAAAATACCGCCTTGTTTAGTTTCTTTGCATCAATGTTTGCTTTTTGGCTTGTCTGAAAAGATTACAGAAAGCAGGAAAACAATCACTTTGAATGTCATGAGATTGCTTGTTGGTGCAATATCACCTATGGATCAACCAGGTTATATAGTACTCCTCATATCCTATTTATAAGATTCTATTTATAAGGAACAATTTCTCTCGTGGTCTTTATTATAAGAAAAAAAAAATCTTTTTTTATCTAAAATTTTAAATCAATTAATTTTTCCATTTTACCACCATTAACTATATGTCACTTTTTATCTCGCTAAAATAAATTTTCAATGAACTGATCAGTTTTATATGCAATTACAAGAAATTAAATAAAAACTTAGAGGCAAATAAATTAAATGAGCAACGGAAAACCGGTCACACGGAAATTTTCCGACAAAAATTTCTTCCGGAAGATTTCCGTTGAAAATTTTCGACCAAAATCCAACTAAATTGAATGACCTAAATAACATTACCCATATATTAAAATTTATCGTGTTTATTAAAAAATTATAATCTTAAAATCAAATTAAATAAAATAATGAAAAAATTATCTTACTACCTTCCGTCTTTAATATAATAGCTACTTAAGTAATTTTGGTAGATTAAAGAAATTAATTAATTTAGTTATTTGTTACGAATATATGTTGATTTATTTTCCCTAAAGTGCGTACACTTTTTTTTTATCATGACTACACTTGAATGTAAGTCCCCTTATGTGTAGTCAATATGGATACTTTTGTTAATGAAGTAAACTTGAAAGACAAGTGGATTAGGTCTTATATTTAAGACAAATTCAACCCCTAATTAGTTTTTTTTTTATTGAGGACAGGATAGAGCATATCGTCAAAATCATCAAATAATTTAAAATCAAATTAAACTAGGTTAGATGTGAAATTAATAATGGCTTAAAATATAGTCTTCTATAGAGAGAGAGAGAGAGAGAGAAAAAACAAAAACAAAAACAAAGACGCATGAAAGAAGTTAGAAGCTCTTCATTCAATAGCTATGCTATCTCCAATTCATCTTCTATTAAGAAAATAGAACCATAGGTTGCATTATAGATGTTGATATTACCAAGAAGAGAGTGTGCTAGGTCTGACCATTGAAAAACAGTTTTCTCTTCATTTTCTTTCCTGGGGAGAGCAAAAGGTGAGGAGAAAATTAAATAGGATGGGTTCTGCTCCCAAACTTTTCTGAATTACTCATCTAAATAGAGAAAAACTTATTTCTGCCCTTATTTTTTTCCATCATTTTCTCTCCTTCCAAATAAAGCAAGGGTCTCCCGTTAATGGTCATATTTAAGTAAGTTAATTCATCTAAGTCAGTCTCCTCAACTACAGTCCTATTCGTTTCCAACTTGTGAATAGTCTTAAGGTTGAGAAATACTTACTCAGTAATTATTTCTTTCCCAGCATATACTCATTAACTAATTTAACAAAACATTCGTCACTCGTTTTAAAAAATTTCCATATTTCTTATTACAATGTCCCTAATTTAGGCCTACAAATTCAAGAATTAGTATGAATTAAATAGGCTATCAAAATGGACACCAAAAGTCTTGGCAAGGCAAGGCTTTTGGCATCCCTTTTGACATAACAGAGTAACAGATGCCAAAAACACCTTTTTGGCGTCCATTTTGTTAAAAAATGGAAAAAATTGCAAAAATGTCACTTACATCTGTTTTTCTAAAAATAGACGTTAATTATTGATGTTAAATCTTTTCTCTATAATAGTGTAAGAATGATAAAACAACATGTAAAAGCAACAAAATAAAATGGCAATAGACAAACAATTTAATAAAATGATAACATGATAAAATACGGTAAATGAATACATAAATAGCAACGACAAAATATAAAACAACATATCATGATGAAACAACATAATATATGTAAAAAATGTACAGGTAAATATATTTGGATAAGAGAAGAGAGAGAAAATTGGGAAAATGAAGTCTAATATATATAAAGCATCATTATATATCACAATAACACATTAATCTATAAGAAGAAGCTCATACCTCAAATTTTCACAGCAAATTCATGTTGATATAACTGTGTTATGAAAATAAGAAAAAAATAAATATAAGAGATTGAGATGAGAGAGGATGAAGAGATACAAGAGGGAATTGGAGAGAAAGAATGAGTAATATCTTATTCATTTAGATGCTTAAAAATGTGTATGACAAAGCCTTTCTCCAACCTCAACTAAGAGAGTTCCATAGAATGAATGACAAAATGAATTCTCATAAGTGTACAATATGAGAATAAAAACTCTTAAAGACTATTCATTAAAGAGGTTATGAAGTAAGATATGAAAGGCCAAGAGTTGGTAGTTTATGGATATCCACATCATCTAATATTTTTACGACAAAAGTGAAATTATTGCAATTATAGTTTAATAAAATTAAATAACGGTGTTTAATTAAGGGTTAAATACCATTTTCACCATGGAAGTATTGGTATGGGGGCACTCAAAGACCCGAAAGTTTTTTTGGCATCATTTTTGCTACGAAAGTTTACAAAATGGAGCAAATATGCCCTGAAAGTTTTTTTTAGGACCAAATTTGCCCTAGAAGTTTTTTTAAGAGCAAATTTGCCCTGTAAGTTTACAAAGAGAGCAATGATCCAACAGTCAAGATCAACCAATCAGCAAGATCATTATGTTTGTAAACTTCCGGGGCAAAAATGATACCAAAAAAACTTTCGGGTGCTGAATTAGAGTGCCCCTTACCAATACGTACTTCCGTGACAAAATTGGTATTTAACCCTTTAATTAACATTTATAATTATAAGTATGTTATATCAAAATTCACTTTACACAAAACTAATTTGAACCTTACATATGTTTAGATAATATATTTATTATGTATAACAAGATATATTTATCATAAACTTGACATCCGCAAGTGTGACGTGGGATAATTAAGTTCAGACAGACTGGGGCCTTTCTTTCCCATTTGCTCCAGCTCAGTTATCTCATATATATAGTACTCCTCCGGTCTTTAATATAAAATTTATTAACTTTTTTGGAGAGGTTAAATAAGATACTTAATTATATCATATGTTTTGTATTATTATATTATATATTAGTTTATAAGTCAGAAAAATTAGTTTGAAGAAAAACAATGAGTATCAGTACGTTAAAGTAATTTATTTTGTTTCTTTAATATTTTTAAAAAAAGTCATTGGGATATTATGTTTAGGACAGGGAGTAATACAATGAGTTGAGCTGTATTGTAATTATTTACCTTGAACCAGCTGGATTATGTCATATAGTAAGACAATGAGTTGAGCTGTATTATATTATTTACCTTGAACCAATGTATGCATATATATGTTCAGTGGTGGAAAGAGTAAGAACTTGATAAATCATATAACCGATAAAGCACAAAGTTGCACCAATTATGCAAACTATATATGAAAAGCACGTAGTCCCTTGATCCTTAATATAACACTCAGTTAGTCTTTTTAAGAGATTAATGGAGCTAAATAAAGTATTTAATCATAACATAGTTGTGTATCTTTAGATTATTTATCGATTTATAAGCTAGACAAATTAATTTGAAAAAAACGATAAATAAAAATACTTTGAAGTGATTTATTTAGCTTCTTATCTCACAGGATTGAGAGAGTAGATAATCTAAAAAAACACATAATTCTCCCTCTAATTAAGAGATTCTCTCATAAGAGTTCTCTTTTTTTTTTCTTCTGTTTGGTTTATTTGATGTGTAACGTAATGGGAATCAGCATTGGTGCTTTGGTTTCGTGTTAGTACTGCAATGATCAATCGGATTTCAGGAATGCCTAAAATTCTTACATGTTATCGAGCCAGGTTTTCTTGACACCTTTAATTATGGTATTATCTTTCATAAAAATTGTTTTTCAGGATAGAATCATACAGATTTTTTTCCTACATGTTTCTCTGATGTATGAAAATATTAGTATCTACTGCATCCTTTTCATAAATTTATGGTTGAATATGCATATAACGTTTGCATACTATCTGGCTATATTTATATGCATGTCTTAACTGCTTATTCCTACTGTGTTCATGGTTGTCGCGTTTGTAGGAGTACACTGTTGCCATGTGTTTTTGTTCCTTGTTTTTTGATGTGTGAGTGTATTATTGTTGTTGAATCTCTATTTTACTTTTCATGCTATATATATTGTTAACTAGTATAATTACAGTAGATAATAAGGAGAAAGAATCAAAATGAAGAATCAATTGTATATTATCAATAGAACAATAAGGCTCATAAAAAGAGTAATAACGAGAGCTCAATACCCAACACTCACTAACTATTCATATTAGCTAAGATCCCCTATTTATAGATTAGGGTCCTAACTAACTCCCTAACTAATAGGCTAACTAACTCCCTAACTAATAGGCTAATATCACTTTATATTCTAAAACGCCTCCTAAGTTGAACACTACTTAACAAAGTGTTCAACTTGAACAACACAAAAATAAGGGGATAAGGTGAATTAAATTGACTATTTTTCCAATCACAAAACAATACAATGATTTCTTCAAGACACAATCTTCTCCAATTCACTTCTGGCATGCTTCTCTTTTATGCAACACCATGAGTACTCTTTGCCTCTCTCATGTGCTTTACCATGCATCTAATTACTTGAACCCTTCACTTTTTTGTCTTTGTTCTACACTTCCAGGTTGACCAAAAACAAGCTATTTTCCAATCTGCATATCTTCAACACGTACACTCTTTCATGATGAAGACTGCAAACTAATTCATTCTTCCTTAGCTGACTTCTCCAAATTCTGTAGAAGATTAATCAATAGTTTCCACTTTGCAAGCAACAATGAAATCTCATATTCAAATTTCTTGAAGCCAAGCACATTTAGCCTGATCATCATTTGTTTAAAGAGCCTTTTGAAAGTGATCATTGTCTGCTTCAGAATCATGATACAGGTAGACTTTCAAGCCCCCCAAACATATATCAAATGACACAACAATTTCCACACGCATGTGGCACAGCTTCCAACAATGCATTTAAGACTCCTTGACTGAATTCAAACATGCATATATATTGTTTGGAGGATCTTTCCATACTAAAAATGACGTATCAGCAAATATAATACCAGAAGCTATCTCTTTATCCACTGACTTAATCAACCAGAACATAACCACAACATCACATATGTTCCAATAGGCACTCAATTCTGGCGTCTTGTCTTAGCCAAACTTACCATCAATGAAACACAATTATTTTTACCTCGAAGTACAATGCTCATGGCTCATGACCAGAACATAATGGTTTGCTCCTGTAAGAACTTGAGATATAAGGGTTGTTGCCTAAGGGTGGTGAACATCAATCTCTGGCTTAGTTGGCCCCCTTAATCATCCTCTGAATCAAAATCTTAGGATACGAAATCAGCAAGTTGATATGGAGAGGAAGTAGGAACTGTGTGGCGAGAGTCAACAAGAACCTTAATCGAAGCCTTCCACGCCAAATGAGGGATGAACTAATTGCATAATCATCTATCATAATCTCATCAGCTTCTTTGGAGAATGCACTCATATCACGTTGAGCACCCAATTTTAGCTTCATGAGAGTGGCAAGAAGCAGCGGAAGTGACGCTGAAATCAAGTTTGGAGATAAGATAGAAATTGCCTTTCCCTCTTCGCTGGTATCGATCTTTCCGACGTGGGTCTCTTTCCCTCTTTGCCGGTGTCGATCTTTTTGGCGTGGGTCTTTTTCCCTCTTCGCCAGCGTCGATCTTTCCGACACGGGTCTGTTTCCCTCTTCACCGACGTCTCTCTCAGCAGTCTGCACATCAAACTTGCTCACGATCAATATCTCTGCCTACTCCTTTGAAGCTTGTTTCTGCAATGAAAGGTTTTTTTTATGGGTTTATTGGCTCAGATCATAGAAGCCTGAGGCAAGACGTAACGCAGATTGCTGGTGGTTGGTGGTTTTTGACGGTGGTTCTTTGTGACTCAGCGAGAAGGGGTTGCACCGATATTGATAGTGAGAAATCACAATTTTTTTTCAGATCATGTATCTCTGTAGTGTATCTCGTCTCTTTCTTCTTTTTCTTGATGCTAGTGTCTTCACGTGCTCTTTCTTGAGGCTTGCTTCACGTGATACTTCCTTGAGACTAGGGTCTTCACGTAGCTTTGCCTAAGGCTAATGTGGCTCTTTCTTTTAGCCTAGCATGTCTCTTTATTAGAGTAGAAAAGTCCAATGCAGATCACTTCTTTTCTTTGGATTTGAACAATGATGGAGAATCAGATTTATTTAGCCCTTTCCCCTCAAGTGTTGGATTGGATCTTGATTACTAGGCTGCTGGTTTTGAAAAATCAACCTTGCTCATGATATCATGTTGACTAGTATAATTACAGTAGATAATAAGGAGAAAGAATCAAAATTAAGAATCAATTGTATATGATCAATAGAGCAATAAGGCTCATACAAAGAGTAATAGTGAGGGCTCAATGCCCAACACTCACTAACTATTCATATTAGCTAAGATCCCATATTTATAGATTAGGGTCCTAACTAACTCCCTAACTAATAAGCTAACTGACTTTCTAACTAATCAACTAATCTCACCTTATATTCTAACATATATACTATGAAAACATGGCATATAACAATTTAGAACCCTAAACCAGAAAGGAAACACCATGAACTCCATTATATTCGGGCATCTCTCACTAGTGCAAAAAAGGGTTTTAAGACTGGACAAAAGAGACATTGTAAGACTGGACACGCGACCGGTCTTGTTCCAAGCGGTATTAAAAGTCTGTAACTTTTAAGACCGAATTCGACCCGGTCTTAAAGAAACTCTTTTAGACCAGACATTTAAAAAATTAGGTCTTAAAAGTTTTACTATATAGACCTGATATATTTTTTGTTCGGTTCTAAAACTCAACTTTTAAGACCGGACAAAAAAATAGGCTGCTCTAAAACGTTAGACATTTTAAGACCGGACAAAAATAAATCCAATCTAAAAAATAGCGACTTCTAAGACCAGACGACTAATTATACCGGTCTTAAAAGACTGACTTTCAAGACTGGATAATTAATACATCCGGTCTTAAAAATTGAACTTTTTAGACCGCACATATAAATACATCGGTCTTAAAAGACCAACTTTTAAGACTGTCCTAATATGTACACCTATCTTAATGTATCAACCTTTAAGACTGGACATATCAATACATCCGATCTTAAAACTTGAACTTTTAAGACCGGATTATTTATTTCCGGTCCAAATTTTTTCCCTGTTTTGTTCTTCCTGATCATATATATACAAAAATCCACCACCCAATCCAGCACATAAAAGTCGATACTTTAAGCTACAAGCTATGAACAATCCATTATGAATAAATTGAATTTGGAAAAGAATACAAATATTATTCACCATGAGTTATGTGGCATCTTAATTAATGATTATAATATGACAGTACAGCACCTAAATGAATATATACAATAAGATAACTTACAAATACAACACGTAAATCAACATACATGCCCAATATAATGTTCACCATGCCTTCATCTGATTCCTACCCAACAACGTAACATCCTCTTTTATAACATGCCCCTTTCGATAAGATCTTGCCACAAAAATAAAACAAGAACAAACTTCATAGTCAGTGACATTGTTTAAGAACATAGAAGGAATATAGATAAAACCTTAAAGTTTTCAAAGAATTTTGCATTTGAATATTACCTTATCAATTGTCTCTTTTATAAAGGGATATCCTCCCATATCCCTTCTTAATGATCATTTCTTATGTCGGGTTCATTATCCACTTCATCTTCTTCGTTCATGTCCGATAGACCCCTTGAAAAAGGAATACTCTCAGGAATATCATAATTTGAATGAATTTCCTCATCAATATCAATGACCCTTTTTCCTTGGAGAGCTACAGACCATATTTTATTTTCTTGATCGGTGATATAGAATTCTTGTTTCGTCTGGTCTGCCATAATAAAAGGTTCATCTCCAAAACTTCTACTATTGACATCAACTAATGTAAATCCTAGCCAATCGATCTGAACACCATTATTGACATTAACCCACTTGCATTTGAAAATGGGAAATCTAATTGTAACATAGTCCACCTCCCAAATCTCTTCAATAACCCCATAATATGGCATGACTGTCAATTTAGGCCTCTTGTCTTTCGAACTAGAGAAGTGCATAGATTCAGCCTCTAACATAACACCACTATTCTAGACGGTGCTCCTATCATCTATGGACTTCGTGTAAAATGTATAATCATTGATCACATACGAATTCCAACTTATGACATCAACCTTAGGACCACGTGCTAACCATTTGATTGTATCAAAAACACATTCCTCTCCCTCGACCTTTTGTTTGAACCAGTTTGCAAAAGTTCTGTTATGCTCCCTAATCAACCTTTGTTCAGTTATTCGATGATTTTCTTTCCTTACAGCTTCTTTATGTGCAACTATGCTAGCTTGAACTTCATCAACATTATTCAAGATGTATAAGTGGATTTGTGACAATTCATCAGGATCCACACTCTTTACTGAAGCCCCTCGTCTACCCCCTTTAGCATGCTGACGTTTAGGAAGCCCAATATGTCTTACTTTGGCCAAATAATTTTGACAAAATTCCATGGCTTCTTCAAAACATATTTCGAACAATTGATGCTTCGGACAAGTATCGTTCTTCACATACCCTTTTAGGAATTTCATAGATCTTTCAATTGGGTACATCCACCGTAAATGGATAGGGCCGCACAACTTTATCTCCCTCACTAAATGAACAATTAGATGAACCATGATGTCAAAAAAGGTAGGAACAAAAAGCTTCTCAAGGTGACACAAGATAAGATATCCTCCATTCTTCAATCCATCCAACTTTTCAATCTCGAAAACTTTACTACAAACCGCATTGAAGAAGAAACAAAGTCTAGTCAAAATGTGTTGAAGATCATATTGGGCGATGCCTCGAATAGCTGCACGGGAGTAGGCACATTGCATCAAGACATGATAATCATGAGACTTTTGGCCTACTAATTTCAAGTCCTTCATCGATACAAGCCTCTTAAAATTTGAAGAATACCCAGAAGGAACTTTTGTTCCATGTAAACACTCACAAAAACTTTGTTTCTCATCCTTAGACAAAGTATGAGAAGCCGGAGGCCAATAAGTTCTCTTCCCATATGGCCTTGGATGTAAGTCTTCGTGTATTCTCATTGCTTGCAAATCCAATCTTGCCTTCACACCATCCTTGGAACTACCTTGTATGTTGAGAAGTGTGCCAACAATACTATCACATACGTTTTTCTCCACATGCATGACATCAATACAGTCTCTCACATCAAGATTGCGCCAATATGGAAGATTGAAGAATACATATCTCTTTTTCCATATATTTGTTTCTTTTCTACCCTTTGCAGTCTTACCGAATATGACACTGATATTTTTCACCTTTTCATAAACTTGCTCCCCAGTCAATGCCACCATAGCATCTTCATACTCTTGACCCCCAAAAAAGGCTTTCTTTAATCGACGATATGGGTGGCCCCGTCTAAGAAATCTCCTATGTCCAACCCTTAGACCAAACGAGCCATTCCCTAAAAACTAACAGCAGTTGCTGTCTTTCAAACCAGGGACAATGTCTCCTATAAACCGAGTTCTCTGGTATATCTACTCCAGGAACTTCATCCAGAAGGGAGGGAGTTTCACACATTTTGTCCAAAGAGATTATCGATTCTTCACTGCTTTTGTGAAAAAGAATCCTTTGAATCTAGGCCACTGGATCTTTTAGGAAATGATCAGGTTTAAATTTTCATCCAGAAGGCCTTCCCACATACCATTTCCATCTCTGATTTCTATTATCCTATTTTACCACAAGATATGGTATGTTGGTTCTGCTGAGTCCTTGAAGAATCCTCCATTCTTTGGCAAGGCTCAACTCAATCTCATGAGGATTAGCTTTGAAGCTGAAGATTCTGGTCAATCTCGGGCTCCTTCAAGATCTCAAGCTAGAGCTTCACAGGCAAGAGCACAGGAAGCCCAATCTGCTCCTCGACCTCCTCCTCAATCGTCTCTACCATCTGATTTTGACTCACGAGTCAAGGCTATAGTAGATGCTGTCATCGCCTCCCTCTCTATTCGCTTGGAATTTGAAATAGGCAAGTTGGTAGCCGAAGTCCAAAGAGGTAATCATGAGAATGTGGATGCTCAGGATGCTATGAAGGTGTATGTTGAAGCTATCTCTGATCAGAATGCTACTCTCACAGAAAAAGTGAGTGATCTCACTGGCCACATGATGGATCATGATGCCAAATTATCCACACTTATGGTTGGCAATGTGCTCCTTAGTGACAAGGTGGATAAAATTCTGAAGCACTTTCATCTTGGCTCCTCGTCTGCTGTGAAGCCTGATTCTGAGCCCTCCTCTTCCTCACCCTCATTCACTTTCACTAGCCCTCAGGTTCCCACTTCATCACCTATGCCTGCCTCCACTCCTACCACTGAAATTCTAGCCTCTCCATCTCCACTTACCCCATCCACAGAGATTCTTCATCCCTCTCTCACTCCCACTACTGAGGTTCTACCACATTCACCTCCTTCTACTCCAATCATCGACCCTCTCCAAGAACCCTCCATCTCACTCCATCTCTTTTTGAAGATGCCAAAGGGGGAGAGAAAGGCCAAGAGTAGAACTTAGGTAGAACTTAGAGTTTGGGTTGGGAAGTTTGAAGCAATTGTAACATTGCATTTGCATTTCTGCTTTGATTTTTTTTAATGTCTTTTATCATTGTGCAGTTTGAACTTATCTATAATGCATTTTGAGAATTTTCATATGTACTTAGCTTTTGTTGCTTAACTCTGATTTATCACAATGTTGTGAATTCTCTAATGTGCAAAACCACTCTTCAAAATGACCAAGTATTCTAAAATGAAGCTTCTGCCAAAATCCTAAAGTTTAAAATACTGTCATTTGATTTCAAAATGCAAATCCTCTCAAACTCTTGGAACTTTGGTTTACAAGTATTGTCATCATCAAAAAGGGGGAGAATGTTAGTTCTTTATGTGTTTTGATGATAACTGACAATTGTAAACACAAGTTGAAGTTTGTCTTTGGTAAGTTGAAAAACTTACTGTCAAAGGCAAACTCGAGTATTGATCTCAATACTCGAGTATTGACCTGACAGAGAGTAGCTCAATTTTATTAAACAAAGCAATACTCAAGTTTCCCTTTGAAAACTCAAGTATTGAACTTACAGAGAGCACTCCAAGTTTTTTTCATCCTGAGCCAAACTCGAGTATTGGTTTGAATACTCGAGTATGGATCATATAGAGACTCGTTCCATATTCCCTAACGTTTTCAATACTCAAGTATCCATCTGGATACTTAAGTATTGGTCTTACAGAGAGTCACCAAAGTTTTCAAACTTGGGAATACTCGAGTATTGGTATGAATACTCGAGTATCGGATTGACAGAAAGTTTTCAAGTTTTACACATGTCTTTCAAAACTCAAGTATCCATTACAAAACTCAAGTATTGGTCATACAGAGAGTCACCAAAATCTTTCAACTTGTGAACACTCGAGTATGGGTATGAATACTCGAGTAACGGATTGACAAAAAGTTTTCAAACTTGTACACATGTTTTGAATACTCAAGTATTGACTTGGAATAAGATTTCTCAAAGTTTTCAAAATCTCTGAATACTCGAGTATTGAGTTGGAAACTCAAGTATCGGGCATACAGAGAGCTTTGCTCTTTTTCCAAAGATTTGAAAACTCAAGTATTGAAATGAATACCCAAATATTGAGGTTTTGGACTTAAACTTATTTTCATATCAAAAGTTCATAACTCGAGTATTGATTTGCACACTCAAGTATTGTTCCTATTTCAAAGATATGGTGCAAAGCTCAAATCATGACATTCCTCTCTGGAAGAGGAATACTCAAGTATCATCTTAGATACTCAAGTATTGATATAAGTGCACAGTGCCAATACTCGAGTATTGAAGAACACATTCGAGTATAGGTCGCATAATTTGAAAATCAAATTTGACATATTTGTGAAATCTTCTTGTTTGATCTCAATACTTCTCCTCTACATTCACTACTATTCTTAACTATGTTTAATGAGTTTGTTAGTGAGTTTCAGATTGTTTAGAGGACATTAAATGAAGATTTGAACAAAAGCAAAAAGCAATGTCAGAACATTAAATGCTAAGTCCATAAACTTCATCCTTTTGTACCATCATTCTCTACACGTTGCAAAGGGATTAATGTCTGCTTTCCCTAAGCAGTAGCTACTCTTCCAACGGATCTATTACAAGGAAAGTCAACATTAATCCTCTGGACAAAAGGAATTAACTGAAGAGTAGAGAGAGAAGACACCAAAGTGCCTCCAACAGCTAGTTTAATGCTTCAACGGTTATAATGGAGTTAGCAACGGTTATTTAATGCTCTCTTAGTATAAATAGAGTAGTATTCAATTCTTCTCTACAACACACCTGCTGAAAACGAATTACATTCAAGTTTTACAACTACTCTTTCAGTTTTCACTTGTAAAGTATCTTCTGATATATCAAGCTTCAGTGTTTATCATTATCTACTCTTAGAGAGAGTTCACTGATTGTAAATCATTTATTGTAAAGAATCTCAAGTCTCGGGGACTTGGAGATTGGGATATTGATTGCAACTTGTAAGGGGGAATAAGTTCTAGTGAGAGAATTACTCTTGAGTTACAGAGTGTGTAATCAATAGTGATAGTGAAATCCCAGAGTGTCTGGGGACTGGACGTAGGTCAAAAGATTGGACCGAACCAGTATAAGTTTCTTGTGTCTTGCTATTCTTCCCTATCCTCTGTCCAGCTTTGTTTTAGTGTTCGAAAACATAGCAATTTCGAAAGAATTTTTAAATCCCTAATTCACCCCCCTCTTGGTGATTAAGCTCCACTTTCATGGGGGTCGATCCCGGCTTTATTGCCAGTTTGTGACAGCAAAAGTCGGAGTCTATCCCAAGTATCTCGGATGGCTTCCATGCGAACACATCCTTGTTTTTCCTCAGAAAATCTTCAAGCTCTACCCGCACCTCAGGGTCTAGCGTCTTGCCAACTTTGGTAGTTTGCCCTGGCATAGGGCCCAAGACAAAGTCGTCCAACTCCCTATTTGGTTTTGTTCTCTGCATTTTTTCTTTTTCCCGCAAATCCAGTTCGACTAGATTAACCGACTCCTCTAAAGGCTTTTTCGCCTTACATGGACTCTTTCCTTTTAGGTTCCGAGATGAGGATGATGTTCCATCCTTTCTCTATTTAATTGTTTCGAAGTAACATTGTCGAGACTCCTTCTGATCACCTTTAACCGTGACCACCTCGTTCTTGTTACTAACCAGTTTCAGCTTCTAGTGCTTTGTTGACACCAGCATATCCCAGTCGTGTATCATCAGTCGCCCCAAAATAATGTTATATGAAGATGGGAAATCGGCCACAACAAATTTAACCCGTTCTAACTTGAATGCCTCCCTGGTTCCCAGCGTTAACTTGAGATCAATACACCCCTTCGGGCGGGTATCTTGTCCGTTGAAAGCCGTCAAGGTCGTCCTGCACGGCTTTAAATCTTCTGGGTTGAGCTTCATCCGCTTAAATGCATCCCACAAAAGGATGTCGTCCGAACTCCTGTTGTCCACAAATATCTTCTTAACATGGCATTTTGATACCATTCCAGTTATCACCAAGCCATCGTGATGGCCTGGGGCTACATCTTCCAACTCCTCCTTTGTAAAACTGAGTACAAGAGGTTCCGGCTTTGCAAAAGAAGAGCTTTTCTTGAATTCAGGGCGATCTCTGATAGAGAGAACCTCCTTCGGGTACCTCTTCCTTTGGCTCACCGAATCTCCTCCTCCTCCAAATCCTCCACTAATAACGTTTCATTCGTTCTTTACCATTCTTGGTCGTTTAGGAATCGAAGTTTATCTCTCCCCACGGTCGGCGCCAATGTTCTGTTGTAAGAACACAAATGTCTAACCACAGTGGGTTAGTATCTGATTGATATAGGATCTATAAAGCTCTCCGGGATGTATATGGATTAATACTGAAGAGAAGATGAATGTTCAGTGATGTCTATAAGGAAGACACCATAGAATATCATATGATCACTGTGCTACACGAGAATGGCGATTAGCCAATGGGTGTGGGGTGTGTGCACAGTGTAACAATATAGTAAAAAGATATGAATCGAATATGTACACCTTGGGGGTAATCTCCTGTTTATAGAGATTACCTAGGGTTTTGTTCTGATGGCTGTGGGTACCTCTAAGCCCGTAATGCCCTGCTCCACTATCTGACGAATCCCTGCTCCACTATATGTACGATCGGGATTAGTGCCGAGATTATAGGAAGATTAGTGTTTTACCTGCTTGCGGAGGGCTTTAGTTACAGTATGCCTTCGTTGGGCCGTATCACATCTGGGCCCAAAATACGAGTCCATAACAGTAACAATGTAGGAATCTGTGTGATGGGAGGTACAAATGTATTCTCCTGATCGTAGACCCAAACATATATCAACTTAGTATGGAAAAGATTACGAGACCTATATGGCTTGATAAGGGAAACAAAATAGTATGAATTGCCCTATAAAATTGTATAGTTGTGAATTCATTCTTTCTTTTAATAAATTTCTTTGGTTGGTAAATTCTTTGTGCATGATTGTATTTCCATTTGTTCTTCTAATTGAAATACTGACTTAAATATATATCTTGCTTGTAAGGATGCATAAATTGATTCTAGAAATAACATAATGAAAGATTTTCAGTCAGAGAACTAAAATTGAGTATACATTTGCAATTATTTTTGGTTTGTTGCATGGGGTCCTATAAGTGTGAGGGTAAATCATAGAGCTTGATTTATTATTATCTTGGTTGATTTCTCATGATTATGGTTATTACTATATTTCACACAAGTCTAAAGCTAGAGTGTTTTAGATGATATGTGAATAAAGGTTAAGAATCAATTGGATAGAAATTTTAAAGGTCCTAGGTTGTGAATATCTATCTAACTAGTTTCAATAAGCTTTGTAAAAAGGAGATGTTAAATAGTTAATTATCCTTGGCATTCCATCACCAAAAGGAGTTTATAAAGACGTAATAGAATGCTATCAAACATGGTTAAATGTATTATGGTTCATACTAACCCACCCAATGTGAGTGGAAGAGTATTATCATCTATACCCACCTTTGGTGGATTTGTACACATGCAAACATCCTTGGTTCCATCAGGTGTATGTGGGTTTGAGTTTAACCATGTGCCCTCTAAAGTGGTCACTTCTACACCCTATAAATGCTGGACTAAGCAAAAGTTATATGTGAGTTTTTTTTATAGACCTCAGGGTCATTTGCAAATTCTCATAATGGTTGTAAGTGGGACCTCATAAGGGTAGCGTTTTCAAGAGTGAAAACGATGATAGAATTGTGACCGAAAAGAATTGAAAGGTACCGCATTTGTTATGAACTAGTTTTCAAATAAGGGTGAAACTAATCACATTAATTGTATCTCTTTGCAAGACAACATAGAACAAGCCAACATCCTCAATTGTTTCTGTGAGTGATAGCTTAGAATAGTCAATAAAGAGATCTAAACAAAATAAAGAAGAAAGGTAAGAAGCTCCAGTGAAAAGGAATAACTGAGAAAAATGTTTATGGTTATTTCAAAGGGATGATGAGTTGCGTTTTGTACAAGAGACCATGTCAAGAAAGAATGGAAGAAAGAAATGGAAAGGGAAATGGGTGTTCTTTGAGAAAGAATCAAGTCAAGAATCAGTTAATATCTACCACCAAGTCAAAAGGGCTATATATTAGGAACCAGTGAGCTATCTAGGTTTAAGAGAAAAGTAGGCGGATCAATTGGCATACACAAGATTCGTGGTTACAAAAAGGTATGCATAACAAGAAGGCATTTTTCTTGTTTGCTATGCATTTAAATTAGTTTTAATATGGCAATATATAGTTAACTATTTGAATTTAAATTTACATTGTGTGGATTTAAAACCTGCACTTTGAGTGATGATATAGATATATAAACAAATCTATACGTAGTGACTATTAGCTTTCACTAAAATTTAACATAGTAGTAACTTCATGTGTTTTTACAGAAGTGCTTTTATGGGATTGATGCAATCATCCAGTGTGTTTCGCATGCGTGGCCTATATGATATGCGCTGGGAATATCTGCATCATATGAAAGTTATGACATCATCATGCATGTGCCATTGATCTGCCCTAAGCTAGATGCCGTTTATGAAGAGCTTCAAATTTCATACCCTCCCCAACAACACCGCCCTCTGTTGCTCCGCCATCGCAATACTTGATCTTTTATGCGTGTGCTGGCACTAAATGTAGAGGATGCGCCTCGTGCAACAGCACCTCATGTAGATATCACAGTTCCTGCTCGGCATCCTCCTCCCGCGGAGTTAGAATTTTTTGTTTGTGTCTGCACAGTTAGTGGGGGGATTCAGGGATTCAAGGGCAGCGCCCTAAATTTTTTCTTTAAAAAAAGTTTTAAATACATTAAAAAACAAAAAAATATAAACAAGAAAAAAAAAATATCAAAAAGATATTCATGAAATCAAGTGAATACTGATGATGTAATAAGAGAGACAGTTTGTTCCACCTCATATCCTTGCGAATGGCTTCTCTAGTCGTTGTCGTTCACGAGCAGTTTACGAGGCAGAGTCCAATGGTGATATTTCCACTGAGCTTACTGCCTTACTTTGGGTTTTGGCGAGCCGCCTGCAAGAAGAGCTCGCCGTATCTCGCCATGACTGAACAGGCACTGTGATGAAGAGGATTTGGTTACTGCTTATAGCTAATAGTATACTTAATCCATATGTTTCTAGTTTCAGCACTTTGTTTTTGTAGGTCCATATTCCTTTTATGCTTCCTCAGTGACTCCAATGCTCTTGGTACTGCACCTGCAGAGAGCATCCTTAAACACTCCTCTGAGTGTAGACGTCTTGAAAGTTTCAGCTTTGTTGGCTTTTCCTAATGGCGTGACTCCGCGGATATTCACCAGTAGGATTCCTCTCCGGTCAACGTGTTTCAGCACTATCTCGATCAGTTTCAACGTGAATCAAAACACACCCTCAGGCATGTACCTGGTGGATGGACTATGAACTCATTCAAGAATCTTCGGACTGGATATGCTTGCTGCAGCAATCTGCACCTCTTAATCCTTTTGGTGTTTTTATTTGTTTTCCTCATTAATAGTCTTCGCCCATCTTTTTCCTGGAATGATTGCTCTTGAGTTGTTTGATGGGCCCAATATGGAACCTACTACTATGTAAGAGTCATTTTATCTTAATATATATTTTGCCTTTGGAAAAAAAAAAAAAAAAAAAAAACACTACATAAATACTTATGAAACTGATCTTAGAAAATAACGGAAAAGATGATAAAAAAAAAAAAAAAACTTTGAAATTGCAAAATCTCAAATCAAATTTATTATTAAGAGTGGATAAAGGAATGACGAAATTTGATAAGATTTATAACTCATTTTTTGAGAAATACATATAGTAGTACCTGATTTAAAATTTTACAAATTCAAAAAAAATTTGTGTTTTATACCAAGAATAATTCATATTCTTTTATGGTATATAAAATAAAAATGAAAATAATAAATTAATAAATTTTGAATTAGGACTAAATCCAAATGATATGCAAATCATCGGCTTCCATTCGGGCGAAGCATGAAAACACATCAAGCTTTTGAGAATTAGGGTCTTTGGTACGCTGAACATGTAGAAAGGAAAAGAATAGAAAGGAAAGGAAAGTAAACAGGTTCTTTAGTACTCCCTCTGGTCTTTATTATAAGGAACCAACTAGTAAATTTATTTGGTCCATTTTTATAAGATACTTGCTTGTTTTCAATGAGCAATGGGCCTCTTTGGCATAGTATTGAAAGTTAAAATAAGCTCACTAAAAGTCCATTGAAAGGAGAAGCAAGAAATATTGCTGTTTGGTATGGCTTTGGCTTTTAATTGGCTTTAAGCTTTGAAGTGGGTTTTTTGATGAAGCTACTTTTGGTTGGTTATTATCCCATTAAAGGCCAGCCTTTTTTTCTCAGACAGTTTTGCCCCCAAAAGAAAAAGCATTTCGGTGTTTCAATAGAGAATATTTAAAAAGGGCATAATAAATAACAATGGCAAATGTGAATTTTGGTGTTTCTATTCGTCAAAATTTAAACGAGAAAGGTTAGAATTTAGACCTTGGTATATTTTTTACCTGAATTTTGGACAAGGAATTTTATTTTATTTTTCACCTGAGAAACTTTACAGTTCATTCACACTTATTTAAGTGGACAATGAATGATAATATAACACCCGTGGAAAAATGATGCTAAAAAATAAAGTTATTTGAAGAACATGAAAGTAGAAGAAGAATTCAAATCTAACTATTATAGGGGATAGGTTTATTCATGTTCAATAATTGTATTGTAATTTTTTTAATGGTATTGTTACTATTTTATTTGGAAAATTTATATTTAATTTAAATTTTTATCCCAAATTATCACATTTTGTACAACATATATATTATATATATATATGAATTTGATTAAATGCTTTCTTTTCTAAATCATTTTCCATCCCTTCTATCTTTTTAAAAGCTATCCAAACAAGTCGCCCATTAAAACAAAAGTCACTTGTGTCATCGCTATCCCAAACACAAATCACATTAGAAAAAGTCCATCAGAAAATAAGTCCATTAAGAAAAGTCCATCAGAAACAAAAGTCACTTCTACTGAAGCTATCCCAAACGGGCCCAATGTTTTTTTTTCCATGTCTGCCCCTAATTAATAAAGGTAGTGGGTGAGAGTAATAATTAATATAATATTAGAGTTAGTGCAATTAGTAGGGGGTAATATTGGAAATCACTTAGATTTTAGGACAACTTTATTGACTTTAACTACTTTTATTGGTTTGTGAGAAAATTTAGTTGGTTCCTTATAATAAGGACCAGAGGGAGTACATTTTTGTGTGTTCAATCTTCTAGGAAACTTAAGTTCCTAGGCCCACAAATCTTCCTTTAGGGCCTGTTTGGTTTGAGGGAAAGGAGTGAGAAGGAGGATATTGACTAAATTTCCATTAATGAAAAGAATATTTCTTTTTGTTGAAAGTATAATTTTAAAATATTAAAAAAATTTATGGAATATTTAGTAAAGATGAGAGAAAAAAATTCTCTCCTTTCCTCACACCCTTCCCTCAAACCAAACATGCCTTTAGGGCTAGTTTGGTTTGAGGGAGGGGGAGGGGCCAATCTTTGGTCTCTTCTTTACACAATTGCCTCTAGAAACTTTTCAATATTCCAAAAATATACTCTCAACAAAAAGGAATATTCCTTTCATTAATGGCAATTTGGTCATTTCCCTACTTTCCACTCCATTCCCTCCCCTCAAACCAAACATACCCTTAGAGATGAGAAGGATAAGATTCCACTAAAATTGGTGGGAACCCAAATTTCCACGTGAACAATTACGTTTTTGGACATATTTGCCCCTTACAACTCTGGTCCTATTTATAAGTCTTTTTTGACCAAATCATACATACCAAAGAAAGGTAGGTAGCTCAATGATTATGAGGTAAATTTTCAATTTTACCCTCATTTACGAATGACTACATTTCAACTCTTTATTCTCTCTATTTTCATTGGTACAAAATATGGGCAAAATTGTCATAATCTCATTTATTTGATCAAAAGGGACACCAAATTTTTTGGTCAAAAGAGACTTATAAATAAAATCAGAGTGGTATAAAATATTTTTGGCTAAAGTATATTTTTAGTCCTTTAAGTTTTACACAAGGCATACTTTTGGTCCCTTAACTTTATAAAGTATACTTTTTGTCCCAAAATTCTAACACCGTTAATATTGTTAACGGAAAACGCCGACGCTAATGAACTCAAATGATGATTAATAAGATTTAATTACACCAATTTTATATATTTTTCAACTTACCATATTTTTAATTTAAGTTTAATAGTATTTAATTACACAATCATCATTTAAAATTACATTATTATCATTTGAGTCAATTTTCCGTTAAGAAAATTAATGTTAGAATTATAAGACTAAAAGTTTACTTTATAAAGTTAAGGACCAAAAGATACCTCATAAACTTAAAACTAAAAGATACTTTTAATAATATTTTTTTCTATAATATAAGAAAATATTATTAAATTCCAATTTATGCTGATAAGTTCGAATTTTACGGAAAAATGTTTTGAACTTGGGTGAAAAATATTTTAGAAAAATTTGAATTTGATAAGAGGATTCTTTTTTAAAAAATATTTTTTTTATTTTTATTTTAAATTAATTACTTTTAAAAATAAAATATGTATTTTCTAATTTTTTACAATCAATTACTCCACCTTTTAAAAAAATAAAAAATAAAAATTACTCCACCTCTTTGTTTTCTCCAATCAAACAACTCCCACCTTTTTTCATCCCTCAAAATCTTCCTTCCCTTCCTTGCTCCTCAAATCTTCACGCACCAAACGGACCATGGTGAAGCCCAACTAGAAACAGCGAAAAGTATAACCGGAGATTTCCGTGCTGGAGTCTGAAGTCTGAACAATGGCTCATTGACCGCTTCGCTTCTTCCTTATTCGAATCCCATAAGGCCATAACAGAAGCGATTGGTTTCATTATACATGACGAGCTTAACTGATTGAACTCCACTGCTTCTTCGAACAGAATCATACAAATCGAAGTTGAAATCTGAAACCTGGGAGACGCTTCCATTTCACATTCGTCAACTGGAGAAACCAAGAGAACCAGATCTGTGAGTCTTCGAATTGCACCCCATTCTCTCCCAGTTTTAGAGAGTGAAACGGGGAGAAGTGATTGCATTATTCAATCGCCATTGATAACTCTTTGAAATGGCTCCAATCTTCGAGTATTTTGTGGTGTGCGGGATCGGCCCCGAGATTCGAACTCTTGAGGGAAGCAAAGGGTTCCATGGTACTGGATGCATGTATCTTCCTTCTCTTCTAGATCAGTACCCTCCGCCTAATCACTCACTCTACCCTCCTCCACCTCCTCAGCTTCCCACAGTAAGCTCCCCAACAACAGAAAGCTCTTTCACTGCTTCCTCGTCTGCTTTATTTTCCTTGTTTTTTTTAAAAAAAAATTCGGAAGTGTGTATGTCCATTACATTCACGAAATTTAAGAATTCATTTCTGAATTATCTTCCAGTTTCAAGTTGATCTTATTTGAGTAATACTTTCTTGCAGTGTGTTCTGCCAGCTGGTGTGGAGTTTTATTCTTCGGGGTTTGATTCCAATTACCCCTCCACATTTCCGAGGAGCTATCCGATTGTTTTGACCGGTAGATTTATTTACAAGCATTTTGTCTTTGTTTTTTAAAAAAATAAGTCATTGGTTTCTCGAGGTTGTGTTAGAACTCCCTGTTTTGATGGTTAGCCTTCTTATATTCACAATTCTAGCAATAGTGTATTACTGCTAAGTGATTGGAATTTTCACATATATCTATCTCTCCATTCTTAAACTACGGACTGTGGAATTAGTTGACGGTCTCTTTAGCAGAGTAGTACAAATAAGTGCATTTCTTTATGGGAGATGTTGCATTGCTTGCATATGACAACAAGCAGCCGAGTTTCTTGATGGTTGTTGCATCATGCCTCCAAAGGAGGAGTACTGTTTGAATAATCATACTTCCTATGAAAGATGCCCGTGGGTAAACTACTCAGGCTAGGAGTATATAAAGAAGCATCCCTTAGGTTTGAAGAATCCCAGAAAAAAGAAGTTTTTGAATTCATACAAACATGTATTTTAGTACAAGTAATTTCCTTCACAAAGGATGTGTGAGGGGCACCATTGAAGCTGTGTAATAAAAGAACGGGACTTTAACAAGTCAAGTAATCCCAATTCTGGAGCATTCCTCCTATTCTTGTCTAATTCCATTGCAGTTCAAATGGAAATTGAGAGTTAAGGAGATCTGGTCAGCCATTTTATTGCTCCATTTGCCTGATGCTGCAACTTCCATTAACCTGCTTGTGCTTCCTCTAGTTGCTAGCTTCAACATATGTTTATGATTTTCTGTTGAAACATGAGAAGATATCTTCAATCAGAGCTATAGAATGTGGAGCTAATTTTCCTATGAATATGCATATTTCTTTGGGCTTATATCTTACTGCAACCATTAATGATAGCTATTGATAATTTTCAATGAATATTAATCCCATTTCCAACCTCCTTTATCAGGTAAAACATTTAGATGTAGAATTTTTTATTTTTTTAATCTTGGGTAGACTTGGTAAGATGAAAATTTCAGTGGCTGGCCTCTTCAACATCATGAACACCTTATTTCAGCAAATTCTGCATGCTAGTGATTTCAAAGAATAGAGTATACATACTACGTCCTAATTTTAGAAGGATACCTTATTATCCTTTTTCTTTTTTAATATATTGAATCTTGTCTTCTGTTTTTTCTTTCCACCTTCTTCAGTTCTTTAATTCTACTTTTTTTTTTAATGGAAGGATTGTTCTTGGATTGAGCACAATGGTATACTATCCCTGTAGTTGACCTCACTTGGTGGGATAAGGCTTTTGTTGTTGTTGTTGTAGGAAAAAATGGAAAACCATAGTCAACTCTGATCTGGTGCTCCTACTGGATTACTGATTAGCTTGAGATGTATCATGTTTTTAACATTTTCTATGACATTCCTCTTACCTAGTAGAACTGCTTCATTGCATCTGCCTTAGAATGTAATTGTGAAATCTATACTCTTGTTTGACAATTTTGCAAAATATTGGTCAGCAAGATAGCGCCTTCTACTTTGTATCCTATTGGTAAACGAATATGTTGTTGGTAAACTAAGTTATTCTCTTTTTAAGTTTACATTGTTATCTTAAAGCAAATCATGTATTCATATGGACGTATTACATTTACCTCTTAAAATAGATCAAGTATGCATATTGCGTTTATGCTTGCATTTACATTTTGTCACAGTGACTTCTCCAGTTTTATCAGGTTTTTTGAGTTGATTTCACTGTGGTAACGAGTTTTGTTTTCTTGCATAATTGTTACCTTGGGATGTGAGTATTATTCTAAGATATCATACTCATTTTTTAAAGTTTGATGCAGAGGGTGATGGTTCAAAAATATATGTTAGTTGCATCTCTTTTCGGGATCCAGTCTGTGAGGATATAGCAGATGCATACCGGATACCAGCAAATTCTTTTGCTGATAAATGCATTTGTTTAGTGTCACGCTTCCCAAGTTTCCATGTACTTAGGAGTACACTGGAGGAGTTATTTGCACTGTGCTTTTCTCCAAATGGAAGTAGGTAAGTATTCTCTAGTGGCAAAAACATGTTAGTTTCTCATTAAAAAAAAGAAGAAGCTATTTTCACAAAAAAAAAAGTGCTAGTTTTGCTGTGAATCCACATGTTGGTATCATTATGCATGATATTTTTGTGTTATTTGCTAAAGTATTTAATCATTGTTTTCTTTCTTTTTTTCTCTCTTTTTTGAAAATCGACTTATGATTCTCATAGTCTTGCTTCAATTGTGGGCTAAAAATTCTTCCCTAGATAAAACTTGCTTATCTATAGTAGTTCTTTCTATTGCATCTAATGTTCCCTTCTCCACAACCCTATCAGCAAGCCATTATGGGATGTTATAGCACACGTGGTGTCAAATGTACCTTTGCCAACTCCTGGAAAGGAGCGAATCCTGTTTGCTATTGAGAACTGTCTGCTTTCTGTGGAGGCTCCACCAAGTGATGGGCTCCCCCATGCTGATGTATGGCATGTATTTTTCTTTTTAAAACTATTAATTGCTTGCTTCTGTCTATTATTTGACTATTCCCATTTTTTGTAGCAGATATCATTTCAGCCTCTGCTGCAGTGCTTGGATGTTGACAACTTAATGAGACTTTTTACTGCTGTATTGCTTGAGAGAAGGATTTTGCTTCGAGCAAACAAGTACCTTTCTTAAGACCATTGGAATGCTTTCTGGTCTATAAATTTTATCAAAAAGATGTTTCTATTTACATCTGCAAGATGGATATTTCATTTGGGTCAATAACTCAATGTTGACTTCTACAATTACAGTGCTCTGTTTCCCGCACTTCCATCTCTGTTACCATGGGTTTTATCCAAAAGAAGTCTATAATACTATGGAGTTTTGAGCAGATCTGAAGTGGATATTTGAAGACAGTCATACTTTATGTTATATATTTTGTATACCTCATTAGCACTTGCCCTGTGTCTGATAGAATATGATGTGCTGATGACACTGTATGTTATGTTTATTGATCTATAATTAGGAGATAGATGTAGAAGAGAGACACAAGAAAGAGAGTAGAAGAGAAGATAGAGAAGAGAGCTCCTAAGGCTCTCTCAATTCTGTATTCAGTGCATTGTCATAGCAAATCTGAAATCTGATTGTACAGAAATGGAGGAGTGGCTATTTATAATACTATAGCCTCTCTCAAGTCACTAACAGCTAGTTTAGGATTAATGACTAATTACCCTACTAACTATCTAGTTTACAATTAGGTCCCTAGGTCTATCTTACAATTAGGTCCCTAAATGCATATTATTATCTTTACATATCACTGTATAATTAATTTTAAAAGGTGAAAGTGAAAACCTTTGTGAAAGAAAGAGAATACTTCTGTTCCTTACTTCTATAAAGGGAATCCATCTTGGTTTGTGTCCCATGGTCGTTGATTATGTTATATTTTGACTAAGTTCAGTGATTTGATTGCTTCACCTGCTGGAATAGTCTCAGAAAGTGTTTAAATTGCGCCTTAATATTTTGCTAATTTCATTGTTAGCTGTTGTAGTATGACCAATATGGTTGGCCAATGTCAAAATAATTTCTATTCATAATTAGTATTCACTTTTATTGGTGACACATGTAAATGGCATGGAATCCTCCATAATCGTCTTAATGGTGATCTGTTATCAATTCTGTAATTTGGACAGAACCGGCTTGTAGAATTTAGGAAGAAGAAGGAGAAATTGAGTAGAAGAGAGATTAGAGAGGATTGAGAAAAGAGAGATAGAGACACAAGGATTCCACTGAATCTGCATTCATTCAATACTAAGCAACAACAGTTACAATGAGGGGGATGTTCCTTATATTATTAGGGGGTCCAAGGGTAGTATTGCTCTAATTCTATCTTAATTAGCTAAGGGACACAATTAGTGCTGTGTTTGACTAAGGCTACTCTAATAATAGCTACTGCCACTCTTAACTAACATTGCTTTTCCCCTAACTAACTTGCCTAACATTCACAATATAGAATAAGAATTATAATTTCATATCATGATCTATGTCTGAATTTGGTTTGGTGTGCACCCTGCTTCAGTTTTACATCAAAATGGTGTCAAAATGTACATTGTATAGCAAATTTGTTCCCCAATGATCTTTTAATTTAGGGCATCCCTTTTTTTTTTCCCTTTAATATATGTTTAGCTCATGCATCCCTTATTAAAACTTAGGAATGTCAGTTCTCATCTAAAAAAAGTCGCTGAAAAATGCTTACTATTCTTTTGCACATTATAAATTTCACATTTTTTCAATCAACTGCTTATCTCTCACATTGAGAATTTAACTAAAGACTTCATTTTTACACTTGAGGTTTGAGGTGTTCTATTCTGTTAATTTTTTCCACAATATTAATATCATCTTAGTTGTTTGTTAGCTTGTCATCCCCAACTTCGTTTCATTTATTATGTGAATTCTATGACAATTATCTATACAATCTATTGGCAGGTATTCATTACTGACTCTTGTATCAGAGGCAATTTGTCACTTAATTTACCCATTTCGGTGGCAGGTGAGGTTTCTTCATCGCAATTAACTTTTAATGATTTTCTCCCTTTATTCTGTGCTACTGGCATTTATTGGACGGCGTTACATCCCATGTTAAATCGAAATTGTAATGAAGAATTTGTTTTTGTATGATATTTGATGAGAAATTGCCATGCTGGTTTCTTTTGTTGACCTTCATCTAAATCTTTTTTTGTTTTTCTCTAGCATGTATACATTCCATTGCTTTTTTTTAGTGGAGTAGACTATATTGACGCTCCCACTCCATATATGATGGGCCTCCACTCAGGTGTGGATACCTCTGCACTGGCAATGGATGGTGTAAGTCATTCCTTTAATTTCTTATCCTATTTCTTTTCAAGACCCTTTTTCTTGCTGTTTGACACTCTTGGTAGCTATGTGACATATGTTTGTAATTTGGATAGAGGGAGAAGAGAGGAATAGAGAAGGGAAAGAAGAGATAGTAGTTTTTGACAAAATAATAGTTATTTTGAGCATTGAAGCTTCCTAAAAACAAAATCGATTGAAGAAAATATTGAAATTCAGAGGCATAAACACTCTCTTGATATTATTTAGATGAAGAGAAGGTACATTATATAGGCTGAGGGAGAGAAATTAGGGATTACAGTTAAGATCAGATCCTATAATCAAGGAATCCTAACAAATCTCCTAATTTATTTCCTAATATTCTAACTCTCCCCCTTAAGCCAGAGAGTATATGTCGATCATTCCCAGCTTGCCTCGAAATCCTTCAAACTTCATTCTGCTTAGTGGTTTAGTCAAGATATCTGCAATTTGGTCTACAGATTATATCTGAGACAGAGTCATAATGTCTACTCCAATCTTTCCTTTAATGAAGATGTAAGGATATTATGGATTATTTAGATTAATTATTATCTTATGATTAAGTTTGATATTTGTTATATCTGGATATTATATTAGATATCGATATATTATATCATATCTTAGGATTCGATATGGATATATGATATCTTAATTATTTTGATTTGATTAGATTGAATTAGAGTCTAGGGTTAGCTCTAGGTTTGCCTATATAAAGGCACATATGTACTACTCCCTCCGGTTCTAATTATAGGACATATTTAACCGATTTTGGAGAGATTAAGGAGAGGAGTTAAATTAGTTAATTTTACTCATTTTCCTAAAATGCCCTTATATAAATTTAAAATGACACAAGTAAAAATGAATCAACAACCTTTGCCACATACCTCAGATACCTCTCTGACCTAGAATTCCTTTCCACACACTTTCTAATTCAAATAATGGTCTTGCTATATATATGTGTGTGTATTTGTATACATATATATATATATACATATATGTGTGTGTGTATACATATATCTACACACACACACATATAGACACATAAATACACACACACAGATATATGTGTTTATGTATGTACACAACACACACACACATATATATATATATGCACACACACACAGATAGATATATATGTACATACATACATACACACACACACATATTGACAGACACACACAAATATACATATATGTACACACACACCCACACATATATATATATATCTGTGTGTGTGCGCCTATATATATTTGTGTGAAGACACACACACATACATACATGTATACACACACACACACACACATATATATATAGACATACAAATATATACATACACACACAGATATATGTGTGTGTGTGTGTGTGTGTGTGCCTCTATATATATATATGTATGTATGTATGTATGTATGTATGTATATACACATTGGCAAATTAATGTCAGCTGATCGATAAATAAATTAAAATCCTACAATTTAAAAGTTTTACTGACTAGAAAAGTCTATGCACCCACATACACATACGCACCTACATACACATACTCACCAAAAATCAAAGACACTTGAGAGAATAAAATAAGGGTATTTTAGAAAGAAATTGACAAAAATTAAAATTGTGTCCTATAATTAGAACCAAAATCAACTCCCAAATGTTGTCTTATAATTAGGACCGGAGGGAGTATCTTTTATTCAGAGAAAGAGATTAAGAGATTCAGAATAATATTTCTCTCTAAAGGATTGGGAATCATGGGAACACTACTTGGGAATCTTGTCAAATGGTACGTTGTCATCAATGTCCAAAAAAGGATTGGGAATCATAGGAACACTACTTGGTGCTGCTCCAAGTTTCCCAGTTTCTTTTAGTAGATCAAGAATATATTTCCTCTACGTCAAGAGGATGCCCTTCTTGCTTCTCATAACCTCGATCTCAAGAAAGTACTTTAACGAACCCGAATCCTTTGTTTAACGGACTCAAGAAAGTACTTTAACGGACCCAAATCCTTTGTTTGAAAATGAGAACTAAGAAAGGCCTTAAGTGATGAGATGCCTGAAGTATCGCTACCCGTAATAACAATGTCATCAACATATCCACTAAGAGACTCATGTCGGCATCTGTCTGCTGATAAAACACAAAGTGGTCACACTTACTTTGATTCAAACCAAACTTTTTAACCACAGAGTTAAACCTGTCAAACCAAGTATGAGGGCTCTGCTTCAAACCATATGAAGACTTTTGAGGGTGACATACCCTCCCACGCTCCCCTGAGCAACAAAACCAGGTGGTTACTCCATGTAAACTTCCTTAAGAAGATCACCATTCAAGAATGCATTCTTAGCATCCGATTGATAAAGATCCCAACCATAATTGGCTGCCATAGAGATGAAGAGGCAAACAGAGGACAATTTTGCCACAGGGGAGTTGATTTCTGAATAGTCAACACCATAGGTTTGAACATATCCCTTGGCAACCAGTCGAGCTTTTAGACGTTCCAAGATGCCATCAGCTTTTGTTTTTACCGTGAACACCCACTTACACCCGATAGCCTTCTTGCCAAGAGGTAAATCAACAAGAGTCCAGGTACCTGCCTTATCAAGGGCCATCATTTCTTCTTCCATTGCAACATGCCAACCAGGATGGGCTAAGGCTTGGTGGAGAGTTTTGGGAACGGTGATAGAATCTAAGGATGCTATGAAGAACCAGGATGGAGAAGACAAATGGTTATAGGAAACAAAGGAAGAGATAGGATAGGTGCAAGACGTTTACCTTTGCGTAAGGCAATGGGCAAGTCATCAGAAGTATCAGGCATTGATTCTGGTTTAGAGGTAGGAGCAAAAGAATTAGGAGGATCAGACATTGATTTTGGTGCAAAGGCAAGAGTAGAAGTATCAGGAGGATCAGGCACTGATTCTAGTTCAGAGGCAGGAGTGGAAGTAATGAATTTCGGATTAGATGCCAAAGCTAGCATTGGCGGGTTATGAACCTAATCGACTATATTACTGGCCCTGGAACGTTTCTGATAAACATGATGGATAAGGGTTTAGCAGGTGCCGAGTCAGATGCTTGCACTGGTGGTAACGGAACCTCATAACAATATATCATCAATACTTTCAGTGGTGTTAGGGGATTGAGATGGAGTAGAGATAGGAAAGAACAAGGTTAACTCATGGAAGGTAACATCGGTACACTCAAGATAACGTCGAAAAGTAGGAGAATAACACCGGTAGCCCTTCTGAACCCTAGAATACCCAAGGAAGACACATTTAAGAGATTTGGGATCAAGTTTGGTAATAGTAGGGTGAACATCGCGAACCAAAAAGACAACCAAAGATTTTAAGGTCAATAGGAAACAAGGGTTTGGAAGGAAACAAGGTGGTGTAGGGAGTGGCTCCACTGAGAACAGGAGAGGGTGTACGATTAATAAGGAAACACGCAATGGACACAACATTAGCCCAAAAAGGTTTAGGAACTTGCATTTGAAACATGAAAGCCCGGGCAACTTGTAATAAGTGTCGGTTTTTTCATTTCGCAATACCATTTTGAGCAGGTGTATCCGCACACGAGGACTGATGAATCATGCCATGTTGGAGCATATAGGTTTGAAATTGGGTAAAAAAGTATTCTTTAACATTGTCACTCCATAAATTTTTACAGAGACCAAACAGAGTTTTGATTTCAGCACAACAATGGCAAAAGTGAGAAAACAACTTTGAACGAGTTTTTATCAAATAGAGTTAGGTGGTATGAGAAAAATCATCAACAAAAGTAACAGTATCGAAAACCAGGCTTGGACCTCGACATGACATGGACCCCAAACATCAAAATGGACTAAATCAAAAGGAGACGTAGCCCATTTATTGACTCAAGGTGCTAAATGAACGTGATGATGTTTAGCAAATTGACATGACTCATATTCTAATGATGACAAGTGATGGAATTGAGGATACATCCTCTTCAGGAAAGACAAAGACAAATGACCCAAACGACAATGAATATCAAAAGGAGACAAACCACCAGAGCAAGCAACCGAACGTGGTACCTGATTATCAAAAAAGTAATGACCACCAGATTCATAGCCCGTACCAAGAACTTGCTTCGTGGTAAGATTCTGAATTAAACAATGGTTAAGAAAGAGTGTGATAAAACAGTTTAATTGGCGAGTAAGCTTTCTAGGAGACAAAAGGTTAAATGCAAGGTTAAGGACATAAAGGATGGAGGATAAGGAAAGAGACGAAGTTGGTTGGGTAGTGCCAGATTCAAGGACACAAGAATAAGAATCATTGGCAATGGTTATACTAGAGGGAGGCATAAGGCGCATACGAGGAGAACAAATGATGGTTACCTATCATATGATCAGTGGCAACGGAATCGATGATTCACTTCGAGGAAGAAGTAGCAAGACTTGGAGCAATATTACCCTGCAACAAGAGCAATTGAAGAACTAGACGGAGATACAACCATCGAGCTTCACCAGAAGCAAGTTGAGCTCCACAACAAACAGTGGAGGAAGTACCAAACAGCAAATAATCAAGGGTGCAACCACAGCAAGCTCAGAATTTCCTACAGTGAGCAAAAAGTCTCACCAAAGATTACAACACTCAAACAACTTGAAACTAAAGAGAACCACAACCAAACACCCAATACCTCGTATTGGACTACACAACTCAGAAGTAACCACACCAAAAAATATCAAACTAGTGCGATAAAACGCAATACCAACAGCCAAAACAAATTTAGCTCGAGCAACAAAGCGTACCATACCAAGGGACCACCAAACCAGAGTAGGAGACGCAACAAACTGTTTCACAAGAGATTAACACTAAACGCATATCACTCTAAATGTCTCATGGGATACCAAACGCCAACCCAAACACCTCACCGGAGGTAAAGAACGAACAAATGATTGCCAAACAACAAGTAATTGTTGTCAAACACCTCACACCCGAGGCAAAATGAAAAGAACTCAACCAGAAGAAGTTGAAAACTCACAAACCCAGACCTGGAACAACAGACCAGCGCCGAGAAAAAGAACCCAGATTTGCAAACCTCGTTGAATGAACACAAAACCACCCGAAAGGAACCGGGTTTAGTGATTTGATGCGAACGATGGAGGTCACCGTCGGGAAAGACTTCACACGCGCCCTTATGCGCCGGGGAGAGGAAACTGTCATCGAAGCGCGTGTGGTACACGCGTCGGCCACGCGCCGTAGGAATGAGATTAGACCTCCAGGGATGGGCCAATCAGAGGGTGGAGAGCCATGCTAGGTGGCGTGTGTTTCAAAATGAGAACCTCGACCAAACGCTTAATGCAACCTCACTTCAGTTGAATAGGACGAACTCTAATCAGTCGAACAGAACAAAAGCCAAAAAACAGAAGGGAAGAAAATATACTAAATGAACCCTAAGGCTCTGATACCATGTAAGAAAGAAAGACATATAATCTGAATTCCATGCTAATTCATATATACAAGTAGGATATAAATACACAAGCGAGAAGCCCTAGAGTTAATTTTAAGGCCTATTATGACTAATTAATATTTCCTAACACGTTCCCTAGGTCGTCCCTTGATTGCAAGAGCGAAGCTTTCAATTTGGCTTGGGCCACTTTGATTTAGGAGTTTTCTACTTTCCTCAAACTGTATGAAATTAATAACATCAAAGAGTTGTGGTTGTGGCTTCAACCCCATGATTCTGCCTCATATCTCTTCGAAAGAGTCATTTAGGCTTAGGAGGTAATCTTCTTACATGATCGTCTTGTACAATTGAGCATCGTCGATGTTTTTCCAAGGATGAACCTCAAACAAATCCTGTTGCTGCCACAACTTTAGCAAAGAATTATAATATTAAATCACGGAGTTGTCGCTTTAGGTGGATCAAGGTAGCGGTGTTATCAAGTGAGGAGTAGGTTCTTCGATCTGTTTTCCAGATTTCTTTTTCTTTGTGAGCTAGCAGATAGCCCTCACTGATATCCAAAGTCATCGAGTTACACAACCAAGTCATAACTTGGTTATTTTCAGCAAACCATGTGTCAAAATTTGGGTTATTAGGGGCTGGTTGAAGGGCTACCCATTAATGTATTTCTCCTTTCTCTTGTCACGAATATACCTCAACAAAATTTTTGACCATTGGAGATAGTTTCTTCAATTAAACCTATGGTTAATAACCGTACACTGATTTTTTAAGAAATCTGGTGCCATCTCTGTGGTTCTGGGTGGTACTGTTTGGTTCTGTGGTTCTCAAGATGAAGAATATAGAGCTTGAGAATTTGTACCAGACATAAAAGTGGTGGGATTTCCAGGAAATCATCTGAATAGAGGAGGAAATTGAGAGGGATCCATGTTATTGGGAAAAAAAAATGTCGCTCAAGGTGATTGTTCACGATGGCGGGTGGGTGTCGCGTGTTGGGAAGGTGGTGGTAGGTGGTCACGCGCCGAGCAGATCGTCGTCGCTACTCTGGGATTTGTCGATGGGCATGCACTAATGCCGTCTATGGTGGTGGTGCAACTCCACACTCTTTCCCTCAGGCAAATCTGAAAGTCGCGACTTTCTGCCGTTCTATCTCTCTCTCTCTCTTCTCTCTCTCGCTCGTGTTTCACTTTGTCTCTCTCTCTCTGTGTTTCCCTCTCTCTCTCTCTTGCCTATGTGAAAGAAAAAACAGAAGGGTTGGAGGTCTTCGAAGGTCGCGTCTCCTCTCCTCTATGACGAAGAAGGCCGAAGGTGAGAGGGAAGAGTCAAAGGTCTGGAGGCAGACCTAGCTCTAATAACATATTGAAATTCAGAGGCATGAACACTCTCTTGATATTATTTAGATGAAGAGAAGGTACAATGTATAGGCTAAGAGAGAGAAACTAGTTGAGAGAAATCAGGATTACAATTAAGATCAGATCCTATAATCAAGGAATCCTAACAAATCTCCTAATTTATTTCCTACTATTCTAACAGAAAATAATTGCATTTGTCTGTCCTGCATCTATCATATAGCTTCCACTATCTTTATATGGTTGATGAACTTTTTTTTATGCTCAAAGTAGCTGATCATGAATAATGTGTTGGTAAGCTGCATTAGTAGTTCAATGTTTGATATTGTTGTCTGATGTTGGTATGCATGTGAAGAAACTCTGGAATTCAGATTATATTTTGACTTCCTGTAGGTGGTAATTGTGGACCTTGAGTATAATCGTATCACCACAACAGAGGAAATTCCGCCTATTCCTGAGCCAGAGTTTACATTTTTACGTGGTGAGATTACAAAGTTATTATATCCCAATGTAGTTGGAATTGATGAGATGAAGGCTGGAATATTTGGTGCATCTGAGCATTACCCTAAGTCTGGAGGCAAACAATGGGGAGAGGATCATGACCTTCAGCTAAGGTGATGCTTGAATACCGGCTACATGTCTTGCATAATATTTTTGCTGCTTTCTTGGTGTAACTTATGAAGTCTTTTAAAACAACTGTCTCTTCAGATGCATCATATAGAATTTAAGAAGATGAAGAGGAATATACTGTTCCAGAGGTTAAATTGGCTTCGTTTTTTTTGGTTAAGAACCATGATATGATTTATTGTTTTTATTCAGGAAAGTTTCTTCTTTGTATTTTTATTGCAACAGGCAATTATGCTGCACATCTGGTTCCTGTTGCCAATCCTCAGATTAAGCCCATTCTCAAAGCAGCATGTTTTTCACTTGTATGATTTTTTTTTTTAAAAAAAATAACAAATAAGAGGGGGATCAGTAACTTTGTCACTTAGCATCATACTCATATGCGGCAAACCAGACAGTGGTATAGTCCAAATATATAATATAAATTTATATAGTTATATAATGTAGAATGTGATGTATGTTATCATCGGTGTGTCTCATGTGCAGGTTAATATTCCTGAAGTTCTTTGCAACACTTCTAAGTGGTTATCGCAATTTTGTAGTATGAATTTTCTATTCCTTATTCCATAAACTTGGCTTTTAACCTTTCATATATCAAATATTCATGACCTCTGAATATTTTTCTTTGTATCAGGAAAACAGTGCAACCAATATTTTTAATAATCAAGCTTTTTTAAAAAAACGTTCTCGATCTACTAATCATCCGGCAGAGCCTATGGTAATTTCATATCTTCATATGCACTATATTCACCAATTTAAAGGGATGTTGAGTAACAACTGAAAATACTAATTTTTCCCCCCTTGGTTTTCACAGGTAGCTGAATTCTTAGATTCTCATGGTTTTTTGGATTATTTGGAGAGAGGTGTAGGTTCTGATGAAAACAACAATAACCTGCTTGATAAGCTACAAGATGCAATTGGAAGGGGCCAAAATCTTATGTCAATTCTTCCATCATCTTCTTTAGAGCCTGAGATTATTTCTATATCAGATTCTGACGTTGGATTATCAGGTGAATGAAGGTCTTCTAGCCATATTTTCCTGCAACTGCAACTCATTCTGGATATGGGTTGATATTTAATTATTATTTTTCCTTGGTTTTTCAGGATCTGATGCCAAATATACTTATGATAGGTTTCCCTCAAACATCAGAACTGATGAGCAAGAAGAAAAGAGGAAGCAGGTTCTTGCAGCAGCAAGTAATGCCTTTGAGTACTCTAGAAGGCAAACTCCAAGGTAATGCAAGTAATGCCTGAAAAGTTAACATGCTCTTTTTGTTGGTGTCAACCAGGAAAATTGTCCTGAGTTTGTCCTCTGAGTCAGTCACTCAAAACAATTCAGCATTTTTGTTTTTTGGAAGACATTCCTTCTGGACCAGATGTTTGCATACAAATGTGAATATTAAGCTGCTAAGCAGAAGTCAATCTGTCAAGCTTTTATCAATGAATGGTGGGAGAGTACTCACCTTACCACAAACAAGTGTTTCCTAAATGAAGGCATTTTTCCTTCCATCATATTTTATAGGTGTCCACCTATCTTGAAGCCATTTTTCCTTGGGTGAAAGAATGAACAAGACTAACTCTCACATACTAAGGAGAGTTAGTTAACTCATTAATTATGGGCTAAATTTTTAATTTTACCCTTATTTATGAATAGTTCCAAGAGTGAACATGAATAAATTCTTTTTGTTTATTGCAAGTAATAGGGGCAAAATTGTAAAAATTGCATTTATTACTTTGAAAGTGGACTTATAATATGGACCAAAATTTTTCCTCAAAAAGGACTTTTAAATAGGAGAGTTAGTTAACTCATTACTTATGGGCTAAATTTTTAATTTTACCCTTATTTATGAACAATTCCAAGAGTCAACATGAATAAATTCTTTTTGTTTATTGCAATTGATAGGGGCAAAATTGTAAAAATTGCATTTATTATTCTGAAAGTGTACTTATAATAAGGATCAAAAATTTTCCTCAAAAAGTACTTATAAATAGGTTCAGAGTGGTAATATAAGTTCAAGTATATCCTGTGGGGATCTGTTTGATTCAATCTGGTATCTTGTTCGGATCATAAAGTTTATGTGCTATTACTTTAGTACAAGTGCAAAGAAGATTAAAGGTTAAGGAGTCATGCCTAAAGCCTGTTAAAGAAATTCAGAAATTTGATGCTCTGATTCTTATTATTCCAAATGTTCAAGCTGTACATAAATAGATGGGTTGACAACTGAAAGATTTGCCTATTCAAATAGCCTAACTAGCTTGCAGAACTTTAAATATAACTATTCTATCATAAGAGAATGGTAAGAGATAAAACCTGAACATGATCATGTCTTTTAGAACCAACAAATAAAATGCTAATACTAAAAACCATTGAAAGACACGTGTTATAAAGCACATCTGCTTCATTATGTGTTCTCTAACACTTCCCTTCAACGGGGGAGGTAAATATTAATCATACCTCACTTGTAGCTAATGTTTGTAGCCTTAGCAATCTTCTTCCCCAGGACCAAGTCCTCATTGAACAATAGTGTTAGACCCCATAATCTATAATTCTATATTTTTTAACTGCTCTGGTCCTTATTTCTTTCCAAGTAATTTTTGTAACAATTCCCATTTCTTTGCTAAAAGATTTGGTCTGGCTTTTTTACTCATTGGTCATTAATTAAGTTACTGGTTGCATCTCTTGTCATGGTCTCCTTTATGCTTCCTGTGTATTTTCCAGCAAGGCTCCGTTATATGGCCAGCCTTATTACAATGATTGCACATGACTTTCCATCTCATTTCTGCGTGTTGCCACTTCCTTGAGTATTATGTTCCATGATGGCTGTGTTTCAGTTACTGGTCGGAAACTTAAAGACCCATGAATGAGTCTCTTCCTGCTATTCTCCTTTTAATTCTAAAAAATGTTCCTGTTAGCAAAGTAGAAGATGAATTACCACAATTCTTCCCCAAACATCTTCAAACATGGAATTTAAGCCAAGTAGAAGTCTATAGACACTCTTTTGCTCCAGAAGCTTTGTATAATATGCTGCAGCTCCATGTTTGTGTCTCAACATATCTAGTTGCTGCCAACTGTTTTGTTGTACTAAGCATGACAAATTTGTCTAGAATGAACTCAGAATTTTGAGTTCTTTGAATCTACTGTTGTGTGTCTTGGAAGATAATGGGTTTTCTCATCTTGAGAGCAATACTTTGGCCCCCCAAAAAAAAGGAGTAATACATTCTGCTGTTTTATTTTAACAGGGCTACTGAATCAACTGGTTGTCATGTCTACTTTTACTGTTCTACTCTCTTCATCGTCTTTCTTTCTCTCACAGTTTCCCTTTTGTATTTTGCAGCAAGGACTCTATAGCAGATGTCCTTACTCCCCTGGAGAGAGCTGTAAGTAACATTTTCTGGATTGTTACACTAGTGTTTTCATCATGTTGATGTAAAGCAGATTGAAGTGGTCGCTAACATGAAGACTGTTAAGTTAGTTGTAGAAATATAGAGGAATTGGGAATACAAGGGGGAGGGAGAAGACTCAAGCAGATGACAGAACTGCTGTCCTGCAATTCATTCATACACAATGCAAAAGTGATTTGCAATTTGCCTAGGCCCATACCTTGGACATATACAGATTTAATAATCCGCCAGTTAGTCAATTCCCAACGGCTACTTTACTAGTCTAATCCTAACCATTAATAGGCCTCATAGCCATTAATATTGTGCCTTCTAATCCTAACTGTTAATCTCCTAATAGGCCTCATAGCATTAGTGTTGTGCCTTCTAAATCCCTAATTATATATTGTTAGGAACCAATAAAAGGTTGCCTAAATTACTGGTTTGATTAAGCACAGAAACAGAATCACACTAAAAATACAATAAATCTGTCAAGAGCCAAAGACCCTTGCAGCCAAGACAGAGGCAAATCTGTGACAACAGATTTGTTCCCCCCTCTCCTACAATCTGTCGAGAGAAATAAACTCCCACAGCCAAGAAGGTTTTCTGTTCTCACACAGAACCAGACTTCCCTCTCCTAACACTCTCAAGCCAAAATACAACATAACCTTCCCATTCCTTCCTACGCCTAATATATAGTTTTTTTTTTTTTTTTTTTTAAAAAAAAAAAAAAAAAAAAAAAAAAAAAAAAAAAAAAAAAAAAAAAAAAAAAAAAAAAAAAAAAAAAAAAAAACACATCTGTGCACAGTATTCAAAATGCTACAGTGCTAAATACTAGAGCCACTCTATGCAGCGGCTAAGTGTCCCCAAAATAGAAAAGTCAAACCCTGCACCCTTAAAGCATGTTGGTCCTTTGCTGATGAATAGGGTCCTTTCATATATCATGTAACCTAACTATTTCTCTACACCCTACATAACAATGCCCCCCCCCCCCCCCCTACAATTGAAGACCCCTTTTCCTCAAGGGTTAGTAATGGCCAAATCAGGGAATTACCGCTGAAACTGATACAGCAAAACCCATGAAGCTTCTTCCCCGGGTAGCTGCTTCCACTTTACCAAGATTTCCGTCACAATACGCCCTATCCTTTTCTGCAGAATCCCTTCAGGCTCTCTTAAAGCTGGCGGCTCTGGCCAATTCTCAGGGGGATGCTGGACCCTAACTGAAGGATATGGACACAGTTTTAATAGTGATATATGAAATGTATCATGAATCCTAGCCTCACATGGCAGCTCCAGTTTATAAGCTATTGGACCAATCTTTTGTCTGATCCGATAGAGACCAAAAAATCTAGGAGCTAATTTCTGATGGCTCCTCGTGGCAGCTGAAATCTGACGATAGGGTTGGAGTTTCAAGAACACCCATTGCCCCATTTGAAACTCTCTATCATTTCGATGGTTGTCAGCCTGCTGTTTCATCATGTTGACAGCCCGAGAAAGATGATGTTTAGCCACCATTAGAGCTTCCTCCCTTGCCACAAAAGACCAATCCACGGCCTCCCCAATTGGTGATCTAGGCAAGTAAGGAACATATAGAGTAGGTGGCTGCCTGTCCATACAGCAACTCATGGGGAGTAGTCCTAGTTGATGAATGATGAGTTGTATTATACCACCATTCAGCCATCGATAACCATTTAGACCACTCCCGAGGCATTTCCCAACACATGCAACGTAAATATGTTTCAAGACATCTATTCAATACCTTAGTTTGCCCATCTGTTTGTGGGTGATAGGAAGAGGTTAATTTTTGATCTACCTTAAGGATCTTAAGGAACTTTTGCCAAAAGTTGCCAACAAAAATAGGATCCTGATCCGAGATAATTTCCATTGGCGCCCCATGTAAACAATAGAAGTTATCCATGAACTGTTGTGCTAGAGAAGAATCAGAAAAGGGATGAGAAAGGCTAATAAAGTGACCATATTTAGTCAACCGGTCCACAATTACCCAAATTACCTCCTTTCCGTTAGACTTAGGCAACCCTTCAATAAAATCCATGGAAATGCTCTCCCAAACCTTGCTAGGGATAGGTAATGGCTGCAACAGACCAGGATATGCTACGGTCTTGTATTTGCATCACGCACACACATCACAATGCCTAATATACTCCTTCACCTCCTCAAATAAATGTTGCCACCAAAACAGAGATTTGATGCGTCGATAGGTAGCGTGTATTCCTGAATGGCCCCCTTGGGGAGAGGCATGCAACCATTCCAATATTTTCTGCCTAACCGTGGCCTCCTTCCCCACCACTAAGCGACTGCCTCTTCTCAATAACCCTTGCTGCCAAGAGAATTTACCAACAGCCCCATTATTTTCCTTGAGGCTGTCAACCAACACCACCATTTCTGGATCTGCCTGCCAACTAGACTTAATTTCCAGCAACAAGTCCTCAGAACAGGTTGAGAGAGACATCTGAAATACTTCCATTCTATCCCTGCGTGAGAGAGCGTCAACCACGTTATTATTAATTCCCTTCTTGTACTGAATCTCATAATCATACCCCATAAGTTTGGAGACCCAATACATTTGGAAAGAGGTCTTCAATTTCTGATCTAGTAGATATTTCAAACTTTGTTGATCAGTCCTTATAATAAAAGCCTTCCCTCAAGATATTGATGCCAATGTTCAATGGCTTGCACCACCGCTAATAACTCCTTTTCATATATGCTCAAACCATGATGTCTTGGTGCCAATCCTTTGCTGAAAAAGGCTAAGGGCTGACCCCCTTGCATCAGGACAGCCCTTATACCAGTGCCACTGTTAAGATAGTTGTAGAAATATAGAGGAATTGGGAATAAGAAATCAGAGGAGTTGGGAATAGAAGGGGGAGGGAGAAGACTCAAGCAGATGACAGAACTGTTGTCCTGCAATTCATTCATACACAATGCAAAAGTGATTTACAATTTGCCTAGGCCCATATATATATAGCCTTAGGCATGTACAAATGTAATAATCCGCCAGTTAGTCAATTCCCAACGGCTACTTTACTAGTCTAATCCTAACCATTAATAGGCCTCACCATTAATATTGTGCCTTCTAATCCTAACCGTTAATCTCCTAATAGGCCTCATAGCATTAGTGTTGTGCCTTCTAAATCCCTAATTATATATTATATAACCTAACTATTTCTCTACACCCTACATAACAAACACGTTAATGGTTTCAGGCAGAAAGAGAGCGCATGGTGTTGGATATTAAGGTTAAGCTGCAGGTAACTTCTTGTTCCTTTTCACACATGCTGCTCCATGTGCGAGTGAAGCACATCTTCAATTGTATGCTTTTATCATGCTTGCTTAGCTTTTTTCTTTTTTTCTTTCTTTTTTTTTTTTTTTTTTGTTGCTAAAGTTGCTTAGCTTATTTTTGTCCTTGCAGTCACATAATTAACGTGCTCAATGGGGTTTCATAAATTTATTGGTTCATTTCTTTGTATTTTTTATAGAACATATATGGCTTTGGTTAAAAAAAGAAAAAGAAAAAATAAGAACGGATATGGCATTTTTCCCAGATCGCATTGGTAATTCTATTTTTTTTTTAGATTTTTATTTGTTCTATGATAGCGGATGCTTCAGTTTACCTATTGATGGAAGTCTATTTCTTTTTCCTCCACTTATCCTGAATCTATTTGTATGTCTATGTTCACCATTGAGATGTCCCTGTGAATTGATAGTTTAAGCAGTCTACCACATTAGTACACTTGGATGAGTTTCATCTTCTCCATCAAAGCTTGGTGTCGACTCTTCTGATTCACTTAAGCAGCAATACCTACAAGCATTTAAAGAAATAAAATGAATGGGAAGTGAGATTTACAAGAGTTGTTGGACATTCTGGTGGGTTGATATTTAGCAAAGAAAGAGTAATTAGGCTACTTAGAGATGTGGTTTCATGGTTTTCTTTGGTCATTCGGGTGATGTTGAAAATTTGTAGTTTTTCTTCTAAAAATCTTTATCTGAGTGTTGCATATTGAGAAGAATAAAGGAAGCATGGATTTGCAAAGATGTGGCAAATTGGGTTGATTTATCTAAATAGTAGACAGGGGACTTACACTTTCCTCTTTTGTATCTGACCGTTCTTGACGCACATAATGGTCTGAATAATATTTTCTGATGATTTACAATGAATAAATTTCATGAGTATATATATATTCACTTACAGAGCAGCAATTCTAGTGGTTATTCTAGGAAGGAGATAAATGCGAAGTAAAATCTCAAATTAATGTTTAGATTATAATCCCTTGATCCTGGGGTCAGCTGTTACTCTATGCCATCTCCATCCATGTCCTACACAAATACACAAGGATGGTAACTTTCACTCGAATAGATAATGTCAAAGACAAAAACTTTTCCCTCATCATCAAACTAATTCCTCAATCTTGCATTGTTCTCGCTGAGCTTGCAATGTATGTAAAGGGACGCCAGATCCTATTGCTCCTCTCCACAACATCTAACATCAATGAAATTTCTGTTGAACCAGCAGTGGTTTGGATCTTTCTCTCTGTTTCAGTGGATGATGTAATATGAGTCGGTTAATTTATTCACTTTCATTTTGAGCCCTTCCTGTTTACTTATTGATGTTGAATTTGTTGTAACATCTTGTCTTTTTTGTATTTTCTATTTTTTGCAATATTTATTTTTCTGTTAAACAGGGCTTGTGGCTACGGCTTCTTAAACTGGGACCAACAGATGATCCTCTTTCATCTTTTGAATATGGAACAATACTAGGTACCGCTTTATGCTAGATTTTAACTTTCTTTCTATTATTCAAGGTCAATATTTCTTGTGCCCTTCGCATACACAAACATCAATTTAGCAGCTCCCAGACCTTTCAAACAAGCAAGTAATTGTTCATTGGTTTTTTGCAGCCTTGATTGAATCTGATGCTGAGGGGATTGGCGGTAGTGGTTTTGTTGAATGTATAAGGGAGCATATACATTCAGTTAGTAGCTTTTATATTCTAACATTAATAATCAATTAATTGATTAGTTTTTTCTGGAACAATCAAACATATGCTGGCTATCTTTTTCAGGGATGGCACTGTCAGCTAACTGAAGAACAATTTGTTGCTGTAAAAGAATTGGTAAACAAATCCCACACCTCTTGTTTGTTTTGCATTCTTTATATTCACAATGCTGAAAAGAAATATTTAGGAATTATTATATATTTGAACAGTAGTATTATAATGCATTTACTGATATTAATCATCGCATTCTGCTTTTCCTCAGTCATAATACAATTTGCTACTTGCATGAATCATAAGACTGCATTTTCATGTTTGGCTTTTGAAAACTGCTGTGCAAACAATAAATCTGAATGACTGACCTGTTGGTTCATTGTTGAAGTCAATAGAAGAACTTCACCTACAAATGGAGTAAGATTTCAAAGTGTCACAATGACACTTAGATACACAGTTGGTCCTTTGGCAATTAAAATAACAATTAAAAACTATTTTACATTTCTGAAGATATTATAACTGTAATTGTGCCAATCGATTAATCACTACAAAAGACAAGAAATGCTAATTTAAGGCAAAAAACTTATAAGATGGCATGGTACATTTTTTTAACTTCTAATTTAGCAAATAATCTTTATGTGGAAGCTTTTTCTAAAATCACTTGTTTTATTTTTAAATTTATTTGTTTTTCCAGCTCAAAACTGCTATCAACCGTGCAACCTCTCGAAATGACTTGTTGACTATTAGAGACGCCCTTGAAGTTTCTTCTGATATGTACAAGAAAGACATAAATAATGTGGCAGATTATGTCCAGCGCCATCTTATTTCTCTTTCTATTTGGGAGGAGCTACGGTATGTATTACATGTTAGTAGTACTATTTATTCTTGGTTTAATCATCAGGATTTTAATTGTATAATAATAATTTGTCGTATCATTACATGGTTGGTATTCAATATCTTTCCATTGCACATGGTTTGTGCTTTTCCTCTTTACTTTCCTTAGCTTGTTTTAGAATCATAAACACTTCTAACTCTAATACTTTCACTCAAGCAATCAATGGCTGACTAATATCGTCTCTAGGCTAAATTTCTAGCATATGGTGTCTTTAGAGGGCCAGAAATATGAGCCTTGTCTGTAATATTAGTTTTTACTTTCCAGCATTTTAAAGGATTCAAATTATAATGCAGTATCAGACTCGGGGGTCATATAGGGCAATGGATGTCATTGTCTATAAGAGGGAATCATCAAGGTTAAGATGGGCACCCAAGTTAGGTGAAGAGTCTCTTCACAAGTTAGCTTTTGAGGTGGGAAAACTACTGACTTATGGCCTGTTTGGTTCGATTGTAGGCTCTCCTAGGAATAGTAATCCAGAATGCATTACCATGGGAAAGTGTTTTTTTGTTACTCCCCCCCCCCCCCCAATAGAGTAGTCCATATTACTCTGGACTAGGCATCTCATACTACCTTGGTTTCCATCAAACACTAAGTAGCTTAGGCTAGCTTTACTGCAAAATCAGATAAGTTTCAGAAACTTTATCAGACCTGTGTTTTCCTGAAGTTGTGCTTCTGACAATACAAGTAATTTTGTAATTCATTCATAGAACCTCATAGGAGTAGAAGATAAAGCATCACCATATAGTGAATGGAGGTCAAATATGTTAGAATAGGTTTTGGCAGATTATCATCATTTTAATATTTCAAGTTCTTTATCCTACTCATGTCATGACAAGGGTTCTCAAATCTGTCTGGACGATGAAGAGCATATCCAAGTCTTGGTTCCCATTCACGGTTGTGCTCTGTGATTTGTCTTAAATGGAAGCTGAAAACGTTGAATTTTTTTCTTGGCCAACAAAAACATGGAATTGAGTTATTTATAAATGTTGGAATATTATATTCATTCTACCTAGCTGTCTCCATAGTGCTCCACTACCTCCATCATTCCTTCCTTTAATCACTACCTAATTCCCTCCATCATTTCATCCATTAATGTCCTCCATTAGTGTCTTGTATATTTACTATTATGTCCTTATATTTTGTGTATAAGTAGGACTTGTATCTTCACTATCAATATCAATGAGAATACAATTTTCTCTCATATTATTCCACATGGTATCAGAGCTAAGTTGATCTTGAGGACAAAAAGACTTCAGTTTTGTTCCTCTGGCGCTGGTGACTCGATGTTCTCTCTAAAACTGTTTCTTCTTCATGCTCCACATAATTGCTTCGAGCATTGAATCGAGAAACAGTCGGAGGCCGCAAAGCACCGGCGCCAGGAGCCACGTTCACCACTTGTTTTTCGTTGTGTCGGCCCATAGTCGCCGTCCATTAAGTCATCCATGATTTCAGCTCCTCACCTCGTCTCCTACTTCTTCTCCTCGCTAATTGCTCCCGGGTTCTCCGTTTGTCGACCAGCGTCAAGAATTTCTCGTTATATTTTCTGTTCCCCGGGTTCTCTCGTTTGTCAGACCCAGTGTCAGCAATTTCTGGCGAACTCGGGCAAAATTTCCCAGATTCCGACGAGATTCCCAGATTCCGGCGAAATTTTCCAGTTTCCGGCGAAATTTTCCAGATTCCGGCAAGGTTCAGAAATACAACCAGCGAACCAGAACCTTCTTCTCCAGTCATATTTTTCTGCTCCCTGGGTTCTCCATCAGTCAGACCCAGCGTCAGCAGTTTCCGGCAAAGTCGCAGATTGAAGCAAAATAGAGAAAGAAGGTGGTGAAGGTGTCTGTTCTCACCGGCAGCATGTATCACCGGAAATAAAAGCCGGCAAGTTTGAACCAGAATCAGCGGCGAACCAGAATCAGCGGCGCTGCCCCTTCCTCACAGTCGATCGCCGGAGAGTTCAGAACAGAACCATCGACGCTGTCTCTTCCTCCTCATCGGCGAATCAGCTCCACCGTCCCTTCCTCGCCATTACCGCAGATCGAAGGAGAACGAGAAGAGTAAAGAAAGAAGGAGAAGATGAAGGAGTGTCCGGTTCTCATGCGGCGCTGTGAAGAAAATAAAAGGAAGAAGAGAAGGAAGTGAGATGAATGAGAAAGAGGAAGAAGTCACGATGCCTGACCTAAATTATTGTAGTCATTTAAAAAAAAAATTAAAAAAAAAAAAAAAAAAAAAAAAAAAAAAGGGAAAAGAAAAGGGGAAAGGTGAGTGAATGATAGTTGAGTGAAGTGGTAGACAAGAGGCATCTCGAGGAAGAAAGTAGGGAAAAAGAGATTTGACTGGAGAGATTTCAAAAAAAAGGGTAAACAGTGCTGTATGAATAGTATTCGCGGGCCCCAATATTTATGACTTCACATGGTGCAGGACATCAATTTCCAGCCAACAAGTGCAAAGTCTATTGTGGCGCCTAATTCAGATTTATGGCCGACATGGTGATAAACATCAATCAGTTGTCACTGTTTGGGACTATTCATCAGCACTATTCATCAGTTGTGGTTATCAAGCCATGCATTTGTCAACCGACACCGTCCTCTAGAGCCCGTCCGACGCCAAAGTCCGTCTGATGTCGTCCTCCAGAGCCCGTCTATCTTGTTGTTAGGGGTGAGCATTCGGTTTTTCGGTTCGGTGAAAACCGAAAAACCGAAATGAATGCATTTTTACAACCGAACCGAAACCGAAGTAATAAAAAAACCGAACCGAATTAACCGAAATATTTCGGTGCGGTTTTCTGGTTAATTCGGTTTTTGGGCTTATTTTGGGCTTTCTTGTTCAGTTAAATTCTATAAAATGGCCAATCTTTTTTTTTTCTCAGAATGAAATAGCCAATCTACAATATCATACATTCCAATATTATAAACTAAAAAACAAACGAATTGGTTTGGACCCAAAAAAAAAAAAACAACCGAAATTGCCAATTGACAATATTATACATCTTTGAGAGAAAAAAGAAAAAAAAGCCACAATAAGCCACAATGGAGCAGCTGGTATCATCAAGGTAGCACAGATCTTGACAGCAAGCACCACTGCAACATCAAAATTCCTGTCTTTAACCACTGCAATATCAAAAATTCTAACAACATAAACTCAACAGAACTCATCTTTTCCTTGCATTCCGAATAAAACGATGTCTGAGAAGTTCCTTAGCACTCGACCTCTGAAATTGAAGAAGTTAGAAAGGGAGAAATTACAACAAAGGTGATAGAGAGGCTAGCTTCACCAGTTCCCCCCATTAAAATTAATAGCACCAACTTGAGGCTACTGATTTCCCCAGGACAAATTCAATCAGCCCAATAAAATTATCCCCATTATTTTAAATTTAGGAGGCACACTTGACATATTACTAAAGATTATTTCCTTCTCTGTCCCACAAATATTAAAAATATAAAATTCAACCAAAAAAGAAAGAAAGAAATGTGAGATATCACAAACAAGCATATTTATTGTGAACTTTGATAACATGAAGATTGTCTTCTAGCTTCTCACAGGATTCATAAACTGACGCAAATAGTAATCTTAGAACAGCATTCTATTAGCCTTTCGCATTAAATTAAAGCCAGAAACAAAACTTGCTCATTAACACTACATAAAACTATAAAAATGCAGCCAAGAGAAAGAAAATGAAAGCATAGTAGCTGTGTGGATGCCACAGATACTTACCTCAGCAGGAACCTTCTTTAGACACAAAGACACAAATTCTTTCATGGGACGAGAAAAATGCTCATCCAGCTGCACACATGAACATCAACAATCAACTCTCAAACCGATAAAAGCTACAATATCTGGAAAACTTTATTAACAAAAAATAGTTAAAACTTAGAAACATGAAAGATCAATGAGTCTGATAAAAATAATAACCTGGGGTGGATTCTCTCGAGGTATGATAAAAAGCACTCTTATTGGGTGAAGATCAGATCAGATCTGAGAAACACTGAAAATATGAGTGGCGACGCTGAGACCGGAAATACGAACTATCAGCAGATCTGTCTTCTACACATGGAAATACTAACTATCATTGGAAGAAAAATGCAAAAACTGAAATAAAGTATACTGAGACAGAGGGTGGAACAGATATGAGAACCGACAAAGGGCGGAGCCAAGACGAGGCCGACGGACGGCGGTGCAGAGACGAGGCCATCAGAGTCTGATTGCAGTTGTAGATCGTAGAGTCAAAAAATCAGAAAGACCTCAGGTGTGAAGGTCGAAGATGAACAGATCAAGAGAGCACAGGGCTTCGTTCAAGAAATCAAAGCCAACAAAAATCAAGAACAGTAGCAAATCGAACAACGAAAGGCGTTCAGTCAAAGGCACACAAAAATTAGTAGCGAATCGGTCAAAGACACACAAAATCAGTAGTGAATTGAACGACGAAAGGCGTTCTAGGGTTCAGATGCACAAAAAATTCAAAGCACAAGAGAAGTACCTGAGGCTGAGAGGAGGAATAAACTGAAGCAGACAAGCAGCGATGAAGAAGCGACGGGTTACTGAGTTACTGCTACTGGGTTAGGGTTTTCAATGGAAAGAAAAGAGGAGTTGGGTTGGTTTGGTACTTGAGGTGGGCCGAGGGTCATACACACGACTGGGCTCTGGGCTGATTAAAAATTGTATGGTAAAAAAATATAAAATACGACGTCGTTTTAATGAATATCGGTTATTCGGTTTTAACCGAAATAATTTTTCAAAGACCGAACCGAACACCGAAAACCGAATTAAATCAGTTTCATAAACCGAACCGAACCGAAAAAACCGAACACCGAATTAGTTGGTTCGGTTTTCGGTTTCGGTTTTGATTTGCTCACCCCTACTTGTTGTAGTTGCTGCTCATCGATCTTGTCGCGATTCTTTGCCGTCGTCGATCTGTCGCGTGACCGGTTACTTCCAAAGTTGTCGAGTATCTGCTGCCCATTCGTCTTGTCTTGTCGCAGTTACTGCCCGTCGATCTGTCGCAGCCAGTAAATCCCAACATTTTTTCAAAAATATCTGCTACTCTCTAAATAGGCCTCTGAGACTCAAAAAGGAGTACAAGTCCAAAGTCAGTGGACCGAGACTCAGGAAGTACAAGCCTAAGGGGGAGTCAGTAGTAGAAAGTTGCAAGTTGGACATGATTAACAATCATGGTCCAACTTGAGGGGGAGTGTTGGAATATTATATTCATTCTACCTAGCTGTCTCCATAGTGCTCCACTACCTCCATCATTCCTCCTTTAATCACTACCTAATTCCCTCCATCATTTCATCCATTAATGTCCTCCATTAGTGTCTTGTATATTTACTATTATGTCCTTATATTTTGTGTATAAGTAGGACTTGTATCTTCACTATCAATATCAATGAGAATACAATTTTCTCTCATATTATTCCACAATAAATTATTATGTTGTAGAACTCCACATTATTTCATTTTTGATGTGTTTACATATTTTAAAGTTCATTATTTTTATGAGGATTCCGATCATAAGATAATTAGTATTTTTAACACAATATGTAATTTCCATGCAGGTTTTGGGAAGGATATTTTGACTATTTAATGGAGCAATCTTCAAACAAGTAAGGGTTTCATAAATTTTCTAAATTCTTGTATTTGATTTTTGTAATATTGTCTTTTGTTTCCGTTTCTGTTAGGATGTTCTTCCTCTGCCTTATTTATTTCTTTCTGTAAATGTTAAATAAAATTTTCATCTTTTTAAACATCAACAGTTTTATGTTGTATCATATTGTCCAATTGATATATCTCTATTAATGCTTGCTTTTCATGAAATTCTTCTTTTTTATTTGTGTTTTGTACTAATTGTGCAATTTCTTTCTTTTTCTTTTGGCATCTATCATGTGCTAGCAATGTGGCTACACCTATACTGTTTCTTTTCTGGACCTTTCCTGATCATTCTGCTATAGTTCAAGGTGGTTTTACAATTGAAAAGTGTTAGTCAAGCTGTTTTCTAGTTCACAGTTTTGTTTTTTTAACTTAGACGGCCAAGTTATAGTTCCAGCCTGACCAGTAGCTCTATTATCCACCTGATTGCGATACAATTTAAATTATTTGGGGGCAGATTAATATCTTGGCACTACCAATGAGTGAATTACGCTGAGGAATATTTAAAAATAATTTGGTAGCCCGCCATTTTCTGTCTGATCAAAGCCATATTGACATCCCAACATTAACTGTATCAAGACTGATTCGTGCCGTTTTTGCAAAATGAACTTCAGCAGTACAGAGAATCTTCTTAAAGTGGGGATGTCTGAAACTGCAAGAATAAGGGGAATAAATTTTGAAAGGTCTGAAAGTGACATACTGCGATATTAGTATTGAAAAGGATAACTAAGTTTGACATGTAGGCCAACTGTCTTAGATCCTAATTCCCAGGATCTATCATAGCATCAATCTAGCTGTTCAATAGACATATCCTAATGTGTTCCCTCTTCTGAGTGCATACATTAGCTTATAAGAATGGTAATAGCATCATGATTTGCTTTTATTTGCTGGAAAATCCCTCAAAGGTACACATCTAACGTTCTTGTTTATTCTTTCTGCCCAAAAAATGGTACTCCCTCCGGTCCTAATTATAAGACAACATTTGAGAGTTGGTTTTGGTCCTAATTATAGGACAACATTCTAATTTTTGTCAATTTCTTCCTAAAATACCCCTATTATATTCTCTCAAGTGTGTTTGGTTTTTGGTCATTACATGGGTGTGTGTGTCTATATACAAATATACATACATATATATACAGACACACACATATATATATATATCTGTGAGTGTGTGTGTGTGTATCTGTGTATATATATGTGTGTATACATATATGCATATATGTGTGTGTGTGCGCCTGTCAATATATATGTGTGTAGATATATGTGTGTGTGTGTTTATATGTGTGTGTCTATATCTATCTATATATATATATATATATTTGTGTGTATGCCTGTCAATATATATGTGTGTACATATATAAACACACATATATACATACATACATACATACATACATACATACATATATGTGTGTGTGTGTGTTTATATTTGTGTGTCTATATATATATATATATATTTGTGTGTGTATTCATATATATGTGTGTACATATATGTATGTGTGTGTATCTATATGTATACATATATACACATATATATGTGTTTAAAGTAAGACCATTATTTTAATTAAAAAGTGTGTGGAAAGGAAAATTTTAAGTCGGAGAGGTATGATGTGGTAGGGGTTGTTAATTCACTTTTACTTATGTCATTTTAAATTTATATAAGGGCATTTTAGGAAAATGAGTAAAATTAACTAATTTAACTTCTCTCCTTAATCTCCCCAAAATCAGTTAAATATGTTCTATAATTAGGATCGGAGGGAGTATTAGTTTACCCTGACCAACAGAGAAGCTATAATGTTGGTTGTGCTTTTCATATCTGGGTATTAAAGAAATGAAATAGATTGTCATTTTGCCCACTCTGTTGATTCAGAGATATTGTAACGTGTATTAAATAATTAGTATACTAATCAAATAGAGAAAATGCCAGTAGGTTGTATACGTAACCTACAACTATTATTCAACTATTTCTTCCATTTTACCCATCCAGTACCCTTCGATAAGACGAAGACCATTTAATTTTCCCGTTACACAGATTCCTTGTCAATCATTGATTCTTTAAAGTCCACTGGTTCATAAAATTGTGAGATGAATATATGTTTATTTTGTCTTCTCAAGTACACCCAAACATTTGAGTTCCCTGGTCTAAGATATATGAAATCAGATGCGGTTTTATTATTCTGTGAAAAGACCATTGTTTATGAGTTGGCCATCTTGTGCCAGGTCAGCCAACTATTCGTCTCTGGTGACAGCGCAGCTCGTTGTAGTGGCATCGCATATGGTATATTTCTTTCTTTTCATTTGCTTAGTTTGTCCTGTTGTTATTTCAAAATTCATCAAAGGCACTATGGTTTCATTTTTTATTGGGTGAAGGTGTAATTTTAACAGCAAAGTTTTATGTCAGGGGCATCTGGCACCATTAAATTTTTGTGGGTGCTAAAATATAAATAAACTTTACAAAAAGGGGCAATTTTACCACAGCTATTAAATCTCCCAAACATACGTTACTTTTTTCCCGTGGGTGCCACCTAGCCTTATATGTGTCAGCCCTCTTTCTCTCTCATCCCCATCAATTCTCTCCCCTGTTACCCTTCTCTCTATCTTTTTCTTTCTTCTCTGCACTTCCATAAGATTCAGAATTTACAATGAACATGCTTCATAGTATATACAGTGTGGTTATGAACTACGAGACAAACATTCTCTGCACCACTTCTCTTCAGTTCATAAATTCGTTGCCGGTATGTCAAAGCGCTAGAGAACAAGAACCATATGTCAAAGAAAAGGACAAAATATTCAAAAAGCTACGAAAAGCTTGTTCAAATTTGGCTTGGTGCTTTTAGTTTAAATATATGAGTCACAAGAATATGAAGAGAGAATAATGGAGCGGTTTTGATTTAACCTTCTTCTAGCACTTTCAATGATGTCCATTCTTCCACGATTCATGATAAAATATCTGAGGATTTTGCTGAAGATATGAGGGCCAAGTTGAAGATTAATGATGTAGTCCACAAGATACAGCAGGAGACTAGGAAGGTTTGCTGGCACGACCCCTGATGAATCTCAGATTTCAGCCGATGATGTGTTTGACAATGGCCAGATCCGACCTCTGTATCCTGTTTTTGATAGAAGTCTTCTCATCGAAGTGGAGAGAAGAAGGATAACATGGGAGAGAGTTGATGGGGTGAGAGAGAAAGAGGGCTGACATATGTAAGACTAGGTGGGACCCATGGGAAAGTAGCGTCCATTTATGCCATTTGATGGCTGTGGTAAGATTGCCCCTATTTGTAAAGTTCATGTATATTTTAGCCCCCATAAAAACTTAATGGTGCCATATGCCCCTGACAGAACTTTGTCGTTAAAATTGCACCTTCGTCCTTTTTTATTTGTCAAATTCTGAAACTTCTCCTTTTGTCTAACAATTATACAGGTTGGACTAGGACTACCTGACACTGATGCTTGGTACATGATTGAAACAATAGCTGAGAGAAACAATGTTGGGTCTAAGCAGTTTGTAAGTTAGATTCCTTGTTTCAAAGCATGGTTCTATTTTAAGTTTATGATTCATTATACATGAAATCAGGATAGAAAAAGGAAATTACATGTCTGACATTTTACAAAAATAAACCACATACTTCACATAAAACATGTGCTTAATTAGACCACAAATACAAAAATCAACTTTGAATTTCAACTCATAAATGAGATCAGAGTTGAATCTCAACACTCTTCTCAAGCTGCGAACAACTTTGAGCTTAACGTTGCCCTATCATTATGTTAACTTCGGTTTTTAACTTTATCTTCTGAGTCTCCACGACTTCTTTTCTTCTTGATCTTCCTCACCTGAGTTCTCTGTGTGTATATGTGTTGCTTTTTTTTTTAGATAATATTTTTTATTTCTATTAGCTAGTCCTTTTCTTTTAATGTTTTGTAGATGAAACTTTGGCTTATTTTGTGAAATATGCTGAACTATTTCTTGTATGATTGTTTCAGATAAAACTAAGAGGGTTCTTGTCTCACATCCAGCAACTACGTAATGGTTACTGGGGAATCACCTCTATGAAGACACAGTCTTTGTTGTCCCTTTCATTGCCATCCCCGCATACAAAAGATGCAAAAGATGAGCACCAGCAACCTGCTGAGGCAACTGGAAGAAGCTGGGTACAAAGCATGTTCAGCCGTGATACAACATCTAGATCTAGCTCATTCAGCCGTGTTCGTAGATGGACTTCAGATGGGGGTACTTCTTTGTCATAACATTATGTTAGGGACAAAATTATTCTTGGGCTTTTGACTAACAGCTTAAGGTTTTTGGAGAAAACATGGTGAACAAGGAGGGCTTGCTCTAAACATGTCAATGTGGCAGCTTTTTTTGTAGTTATATCACACTGAAGATGGAGATTGACTACAAGTTAAACTGCCGTTGATAATGATAATCAATAACTTAAACTCCTATACAATTACGTTGACATAATTTATCTAGACTCTTGATAAGAGTCTAGATAAACTCTTGAACCACTTGGAGTTCTATTTATATAGGTTTCTCCACAGTTCCAAAATTGTATTAAAATGCTCAGTATAATTTATGCTATTAATGCTCTGGGATGAAAGGGCCTTTGCGTGAGAAGGCATTTTAGTGATAGCAATGAAGCTATTACGTTCTAGTATGATAGTCTTGATTCTTAAGTAGCATCGGCAATATGACTGAATTTTTCTATTTTATGTGTTTAGCAGCAAATGAGAATGATACTTCTCGCAAACAAGATGCATCGACTGGGCAGAAGAAGCTTCAGACCAATGTTCGCATGCTTAGGGGTCATAATGGGGCCATTACTTCTCTTCATTGTGTTACCAAGCGAGAGGTATGGGATTTGGTGGGTGACCGTGAAGATGCTGGCTTCTTTATCAGTGGAAGCACTGACTGTTCAGTAAGTGTCAAATTCTATTTTTTTATTCATATGAATTAACCCTTGTAATAATCAAAACTCACTGATGTTTGTTGTGCTTAAACACTAATGCAGGTTAAGATTTGGGATCCTAGTCTTCGGGGTTCTGAACTTAGGGCAACTTTAAAAGGACACACAAGGTTTCTCTCTCCCTCTCTCTTTGCGCGTGTGCATGCATATGCATGCACGTCTCCCTTGTCTGTGAATTGTTTTTTGACTTTATTCTATAAACCCTCATATGCAACAAGCTCACCATTAAATGCAGAACTGTTCGTGCAATAAGTTCAGACAGGGGAAAAATAGTTTCAGGATCTGATGATCACTCTGTTTTAGTGTGGGATAAGCAAACAACTCAGCTTCTAGAAGAGCTTAAAGGCCATGATGCACAGGTATATTATCTTCTGGAAGATTTATGGACTGTTGATGGGGTACTGGATTAGTGGGAGATAATGGAAGTTGCGGAAAGTTTAGAGATTTTAGGAATTAATATTTAATTAATTGAGTCTATTTTTATTATTATCTTTAGGAATTAGGAAATAAGAGGAATATAATATTAGATATTATCTTTTATTATTATCTTTAGGAATTAGGAAATAAGAAGAATATCTTATTAGATAAGATTTAGTTGTTAGGATTTATGATTATTAGTTATCTAAATCTTAGATTTAGATATATTTTTAGATTTCATATTTGAACTTTGAATAGAGTCTACCCTCTGTAAATCATTATAAATAGGCCTAGTGCCTCATCAATAAAGTGTCGAATATTTCAAAGAGTAAATTGATACAGGAGATTCTCCTTGGACTTTAATAGTCCGATGAGTTACAGATTCTGGCTCATCTACTATTAAGGATGTAGGTTGATTTAGAGAATAGGTGAGATTCTTGCGTACTCTCTATCTCATAGAGTCTGTTCTTAAAGAGTTAGTGAGATCCTTGCTTCTCTTTAAAAACAGAGTAAATCTATTTTCCTTTTATTTCCTGTGTTCTCTTTACATTCTCATTTAACCTTCACATCTGTATCTCATCAACTGTGTTGTATAATAACAATGTAGAGAGAGATTTTTGTAAATGAGTCATGAAATATATGGTTTGGATGTTGAAACTAATTTTAGACAGCCACCTTTGTAGGTCAGCTGTGTACGTATGCTCTCAGGAGAGCGTGTTCTAAGTGCATCGCATGATGGCACTGTGAAGATGTGGGATGTTAGAACTGATACCTGTGTTGCAACAGTTGGTCGTTGCTCTAGTGCCGTCCTATGCATGGAATATGATGACAATGCAGGAGTCCTGGCTGCTGCTGGAAGAGATGGGTATGTTTAAAAAATTCAGTATTAGATGCTTGCTTTTATGTATATGATTGTGAGCAGGTAGATCCAAAAAGCCTGTATTATCATTGATCAATATTGGTTACAAAATATAATCTAGTTATACTGAATCAGAGCACTTATCTCGGCTAGAAACTAGGAAGAAAGAATAAAAATCCTAACTTGAATATCTACACGTTAATAAGGAGAAATAGAAAAAGGAAATAAATAAAATACATTAATGCTAATTTATTTTGGGAATTTCTGCAATGATTCAGGTATTTTGTCTCTGATTTGTTGTCCATGATCTATTCTCTTGCTTATATTGCAGGGTTGCCAACATATGGGATATCCGTGCTGGTAGGCAGATGCATAAGCTCTTAGGACATACACAATGGATACGGTAAACAAAACTTAAGAGTTTATACTCATCAGTCATCACTCATTTCCCGCTGTTAAGTTTATTTATTTATAAAGGTGAAGGAACTATCTGATCCTATATGAGAAATGCAGGTCCATAAGAATGTCTGGTGATACTTTAATTACTGGTAGTGATGATTGGACAGCAAGAATATGGTCAGTTTCTCGAGGAACATGTGATGCTGTTCTAGCATGCCATGCAGGGCCAATATCGTGTGTTGAGTATTCTCCTCTAGACAAAGGAATTATTACAGGTGTGCCATCTTAGATTCTCGGATGTGATATTGTGGGAATATTATGTACAGATATTTCATGGTCTTTTCTTTTTCTTTCTTTTTTTTGGGGGGGGGGGTGTTTGGAGAGAATTTTATGTGAGAAAAGTTTCTTGTTCTGTGCTTATATTTCCGGTGCTAATTAAAACTGTTAAAATGTTCCTTTACAGGGTCAACTGATGGCCTTGTAAGATTCTGGGAAAATGATGAGGGTAAGAACTTTGGCCGTCTTATATTGTTTTTCAGTTCAGCTATTTTGCATTCTTAATGTCTACTTTCTGTTTAATTTGCACACTATGTATGGTCCCAAAAAAAATTGCACACTATGCATAGTTATATTTCATTTAAGGTTTCATTTGTGCAAGACGTTTTATGCAAGCATCATCATTATTCACTAATGCTATCCAGCAGTTTAATGGAATTTTTAATCCATCTATATGGCCTCTTAATCTCACCACCATACCAGATAAAGATAGTTAGGGGTTCACATTCTATTCTCATCCATCTAATTTTGGGGTGGGGGCATTTTTTTAATGTATTTTATTTATTTATATTAAATTATATGTTGCATCTTGAAATATTTTTTACACTCAGTATCTCAAATTAATTAATTTTTAGTCCTACATTCAGAAATATTTTTCCTATAACACAAGTATCCTGAAATATTTTTTCAGTAACACCTAATATCTGAAATATTTTTTTCAACACCCAGTATCTCAAAATAATTAAATTTTAGTGCATGGAGTATTTTTTTCAAAAAAAAAAAAAACCTTTTTATTTGGGGATGAGCATGGAATGTGGATTGATAGTTAGCTAGCTTATATTTATTAATAGTGATTATTACTGTTAATTGGAAATAGCATGTAATGTACGTGCAATTGTTTTTAAAAAAGGCGTCTGGCACCCCTTGGTGATGTTAAACTTTGCGTGTGCAGGAGGAGGTATAAAGTGTGTGAAAAATGTAACAATTCACAATGGTGCCATAGTGTCGATCAATGCTGGGGAACACTGGTTAGGAATTGGAGCAACTGATAATTCCATGTCTCTCTTTCATCGGCCTCAAGAAAGACTTGGTGGCTTTTCTGGCCCTGGTTCCAAGATGGGTGGTTGGCAACTTTACAGAACACCACAAAAAACAGTTGCTATGGTATGCATTGTCTTTTGCTTCTTTCTTTCTGAATTTATTTATTTGTTTGTTTGTTATTTACTTATTTATTATATATTTCATTCTCCGAAAACATGTTCCTTTTTCTGATATTCTTTGCATCCACAATGAAAATTTCTGTTTATGTGAAAATTCTCTGAATATCTCATATGTACTTGCAACTGTTATTGCCATTAATTGTCAATTTGTTTGCGTCAATTTTCGTGCTTCCGTAAGGCTGTGATATGCTAATTGAGCAAGTCACCTCAAGAGAATGCTTATAATTTCCTTTGAAGGGTGCATACATATGGCAGCAAAATATTTGTAATTCTGATTTACGGTCTTCAGTTCCTTTATCATTGGCCTAAACTATACAATAATGAAATTCAATGACTATAGAGATGAATAAGTTAATGGATGCTTGTTTTCCTGGATTCCCAACTTGTGTATGTACAGGTAAGATGCATGGGTTCTGACCTGGAGAGGAAAAGGATATGCAGCGGTGGTCGTAATGGAATTTTAAGGCTGTGGGATGCCACCATCAACATCTGATCTTTGACATATATCCACGTCAATTTTCATGGGTAACACTTGAAAGAGAAGCTAATTGGTGATGGCGATAGCCTTTAGGCTACAGTATTCTTGTTTATTCCCCATACGTATATATATGTATGATCTCTGATGAGTTAAAACCAAGAATGCAATTTTGATTAATGTAATCTCTTTGCGAACAGTTAATTGTTTGTTGTGTGTAGAGATTGATGCATCCTGAATGTACATACTTACAAAGACCGAACATATAATATTATAGTGGATAAATTTTTGTCAAATTTGATTGAAAGTTAGTAATTTTTACTGCCCGACATTGCGTCGTTGAAATTAAAACTGATAGGTGGTTGTCCATGTTAAACTAACAATAATCATAATTTTCATGCAAATCATTGTGCATTAAAATGCCAGGATACTCCAAACAGTATAATAAGTAAGAAAAATGCAAGTCCCAGGACTTCCTACCCAAATGTTTCCTGAAACTTTTGCCCAAAGTGTAATTAATAAATACACACGTTTTCCCTTGAGAACTTGCATCCGAAATGTATTTTCCCTTGTGAGATATTTTAGAAGCACTTTCTCGAAGATTCTAGCAGAATATGCACCAAGGGAGGAGGTATAGAAGATAGGAGAATAAGAGCTATGTCAATTTAGTTTTCTTAGACTTGATGGCCATCTTCTCAGGAAGATCATCTTCTTCTTCAGAAGTTTCAACTAAATCATCAGGCACATCTTGAGGAGCATTATGCTTTGTTATAAAATCTTTCAATATGACCATGCTTTTCTCTTTCAATGAAACTAATTGTTCCGACAGAGAACCATTGTCTGCCTGAACAGAATAAGATTCTGTACCAAGGCGAAGTGTAGCTTTAACCAGAGGCTTAAAAGTTTCAACTTCCATCCTGTAACCCTCACTCTGCATAGCGAACAATTGAGAGGAGAAAAAAAAAACAGTCAAATGCAACGTTTTAAATGCCAAATTCTAATTAGTAACGACGAGATTACAATACAAAGTAACCGAAAGACAACAAACTTTATATAATAAGCTCAAGGAGATACTATAAAATCTAGCATAAAGATGATGTCAAGCTGAACCACGTCAGCATATTTGGCGTGGCGTTTTGGCCACAGTCCAAAACCACGTTTACTCGAGCAACTTGGGGTGTGACAAACGTCTTGAACACATTCGACAAAGGTTTGTGACCAAGATGAATAAGGTGCTGTAACCAATGAGGTGTTCCATATAAACATTCAGCCCACTTATTTACAACCGGAAGAAAATACTCTCCTTATCCTTCTTCTCATTGTCTCTCATTGACCACATCTTAACCATTGATTGGAAAATTAGAGAAAAGTGAAAGTAATACTGTGTTGATTGAACGGATGTGATTTAGAGATTATGAGGGATAATGAGAAAAAGATGATGAGAGAAAGCTCAACCCTTTACAACCTAGTCCGTGGATAATTACTTGAAAGACCGAAAAGAAAGGCAAAAGGAACGAAACTCACGTGAGGTTATGGTTAGTTATTAAAAGATGCAGAGCACATGGAAGAAGGTAACCGGAGAAAAGTTGACATGCGCTGACGATTTAGTCAAGCCTGGTTGTTGCAGCCAGAAGGAAGATACAACTACAGTTAAATTTGAAACCTTTTCAGGAAATAATCGATCTAAGCAAGCACAGCATATTCAAAGATTGGCGCACCTGAAGCTATAATTTCAAATCGTTGCTGTCTTCTATCAACAGCACGGCATTTTTTCAAAAGAATGGCGCATTCAAGAATTAAAACGTACCCAACCATTTTAATCGAACAAAACACTCCCTAACGATCACAAATCTCTCAGCCTCTAGAAACATACTATTTTGATGCCAAATAATCCGAAACAATACTCTTATGATTAATTGGTAAATTCAGCTAAACTGTACGATGGGTGGGTAGAGTCACGTAACTTAAATTCCCAAAAATCTGGAAACCGAAATAGTGAAAAGAAAGAAAAAGATAACATAACAGTCGAGCTAGTGATAAATCAATCATTTGCACTATCCTCATTGTGCCTAGTCACCGAATGTGGAAGGAAACCTCGGTAATATGAGAAAGCAAGAGGAATTGTAAGGATTATTACCTGAACTCGATGGAGGCGAAAGATCTCTCAGTCTAGCCGCTGCAGGTGATGGCCGAAATGAGCGGATTAAAAGGGATCGAGAGATGGGCCTCTTTTTTTGAAAGGCCTGTAATTTTTATCTTTGTGTAATAGCAGGCCTGAGTTGAGAGTTAAAAAAATAAATAGGGCTTGCAATAAAAAATATTAAAACACATAGGGCTTGTTTAATAATATAAAAAACTTTAAGAACTCTTGTCATATGCCAAGTTGGCGTAGATGATAAGGGATCAGAATTATCCGGATTGCTTGGGTCGTGGGTTCGATCCTCTCCATTTGGGACTCTTTGGTAGCGATCTCGTAAGTCCCGGTAAGTCTTCCATAGAGAGCCGTCTTTTTACGCCCTTTGGGGGCGATGTCGAACTCCTCCAAAACTTTTTATGTATAAAAAAAAAAAAAACTCTTGTCATAAAAAAAATTAATAAATAAATTATTCATTAAACTCTATGCGACACATATGGGCTTGCACTAATTAATATACATATCATTAATTCAAGTAAATAATTCAAAACTTCACAATCTGTTGCTCTTTCATTTAGTCTAATCGTTGACCCAAAAAAAAATTAGTCTAATCACTTTTTATTTTTAACAAAGGTTGATATGATTATTTATCCTCACAACTTTATCGAATTTGGTTTTAGCATTTTCAAATAAAGTTATTAAATCTGGACTAGCCACTGAATAGGTTTGGGTAATGGGTCATATTAGAGTCAAATCGGAACTAACTCGAGGCTAGACCGGTGAAAAAGTGAGCTTGAACGATAATATTTTTTGAAATAGTTTTGAAATTTGAGAATTTTTTAGGCTCAAATGATAATATTTTTTAGTGATTCTTTTTGCATTGAAAGTTGATATTTCAAGCTTTCCACAAAGTCTTGATTTGTAATTTTTAGAAATATATAGAATTTGATATGAATAAATATTGAATCAGTTGGACTAGATAAGTTAGATGACCAATCCTCTGATTTCATGGTCGAACCGGCTGGGCGTCCAGTTTTAATAGCCATGGTTCCAAATGTTGGTTAGGCAAAAAAAATGTTGGTTTTATTTGTGAGAAGGGTTAAATATCATTTTTGGGGAAAACAAGTAGAGTGTTGGAATTTTGTCATTCAAATATTTGGTTATTTTTGTTAAGCATATATATTCTTTTATTTGAGGTAATCATGTTTGAGGAACCTTCAGATATTAAATATGAGCACCTCTCCCAATAAGGATTCAAATCATGGTTTGACAATTATGAGAGACTAACTTCTTCCACTAGATCAAACTTCTGTTGGTTTTTTTTTTTCTAGGCACATGTATCTTTCTATTAGAGACAATTCTATTCGAGCTATTGTCGGACAATAAATGTGGATACCTCTCCCAACAAAAATTCAAACCTTTTTTTTTTTTTGTATGAAAATTTTCAAACCTTGATTCACTATATTATGAGGTATTAAACCATTTCACGAGCCCAACCCCGTTAATGGATTAGTAGACTTGGATGTCAAATATTCTCTAGTGCACTGCCAATTCATGAGGACCAGGCCCATAATCGTTTTGGGCCACCCAACGCCCAATAACATTGCTCCACTTTATTATCTCTCAAAAAACAAAAATAACCCCGCAACTGAACGACTTATGAAGGAATAAGCTTGTTCCGATGTATCAAAAAAAGCTTGTTCAGAGACGAACTCAGACCTGAGTGGTGCCCTCTCTGATCCTATATATCTACCGGAGTAACTGAATGAACAACGGTTAAACAAGATCCCGTCTAAGTTAACATCGTTTTGCTGATACCGCATTACCGTCCAGAATTCTGTTTGGTGAAAACTGAGATCAAGTTCGGCAATGGAAGCTCCGCAAGGTGGATCCGAGAGAGATAAATCCAAATCTTCGTCTTCTTCTCCGATCTCTGTTGTCTCCAGCTTCTGGAAAGGTATCCAAATTTTACTTGTCTATTACTTTTATCATGCTGCATCTTTCTCCACGACTTAGAACTTCAATTACACACGTTCTAGTTCATTTCAATGGATCGTTAAACTTGCTGCCGCTGAGTAATAGTTCTTTTTTAGCCTTAACCTTTGTGGTTCTTTACTTTTGAATAATATTAATTGGTTAGATGTGGTGGAAATAACGAGTATGATTGTCTAATGTGGTTCTTTTTCTAAATTGGTTTTTTCCACCACTCCGGGATGTATTTGCGGTTTAGTTCCTGACATTCTGGTGAACTTCGGTGAAAATAAAATAAAATTGCAAATTGATGTCTAACTCAGAAATGGAATCTTCAAGCATCTTAATCAGACCCAATTGAACTCATTCTTCACTTTTTAATGCCAAAGTTAGTAGACTTTATCCTTTCTACTTTGTAAAATCGGCATAGCCCGCATCTAAAAGATCGTTCGCAGAGATGAAGGGTAAATGGTCAAATAAATATGGCATTTAACTTCCTTTCTTGAACATTTTGGCAACATTATCTTCTTTCTTACCTGCATTCGGAGATATTATAAGAAGGCTAGATGCTCGTTTATGCCCCTTTCAATTTTGAAAATAATGAGACACCGAATATTTATTTTTTAATTTATTTTTCAATGTGCCCTTACTATTTTAAATGAATACTACGCTGAGTTGTCTTTAGGGCTATGAACACCAGCAGGTGGGGGAGAAGTTATACAGGCAAAACACACACACACCCCTTAAAGAAAAGAAAGAAAGAAGGACAGAAAGCAAGCGCCATAGAACATAACACCGAAAGTTACTTTAGTCATACATAGGAAGTATGAAATACTCATTTTTATTACTTCAGAAAGTTGTAACCTTTAGTTGATTTCATACTTTAATCTATGCTAACAAACTCAGAATTGATGTGAGTCAATTCCTCATCCGTAAAAAGTGTAATCATAGAATGTATATATAATCTCACTCTCTTCTCTCTCCTCTATCTGTGCATGTGTGTGTCTATATATATATATGATGTGATGAATATTGCTATATAAATGGATTGTTTCTGCAATATTGTTTTTTATCTGATTAAAAGGAATGATGAACCTATTAATATTTTTATTGCATATGATAATGCATTTTTCCTATCATCTTTTTGCACTCTGATTGATTATACTATTATGCTGTGATACCGGCTAGTTCAAGCCTTTTATGGAGTTTGCAGTGGGAATATCAACTGCAGTATCTGTGTTATTTAAAGCCCTCAAACTGTCTTACATTCATTCTATTTGGATGTTTCTCTTATTTTCTTGTTTTGATGCAAGTATTTGACCTGACTTGGTTATTCATATCCACCTTTTTTATATACTGCTGCACTGGCGCCAACAAAATCCTATTTTGAACCACGAAGGCATAATAGCTACATAACATTTATCTCCATTACAGATTTTGACTTAGAGAATGAGAAATCTATATTGGATGAACAAGGGCTCCGAATTGCCGAAAACCAGGAAAACAGTCAGAAAAATAGGCGGAAGCTTGCTGAGAACACTAGAGGTATGCTTTAGCTACTGTATCCAAATTATGGTGGAAATATAGACATAGAGGAATAGACCTAATATAGGTTCCCCCCCCCCCCCCTGAGGGGGACAGGGCTGTTATCAACCCTATAATCTTGACAGGATTGATAGTAAAGAATGTAGGAAGAAGGAGAGAAAGAGAAGAGATAAGAAAGAGACAGTTGCTGAATATACATTCATTCACTAGGCGCAAAACAACAACTAGTTACAAAATGAGAGAGTGATGGCTCTTATATAGAGAGCTTAAAGGGAAATCAGGGGTAAGTCACACTAAATATTAGTGAGGGGCAATTCTGTAATTCTGCACTAATCCCCCTAATTAGTTAAGGAGCTCAACTAATTTGCTATTGGCTAATGCTATTATATTAATAGTTACGCCATTCTCAACTAACATTGCTCTCTCCTCAACTAATCATTTACTACTTACAACCTGGGATAGTGATTAGGATAAAAATTACAAATTCATATCAACTTCACTTTATATATCTGCATTATTTCTTTTCTTCTTTTCTTTTAATTTGGTGTTGTGTAAACTGAATGCAAATTATGTTGCTTCCAGATTTTAAGAAAGCTTCACCTGAGGAGAAGTTAGGTCTGTTTAATTCCTTGCTTAAGGGCTACCAAGAAGAGGTGGACAATCTTACTAAGAGGGCCAAATTTGGAGAAAATGCTTTTCTTAACATCTATCAAAAGCTTTATGAGGCTCCTGATCCTTATCCAGCTCTTGCATCAATTGCTGTGAGTTCTAGCATTTCACTTAAGTGGTCCATGTGAACAAATTTAAACTGTCAATTTCAATTTCTAATATCATATATACACGATAGAAATTTTGTAATATTGTGAAATGTATTACATATGGTTGCATGGGAGAGACTAAAGAGTTCTACACTCGCTTACTTCATGTGTAATTGTACAATTTATCAATTCTCTTTGAATGGAAGGAAAATAGGAATACTGGCATTCTCTGAAGTGTTATAGTTGTATGAATAATGAAGGTTAAGAAAGTCATTGGCAGGTCCATGCCTACATGTTGTAAATCAGGATTTATTATATGCATTCTATCGATATCTTGAACCAAAGGTCCAAATGAATCAACTCCACCCTGCTACCACAATTAGTTGATGCCCATGCCAGATTCCCTTTGCTTTTTATCAGCACCAAATAACATGCAACTATCACATTGTCTTATATCTTATAAACATCATGAGAATAACTGCCTTATACAATAGCTTCTATCCTTACAGTAATTGCTATGCCATTTGTATGCTTTTATTACAACTATATCAGCTACACTATCAGTAATACATTTGTCAAAATTGTGATCATTTAAACACTGAAATATGTGAATTTATATTTTTCACATGTCAACTGTCTTTGCTTTTACTCTCTCTATATCTTTTATCTAATGCCTACACATACATGGGTTTGTATGGGATAGAGGCCAAACTTATGTGCATCACCAGTCTGCAATATGTCTCTGGGAAGTAATGTGCATATTTGCATGTGATTATTCATATTCTGTTATAATTTCTTTGTACAGGACCAAGATCTCAAGTTGTCTGAGCTGGAATCGGAAAATCGGAAAATGCAAGTTGAGCTTGAAGAATTCAGGACTGAGGCAACTCACTTGAAGAATCAACAGGCTACAATAAGAAGACTTGAAGAAAGAAATCGGCAATTAGAACAACAGGTGTTAATGTTTTGGATATTACAAATACTTTTGTATAATGATTTCATCTGATTTTCATTTTTGGAACCTACCAAACCTAACAGTTAACTTTTTCCCCTGTTCTGTATTGTATGCATGCACATGCCTATATTGTCATGGGGTGTCTTGACATGCCTGCTTGTATTCTTGTTTTCCTACAGAATTGTTTCCCACCCAATTTTGATTTTGCGGCCTTTATGGGAGTAAATAAACCTTCGGTGTAGTGACAAATGCAGTAAGCACTTGAGTGATTTACATTTTGAACATTACATAATAATAATACTAGTAAGAGAAACCACTATTGTGATCCTTGACATACAGATTAATTTCTGTTTGGTCCTCCACAAATTATCTAATTTCATTTTAGTCCCTCAATTTACTAGTGCTTATATTGCGTTACAGTGATAAAATTTTCTTACTAATAACACCAATGTGTTTGAATAACGTCTACACCAGCTATATGATATTTTTATGTGAATGAGCGTGGAGATGAAGGAAAATGTGCTACTTGTGCTGTGAAAAAGAACTCTGCCATGTATGCTGGTGCCAAAAAAAGTCTTATGCTACTTCCGAATGTTGCTAGCTCAACATATCTAACAACTTTGTTATTTTGCAAGTGCAGTAATAATAAATTATCTTTAAATTATATTTAACATCTTTGTACTTATTATTGTATTGATGATTCATTCTCTGATGATATGCAATGCGACTAGATCACTTGCAGATGCTCTCTATGCTGATTGAATTTGATCCTATACTATACCTGTCTGTCATCAGTTAGTTTACAATTGAACTTGTATGTGTCAGATGGAAGAGAAAATAAAAGAAGTTGTTGAAATTAAGCAACGCAGTCTAGCAGAAGAGAGCCAGAAAACGTTGGAAGCTATAAAAGAGAGGTATCTTAAGCTGTAACAAGTGGTTTGAGACTACTCCCATTTATTCACAAATTGCGTTTATGTCTTTCTTGCACTTCTTTTTTATCATTTATCTCAAGTTGGAACCATCCTTTTTCTGTCTTGGCATTACATAGATTATGAGCCCCTTTGATATGCAGAGAACAATCATTACAAGACCAGTTGCGGCAAGCTAAAGAAAGTGTTTCAAATATGCAGAAATTACATGAACTTGCACAAAACCAATTGTTTGACCTCCGTGCTCAGTCAGGTAATCAGCTACTTTTGATTTCAATTCTGGCTGCATACTTTATACTTGAATCTCTAACATCTGTTATTATGATTCAGTATAATCTAATTTTCAGCACTTTTCTGTTTTTCTGCATATTCAAATGGTAATGTATCAAGTTATATTTAAAAGAAATGACGTCTTGTGGGTTCTTGATTTCTCAGATGAAGAGAAGGCTGCTAAGCAATCAGAGGTCGGCCTTCTGATGGATGAAGTTGAGCGAGCGCAAATGAGACTTCTTAGTTTGGAGAGAGAGAAGGTGCAAAACACAAACCTTAGTTTGGTTTTGAAATGCACAAATTATTGTGATTACATCAAATTTTAACCTCCGTGGTCAAACTCTTAAAAGTTTTGCTTCTTTCTTTCCTACTTTTTCAGTTTATATGAAATATTCTAGAGCTGTGTTTTTGTTCTATATTCAGTCTCCTGTTGAGTTAAATTACTTCCCTCCTTATGTGAGATGATTACACTACACGTGTGTTCTAAAAATAAGCTCAGGCCCCCTTGAAGCTAAAATATGACCAAAAGACTTTCAAGAAAAATAATAGTTTTGTTTTTGGTAGTTTAATAACTGCTTTTTTAATTAAACATATAACTGAGTAAAAATTAATTTATATATTGAATACTATAAAGTTAATTTACTCTAAATTTAAAAAAATTGACTATCTCTGTATTGGTGAAAATACAAGCTGGATACTTCTTATATTATTAAAAAAAAAAATAGGTGTAAGTTGTAATTGCAGCTCGTCTTTTCTTACAAGGGAGGTTGATATGTAAGGTGTAGAAAAAGAGTTAAAAAGAGTTAGTTAGTTAGTAGTTAGTTGTTATGGTTGTTATTTCTGTTATGACTTGTTAGTTACCATTGGGAAATTGGCTTATGGAGTCTATATTCAATGGCCTATAAATAAGAAGGCTTAGACTACAGTAGGGATGTTCAGTGAATTGTTATGATGAATGAATAAAGGAATTCCGGATTGGATCCTTTTCTCTCTTCCTCTTGTTTCTCTTCTCACTCCCTCTGATTTCTGTCTCTTAACCCTCTGAATTCTTAGTTTCTCTACAACCTACCTATCAGAGGTTAATATAGCATCTTGTCAAATAGAGGAGAGGGTCATGTAATTTAAATATGAGTCAGAGGAGGGAGATGTAATCCACTCTATAGAATCATGTCACTGCTGTTGTGAATAGATATATATACCTATTTAGAATGGTAGTTGTTTAGCCTAACACAAGGAGAGGTTTTGCCATGTATGTATGAAGTTAACACATTGGAATCTTCCTGTGTTGAAGGAAAATGAGAAAAATACTGTCAAAACCAAATGAGTTATGTTTGTATTTCCTTCCTTCTAATAAAATTTCTTTATCTATTTGAAAAATGGTTTTTTTTTTTTTTTTTTTTTTTTTTTTTTTTTTAAAGTAGTGACATCTCTCTCTGAATTGTTTCATAAATTATTACGTATTATCTCAGGTGAGATACATGTGTGGAAAAGAAATGGCAGTATAAGATTACATTTTCCAGATAGTGGTGTAATCAACTGATGATGAATGAACTATGCACTTTTATAGGTGTGCATTGATTGTTGATTAAGTAAAATAAAATTTTTTATTGCATTACCATTTACCAACTCCTATCATATCGCTAATTCTGTTTGTTATACTGGTCTTTCGCTGTGTTTATGTAGGGAGTTCTCCGGTCTCAGTTACAATCAGCAAATGAAGAGACTCAAACTAAGAAAAGGTATGCGGTGGCCTCCTCTGTTTTTTCCCCTCCTCCTTGTTCTTTTTCCACATGGATAAATGAATCTGTTAACCCCAAAGGAACAAAGCAAGAACTGAAAGGATAGCTGTCCCATTCTAAGATAAATAACATTTACATTTTAACTACTGGCTGGACAAACTACATTGTTATTTCATCAAGCAGCACTAAGTAATATGTGCCTTAAGTTTTCTGTTTTTCTTGGAATCAAGTGAAGTTTCGGTTTCAGCTGTTGCTTCCCAATAATCTGAGTAAAGCCGCTTTGCATGAACAGATTCTCACATTTCTCCATATGCACTAAAAAAATCGAGGAGCAATTATTTTATCCCCTAACTTTCTGGTCTTCCATTAGTCGAAGTATTGCCAGCCAAGCAATGAGTTACAGTTTCCAAAAGAAATAAAATTGCAATTTTTGGATGAGCATATCATACTAAACTAATTGAGTGGGCTCACATTTGACTTTTGTTGTCTATCTATCTGTCTATTTAACTAGATATGCATACTCACTTTTATATGTCTCCAATTCTTCCTTTTTTTGTTTCTAACTAATCCGGCCTTCTGATAACCTTTTTTTTTTTTTGCCTTTTTTGTTGTTGTTGCTGCAGTGACAATTTAGATTCAAATAGAATGCTTGAGAATTCTCTAAATGCCAAGGAGAAGCTGATCTCTGAGTTGAACATGGAACTGCACAATATCGAAACAACCTTATCAAATGAGAGGGAGGAACACAGGAATGATATCAAGAAATTGACTGCTATGCTCAATGAAAAGGTGATGTTTCTGCTATTCTTATGAAGATCTCATGCATTAGCTCTAATTCCTTTGATGCCTAATGTATGTGTTCTAAATAATCATTATATTCCTTTCTTTTTCTTTTTTTATTTCATTTTATTCTTGCGTATGCACAAATCCCATAGTAAGACCGCTGTAGGTTAAAGTTTCTTCTATATCAGACAACCATAAGTTGAAGGAGAAAAAAGTGGGTTGCACATTGGGACTAAGTTGCTAGCTTGAATTTTTTAGGTTCCCTGGTTCTCTGATATGGTGCTTGAGCCTGTGAGTCCAGTAACCAAGTTCACAACATTGGAATCCCCGTGCTAGTACTTGTAAATCAGCATAAAGTTATAAGAGCCTGCCTTAGTCCATGTTTTCAGATCTAATAAACTTGCACATTGTGATCTATTAAAGGTTTAAACCTATTGATGCGGAGCAGTATATGGGAGGAGGAAGGAGGTGAGAAAAGAAGAGGGGCAGAACGTCGGGAGAGAAAATTGTTACAAGTAACTGATGTCAACTTGTCGGAAGTTCTGAACAACTTACACTTACATATGGCTGTAAATAGGGGAGCCTAAAATATAAGCAAAGAAATAAGGTAGATAGAAGGTAGAAAACTAAAATAGCCTACACTCCTCTTAACGCCCAATGCTACAGTTCAATTGAACCTCCTTTCCTATTTCATCTCTCCTCTCACTTGATTCCCCCACCCCCTCACCCTCTATTTAATAAAGCTTTGAATCACCACCCTTCATTCTTCTTGTTCAGACAAAAACTTTAAAATAATACCACTACAAAACTCTTCATTTTCCTTATATAAATTCATCTACAACCTCCCTGCCCCACAATTGCTATCCCTTCTTGCCAAAACTGATGATGCTTCCAGTTAATCCCGCTCTCTCTCTCTTTCTCCCCCTTCCTTTCTCTTTTCTGATTGAGCTAGATATAGCATCAGATTGCCCCTGCTTTGTCCATTCATTGTGTGGAACGTAGGGTGGCTATACCCTCCTTGGCCAGGAGGAAGGAGTTGGATCTTTGGTGGTGGTTTTTCTTCCTTTTTTTTTTTTTTTGAGGGGGGGGTTGGTTTTCTCATTATTCCCCCTTGCTGTATAGCAATCATCTCCAAGTACGATGCATTGCATTTGAGTTGAGACTTTCACATATCTGAGAATAACTCAGAATGCTTGGTAACTTGAGTGGGAGAGTGGTAAATCAACCAAAAGTAACAAATGCTTGAAAAGTTTAATCCCACATTTTAGGCAGTTGTGTCAAGTCCCAGCTCACATGGATTGCTTGTCAAATATTGGCTATACTAGCAAATTGCGTGGAAGTCAGTCATATTTGATCCATTTACACATCTGCCACATTTTGCGTTTCCCCAGTCAATATCATTATCAGTGTGTGTGTGTGTGTGAAAGTTGTAGTAAGCTGCACTATTAATAGCTATGAACAGTGTGGCTCAACTTGGGCCCAATGCTAATGCACAGGGTCCACTCAAGCTATTTTGTGAGCTTATAACCTTGTTATGTATACTATTTTCTAGTTATTTTTTACGGTGCTCATGAATGTTCAGCATTATACATCCAGCACAAACGTCTTTCAAGAATTACAGTTGTGTTCCCTAAATTCTAGTTTCCGATTCCTTCTTTTATTATAGGAGGCTTCGCTTGAAGAGATGAAGAAAGAGCTTCATGCAAGACCAACAGCAAAAATGGTTGATGATTTGCAGAAGAAAGTGAAAATTTTACAGGTAATTTCAGTTCTCTGTCTTTTTTTACGTTTAAGTTAGCTACATATATTAAATAAAATAAAATAAAAGTCGATGACTTTTCATTTTGGCTCCTAATAATGCGTTTTCCCTCTAACTCTTCATGGTTCTACATACAGGCAGTAGGTTATAATTCGATAGAGGCTGAAGACTGGGAAGCGGCTACAAGTGGGGAGGAGATGAGCAAGATGGAGTCTCTTCTTCTTGACAAAAATCGGAAAATGGAACATGAACTGACACAATTGAAGGTATGAATTTGGGTTCTTTAAAGTGGGACAATTTAGCGATTCCATCCCCTCTCCACTTCTCCTTCTCCCTTCCCCAACATTTAATGATAACTAAGGGTCATCATCTGTCTCAAAACTGAATTTCTAGTTGGGATGCCTCATAATTCTTTTGATTGAACCTCGTCCAAGCTAAGGGATTGAGTAACCATTTAATTTCTTTTCTGAGACTGGCCTATCAGATTATTTGTGGGTCTTGTTGCTCTTGCTGATTTAGATGTCATCCTACCATTTTCAGGTCAAACTTTCTGAGAAAACATCTTTATTGGAGGAAGCAGAACATAAGATAACAGAACTTACAGTGAAGGTTAATGAACAACAAAAATTGATACAGAAGTTGGAAGATGATATATTGAAGGTTTGCATCAATTACCTCTAGATTTTTCTTTACTATATCTGCTGCTTCTGTTCTCCTTTATTTTCCTTTACAAATTAGGATTACATTGGTGCTTGTCTTTTCTTTTAAAAAACTAGCGTGCCCTTTTTTATAACAGGGTTATAGTTCTAAGGATCGTAAAGGACCTTTTCCTGATGACTGGGATCTTTCAGAAGCTGGTGGTGGAGAGACAACTGAGGTACATTTCACTTTCATGGAAATCGAACGTCATGCATTCAGTGATCGAGATTTGATTCTGCTAAACCATTTGTAGTTTAATCCTGTTTTGTTTGATAGGGATACCAAATTAATTCTCCATACTGATGTTTTCGAAGTTTATTTACTAGTATGTAATCTAAGTAAATGATACAGCCAGATTAGATCTCTTTTTCTTTTGACTTGATATGAATTGCAAAGAAAAATCTTAATTTTTAGTAACAAAAATTTAGGAAAACATTGCTGGAACTTGGTGAAATATCTTAGGAATTCTTGTACAGATGTTAAAAAATTAGCACCAACTCCTGTCCCCAAGAATTTATCATTCTGTATTCTTGTATAGAGAAATTTTAACTGGGAACATTGGAGAATACCAGAATGAAGTATTCTGTTTTGGGGGAAAAAATTTGTTGAGGTACTGAGGTACAAATAAAAACTATTCTTAGGCCTTTCCCTAATAATTTTAGCTATTGGGCCAGTCATTTGCATGACGGAATGCTGTCTATTTGACTAAATGATTAGGCTGTTGACCCTTGCAGCTGCTCGCATTCAAATTCAAATCAACTAAATTTTGAGCATATCACATAAAATGCACTTGAGTTTTTCTGAAATTACATACACTTTCTATTCGCAAAATATACATTCTAGTTTTAAATATTTTATTAAAATACCCTCTGTTAACCTAAATATACAGATAGGTATTATATTCAATATGTACATATAAAAATCATAAATAATTTTTTTTTTTTCAAATATGCCAAATGAAAATGAAAAGGGAGTACATTTTGTTTTCATTAAAGTTAACAAAACATGTATTTAGGTTTATGGGTTGTTTTTAGTGAAAAAGATAAAATAAATTAGATACCATTTAACATAAAAATTTTGGCGCTATTTACTGGATACTCCCATACCTAGTTGATTAGTTCTGCATTGAAAATTTTCTTTTATCTTGCCTATCTGTTCATTTAAATTTTAAAAATTCTTATATGGCCTTATCTGCATCAGACTACAGATCCAAGGCATGTAACCTCAGATCAAGACCAGAGTTCAATGCTTAAAGTAATTTGTAACCAGAGGGATCGATTTAGAATGCGTTTGCGAGAGTCAGAAGAGGTACATTTAATTTCAATGTTGACTTATTTATTCAATCTTACATTATTGCAATCAATATTTTGTATTATAGATGCGACCATGTGACTTAATCGAGATTTTCAATAGGAAGTGAGGCAGTTGAAAGAGAAGATTGGAGTACTAACAGTGGAACTGGAAAAGACCAAAGCTGATAATGTAAAACTGTATGGGAAGATTCGTTATGTCCAAGATTACAACTCTGAGAAAGTGGTTTCTAGGGGTTCCAAAAAGGTTGTCTGAATGGTTCTGTTTATTTTAAATTCTAATAGAGCATTGCTTTTTCAAGTTCTTGTTTGCCCATTTCTGATGTTTTTGAAGAATTGATTGAATTTGTCTTTATGTGCAGTATGCAGAAGATCTTGAAAGTGGTTTCACTTCAGATGTTGAATCTAAATACAAGAAGATATACGAGGACGACATAAATCCTTTTGCAGCATTCTCAAAAAAGGTGGAGTGGTCCCATCCATCCTTAAGAGAAGCATCAAGTATTTATATCCTCGCCGTTTGAACTAATGATTCATCCTGACTAATCCCCTATTGATGGATATGTTGGGATATAAGACTTCCTGTCTGTTGAAGATAACAAAAACCCAGTTAAAATTTGAAAGGAAACTTTAAGATTTTAAAATCGATTATGCGAGACGCCAGCCATTTTCTTCACACAATTTGTTTTGTGAAATAGTTCGTAGGACTCCAAATGAAGTCTTTTGTTCAAATATCATATTCTAAGCCTGTAGGCAACCGAGTGACCCAAACTAGTTGTCTTGTGCTGTATGTTGTTTATTTATAATTATTATTATTATTTTTCAATTATGATCTGATTTATCTCTTCTGCATGCAATTAGGAAAGGGATCAAAGATACAAAGAGTTAGGATTCAGGGACAGAATCACGCTCAGCAGTGGACGTTTTCTTCTTGGGAACAAGTATGATTGTGCTATATTTAATTCAGAGATTAATGATTTAATATTCCTGTCCCCTTGTGATTTTCTAATCCGTCTCACATTTTAATCAATGGTAATTAATCACTTAGAGCTCATGACCCAACATTTTACTGTTTCATCGGCCACCATTTATAACATAATTTTCTTTTACGGGTTCTCCAATTCATTGCCATTTACTGGCTGTTTTCTGAACCAATGTCTTTATCTACTGTCCAGCTGATTCTGTCTTTAGGAGTATTTGCTTTACATATTTTAGTATAGCATTATCACAGTAGAATTATTATTGTCGAGTGCATGCTCTGCCAATTGGTCGTGTCCTTACCAGACTCTGCCAGCAGCAAACGATTTATTCACCGAGAATTTGTGGCCATTTTCATCACGTTTGTTTTATACTGCCTCACAATTTTATTTTAACTTCTAATTCTCATCTGTGTGTGTCTAGAATATGTTTAATGTGTCTTTCTTTCGTTCTTGTTTTTGTGGATTGTAAAATTTTGTGCATCGTTATTTGATAAAAAATGCTCTTGCAGGTATGCCCGAACTTTTGCTTTCTTTTATACCATTGGTTTGCATATTCTGGTCTTCACCTGTCTTTATCGAATGTCAGCTCTGAGCTATCTTAGGTAAATATTTAAAACATGGATTTTTTTGGCATAAATATTAGCTTCTTCTTTTTTTTCTTTTTTACCGAAGACATAAATATTAGCTTGATTACGCTGACTAATATTTTTCCTTCCCTACAGTAATGGCTCAGAGGAATCCCTGATTGGGGAAAATTTGACTAATCTTCCTCATGCGCTCTAATTGGTATGCGACTCTTATTTTGTGGCTATTGCTCAAACGAAGTGGACATACTGTTAATATTCTAATAATAGCTGTCAAATATACTGTACATATTGATCCTTGATACTCAGATAATGATGTTTGTCAATACAAACTAAGGTATGCAATGAAATATCATGTTCAATTTTTTCACTGTTCTAATAAAAATGGAGTTGGGAGTTCCATTGATGGATTCATTTGCATTTCTCATTCTTTGCTAAATAAGTCTGAATTCAGCATATTGCGAGTTAGAAGAGAAAATCGTTACACTAATTCCCTAATGAACCTTGTTATTTCTAGTTAAATATGCATAAAGTTTCTGATCTTACAAGTATTTTGAGATTTGAAATTGAATTTCAATATCCAAATATATAATTTTAAGTAGATATAGATTTGGCTTTTTGATGCATGCTTAGGTCAAATCCTTATTCATCCATAATTTTTTTGTCTTATGGTCCTATCTTAATTCGACTTGAATCGGTAGGAGTAGGAGTTCAATGTGATTTTCAGATTTCTAAAAGAATCTACAAATAAAGATAAAGATTCCAGGATACAATTTGGAAAAGGTATTTTATTTTTCATTTTCCAGATATATTACTATGTATTAAATATGGTAATTTGATTGATCAAGTGAATAATTTGAATTTTTCAATTATTTGAAATTTAATGACGTTGTAAGAAAATTTTAAAAAAATCTATATAAATATATATATGTGTGTGTGTGTGTGTGTGTATCGTCTATTGAATTTAGTGCTGAAAGTTGAAACCTCTCAAAGAAAAAAAAAATGAAGAGGTTTACAACTCATACATAAAGTGGGAATACAACTTTTGGTGTATCGAGTTTGTTCTTATTTTAGTTTTAATCTCCTAAGTTTTACATCATATGTTTTAGTCCCTCAAGTTTTATTTTGTTGAAAATATTAGTCCCTTTAATTTATTAAAAACCTGTACCATTTTATATTTTTGGGTTAAATATCATTTTTGTCACGAAAAGTATTCTTTGAGGCGTTCAAAGACTCAAAGTTTTTTTTTTTTCATTTTTTTCCTAAGTTTACAAAAGGAGCAAATATGCCGAAAATTTGTTTTAGGAGCAAATTTTTCCTGGAGGTTTTTTTTAGAAGCAAATTTTGCAGAAGTTTACAAATGAAAGAACGATCCAACGGTCAAGATCAACCGATCGACAAGATCATTATGTTTGTAAACTTAGGCTAAAAAAAAAAACGATACCAAAAAAAAACTTCCTAGTCTTGAAAATGCCCTTTTTTAGTAAAACTTCCGTGGTAAAATTGGTATTTAACCCTAACTTTTTTAAAAATAAAACTCATTATTTGAAACTTGTGGAGTCAAAATCATAATAAGGGTAAACTGGAAGAATCAATTATTGTATTAACCCAATTGCAAAGGATAAATGAATCAGTCCAACAATTGATCAAGGCCAAGCAAGCCAACAATTGATCAAGGCCAAGCAAGAGATAGGAAAAAGAGTTGCGTGGCGTCAATGTGAGTTGGCATAGATTGAAGTGATTCGGATTAGCGCCCGGGTCGTGGGTTCGATCCTCTGCGTCATTGGGACTCGCTTTGGTAGCGATCTCGTAAGTCTCATGGCCCGGCCGCGCTTAGTGGTGAGGCCAATGTCAACCCCTCCAAAACCTTTTCTTAGCAAAAAAAAAAAAAAAAAAGAAGTTGCGTGGCTGGAATGCTCTTCACGAAAAGAAAAGAAGAGAAAAGACAAGTGTGCCGCCTGCAGGACCCCATAGACAGTTGTCAATAACTAAAAAGCCTTCCGGCCCGTTCATAATAATTATGTACTGTCCAGTGTCCAGACAAGACCAGAGGCCAGTTAGAAACCACCACTTTTGTTTTTCTTAGCTTTAGTATGATCGAAAGCAACATTAGCAATCAGTATTTTAAGTAATTTTATGTTTTATGAAATAGATATGCAAGGCTATTATCTTATCTTTACATAGCATAGAATCACTTATTTTAGGTTGAACCAATACAATGTTCAGAGAAATAACGCTTTGGCCGCAGATTGTAAGGTCATCAAAATCCAGATTATTATTGGAGGATAGTGAAAACCCCCTTTAATCGCCTTAAGGTTCAAATACCGAATAATATTGCAATATCGCGGCATGATCCAAATCGTGTTCATTTTATAAAGCCTAAATGAGAATGTTTCCTAAATAAACTATCGAAATCAAAATTGACTTAAAAATATAGAAAATGGTTTGGCCTTTTTATCCATAAAACTACTTTTGCAATTGGAATTAAAATGGTGCTAAACTATTTTTTTGGGATTTTAATTTATAAAATGGAATGGGATGATAAGAATGATTGAAATGGAGGAATAAACTCAAGATGAATGGAATGAAATTTCCTGTAATACAATGATTTAGGCTATTTTCACTTCAATTAGAGCCCGTTTGGATGGGTTTTTTTTTTTTAATATAAAAAAGCACTTTTTTAATACCAAAACAATGCTATTTTTATTAATTTACGTGTTTAGATGATTTTTTTTTTTAAAAAAAAAAGTAAAAGTCACAAAAATAAATAAATCAAAATGCTACTTTTTTTTAAATCCAATTTAGAGCTTAAAAAAGTACTACAAAAAAAGATTTTTTTTTAAAAAGCCCATCCAAACGGGACCTTAATTTAGAAGTCAGCTAGCTTTTCAAAAGACTGTAAGGGTCACCCCGTAAACTATACTCAATTAGAATAGTTAATGCTAAGCCAGCTTGCATATTAACCACCCTTAATTGAACGGTTTCAACAAAATATCAAAATAGAATCATTGATAAGTATTCAACTTGTAATCCAATAACCAATTCACCTTGAATTTCAAAATGGACGGTCACTAGACCGGTTTCAGTCTTAGTCAAAAGGTTAGTGGGCAGATCGAAGTCAAACCTGAGCTAAACTGGTGCCAAACCGGTGAAAAATGAAAGATTTTAGAGTCATTAGTATGAAATTTTAAAGATTTTTTTAAAAAAAAAAAAAAAAAAAGAAGAAGATTTTTTTACCCAAAAAAAAAAAGTGAACTAGTTTGACCCTCGGACCAGACCGATTCAGTGACCGGTTCACCGGTTTACGATCCAGTTCGACCAGTTCAGTCCAGATTTGAGAACACTGTTAAATATTCACAGTAATCTCATTACACCATTGACCCAAATAACATCAAAAGTTTAAAGATAATTAAAGACCAATGCAAAATCAAGGATTCACAGTTACAACCAATCTCAATCTCAAATATAATCACCTTAATACATGTCTCATCATCAAATAGTTTAACCTAAGACCTAGGTATTACTAAATAACAAAGGAATAAGAGATTGGATGAGTGAAACTCCCCCTTTGAAGCTCCAAACTCAAGCCTTAATCACTGCTCTAGAGTATTGGAGTGCTCAGCCACACCTAGTTATCAAAACTTAGCTTGAGCCACCTTCAATTCCAATTCACCAACCATGGAGGTAGAGACGATGGAGAACGATGAAGAATGGTGTTTCGGTGGTGGAAGATGAGAAAGATGGAGGTTGGAGGTCGATAACGAAAACAACAAAGAAGACAACACTGAAGATGGAGGGGACGGGTGAACGTGTCGATGGTTGATGGAGGTGGAGACGCAAGGATTGAGAGTGTGAGAGTGAAGGAGTGAGTCTGAGATGGTGTATTTTATCCGTCTCTTCAAAAAACAGAGAAGAGCTACCCTAAAATTAGATTCAAAGTGCCAGAAAACACTACAGTATTCGTAGATACTAATTTAATGAAAGGAATTGAGTGCGTTTTTACTACCAGTTTAAGCTTTTAGTAGAAATGGTTAGCGCTTTGTTCCTAAGGTTTGATACTAGAGCCAGCACGGGTTTGAATCCCGCTTCCATCGAAAGGTTGATGGATGAACCTCTTTTAAGAGGGAGGGAAATGATACGTCCTAGGTCTAGGAGAGGGTGTGGAATGGGGTTTGTTGCTTGATGGACCACAAAGTCGTAGGAGACTGGTGGAACAGTGTCTGTTCTAGGTTGAAAGGAATGGGGTGCACCTCTACTACCAACTTAAGCTTTTAGTATGAATGGTTTTTGCTTCATTCCTAGGGTTAAGATGGTGTGAACCCACAAGGGAAAGATCCCACGAACCCACAACCAATTTGAGACATACTCACCCCAAGAAAGCTAAACAAAAATCTGGTGATCCACTTGAACTCTTGATCACGAAAGAACAAGGACCCAAAGTGTTAGAAGACGCCATAAAGTTGATCAAGCCTTGATAAGTCTGTTAGTTCTAAGACGAACCCTAGAGAGAATCTACTCTCAATTCAAAGTGGTGAAAAGAAACTTTTCTTTTCTCAAAAGTCAAATCTGATTACAAATGAGGAGGCACAATGTATTTATAGGCCACAAATCTGACCTAACTGCAATTTTTGAACAAATAAAATAAAAAAATATAATCAATATTTAAAAATCAAAATGTGCTTATTTAGGCCCAAATGAGGCTCCTTATATACAAAACTAGGTCCAAGCTCTTTATTTTGAAGTTTTCAAGCCCAAATTATGATCAGCACCTCCATTTTTAGCCCTAATGAAATTAAGGACGTGATCATATCCAAATACCCAATGAATGCTTCCTTAAATCTTTTAACTTGTGCTTGAGTGATTGGTCCAGCTGAAATTTGTAAAGGCTCATTTAAAGTTGAAAAGTCATCACTTGGATTTGAAGAGACAACTTGTAATTCTTGTATCGCATCATTCCCCCTCGCTTTACAAAGATTCATCCTTGAATCTTCACTTGCATCAAATGGAGACAAATCATCCACATTAATAGTAGCACTAACATTATACTCATTAGGTAGATCAATCATGTAAGCATTATCAATGATTCTTTCAAGCATTGAAAATGAATCATCTCCTCTTGGAGCTAATTTAGACCTTCTTTGAGCTTGAAATGTTTCTTTTCTCATATGCACCCACACTAAAACTCTAGATTCAAAAAGAACGCACCTTCTTCCTTTGTTGGTCTTAGATGTATAATGCTCAATTTCACAATCAAGAAACACTTCAGGAAAAACAATTTCACTTGCAAACAATTCCTCGGTATTTTCAAACCTAATATTAAGAAAGCAAGAATAGGAAGAAATTCTGATTGTATTTCCTCAATTCATAACGTGTGAGTACAAGCTATTTATAAATAAATTGATAACCACTATCTCTAACTAATTCCTGACAATAGGAAACTAATTACAAAGTAAGTAAGACAAGAAAATAGGAAACTACTTACAAAGTAAGTAAGACAAGAAAATAGGAAACTAATCACAATATACTCTAACACCCAAGAAATCTAATATTTAGAAGAGAAAAAGGATTATACCTTTTGAACAATGCATCAATAACCACATTCTTTTTACCTTTCTTGTATTCGACAACACCAGGGAATGTCTCAATAAATTTCAGCCAGCTTGTATGTCTCTTGTTAAGCTTACCTAGACCAAGCAAATACACAAAACCAAGCAAAACAATGTTTTCTATGCAACAGTCACATCTTTCCATATTAGAAAACAATTTATGCTTTCTCAAAACATCAAGCACACACAGCAAGGGATTCACATGCTCATCAAAATTGTTGCTATAAATCAAAGTATCATCAAAACAAGTTGCAACATTCATATTAGAACACCTACAAACAGCAAAATCCATGTGACAACAAAAATTCAAGGTGTGGCGTTCAAGGCATCTCAAGGGTGGTAAATTATCAAGAATAACAAACTCTAGGCCACCAGAATATTTTGCATTGCCACTTGAAAGAGATAAATGTTCTTTGCTTTTTGAATATAAGAATCCCTCAGGTGGCTTCTTAGGAAACAAGTCCAAGAATACCTGCAACACACCAGAACGACAAAGAAAAGAATGGTTAACATCATTAGTGACCACAAGGTCGTAGTAAACTGGTGGAATGGTGTCTGTACTAGGTTAAAAGGAATTGGGGTGTGCATCTACTACCAACTTAAACTTTTAGTAGGAATGGTTATTGCTTCGTTCCTAGGGTTAAGATGGTGCGAACCTCCAAGGGAAAGACCCCACGAACCCACAACCAATCTAAGATTTACTCACCCGAAGAAAGCTAAACAAAGATATGGTGATCCACTTGAATCCTTGATCATGAAAGAACAAGGACCCGAAGTGTTAGAAAACGCCATAAAGTTGATCAAGCCTTGATAAGTTTGTTAATTCTAAAAAGAACCCTAGAGAGAACCTACTCTCAATTCAAAGTGCTGAAATTCTTTTCATTTCTCAATTAATATGCGTTCGTACAAGTAATAATACATTTCTCTTTAAACTCTAGAACGTTGAAACCTTTTCTTTGAAACATCTTAATTTTCCAGATATACACAGTTTTGGCATTAGCAGGTGCTATTGGTTTTTGTTAATCATTACTCCCTCCGGTCCTAATTATAAGAGCTAGTTGACTTTTTGGAGAGATTAAGTTTAATTAAATTAGCTTTTAGATTATTTTTATTTTTTTCTTCAAACTAAATAATTTGACCAATAAATTAATATATAATCTAAGAAAACACAATATATAAAATGATTAAGTAACTTATTTAGCATCCTTAATCTCTCCAAAAAAAAGTCAACTAGCTCTTATAATTAGGACCGGAGGTAGTACTTCCTTTTATTTATCTTGTTCCCGTTAATATAACCAATGATCTATGCACAATGATTAATTCTTAGATTAATTTATGGATATTTTGGTTGCAGAAAAACACTCCCTGGCTATCTGTTCCAGAGTTTGGGGATTGGGATCAGAAGGGACGCTCATACGAGAAGAGATAATGGCTTTGTGATAACAAGAACGAAATCCCCCCATTCGCTGCGCGGTGCAATAATTCAGAAAAATTATAGGGTAACAGTTAATATTCAAAGAACTTGAAAGGAAATAATCCTCTCCATGGAAAATTAATCAAACCTTGGTGTTTTAACAACATGGTACTTGACTATCTTTGCTTTGCTATGGTGTGCAGAAATTTTATCCGGAAAGAGTTTGGAAAGTTCCTTCATTGTGGCCTCAATATTTTTCTTCATCACTTCATGAAATCCATTCTTCAGCTGTTGCAAGCTCTGATATATGCCTCAATAATATTCGTAAAAATTTATTATCAGGGGCATTATAGTCTTTCAAAATTTATTGCTAATTATGGAATTAAATTAATTTACACAGTCCATCTAAATATTACCTTATGCCAAACGTGATTTTAAAGTCTCAATCTCGATCACAGTACTAATCTCAATCCCAGTTTCAATTCCAATTCATTGAAATCTAGTGCTATGTATCAAACCGGGCCTTAAATCTTTTAGCTTGTGCTTAAATGATTGGTCTAGCTGAAATTTGTAAATGTCATCACTTGAATTTGAAAAGACGGTTGTATCGCATCATTTGACATTTCTAAAATTCGGGTCTTTTGTTATTTAAGAAATTGAGATCCTTAACTATCATTTCTACAATTGTTTTACGGTTTAGATTCAAGTAATCTACAATGAAAATCAACCACAAATTGTAATATCTTTCATTTAAAAAATTACTCAATTAAGAGCAATCACAAAAGTATGACATTTTTTTTCCTTTAACTCTATTTTCATGCAATCATTATTAATCCTAACTAATCACAATAAATGTATTTTTAAGAACAATAATAATAATAATGAAATCTCTAAATAAGATATAAAAATATATGATAACATAGAACACCTACAAACAGCAAAATCCACGTGACAACAAAAATTCAAGGTGTGGCGTTCAAGGCATCTCAAGGGAGGTAAATTATCAAGAATAACAAACTCTAGGCCACCAGAATATTTTGCTTGCCACTTGAAAGAGATAAATGTTCTTTGCTTTTTGAATATAAGAATCCCTCAGGTGGCTTCTTAGGAAACAAGTCCAAGAATACCTGCAACACACCAGAACGACAAAGAAAAGAATGGTTAACATCATTAGTGACAACAAAGTCGTAGTAAATTGGTGGAACAGTGTCTGTACTAGGTTAAAAGGAATTAGGGTGTGCATCTACTACCAGCTTAAGCTTTTAGTAGGAATGGTTATTGCTTCGTTCCTAGGGTTAAGATGGTGCGAACCTCCAAGGGAAAGACCCCACGAACCCACAACCAATCTAAGATTTACTCACCCCAAGAAAGCTAAACAAAGATATGGTGTCCACTTGAATCCTTGATCAAGAAAGAATAAGGACCCGAAGTGTTAGAAAACGTCATAAAGTTGATCAAGCCTTGATAAGTTTGTTAATTCTAAAAAGAACCCTAGAGAGAACCTACTCTCAATTCAAAGTGCTGAAATTCTTTTCATTTCTCAATTAATATGCGTTCGTACAAGTAATAATACATTTCTCTTTAAACTCTAGAACGTTGAAACCTTTTCTTTGAAACATCTTAATTTTCCAGATATACACAGTTTTGGCATTAGCAGGTGCTATTGGTTTTTGTTAATCATTACTCCCTCCGGTCCTAATTATAAGAGCTAGTTGACTTTTTTGGAGAGATTAAGGAAGCTAATTAAATTAGCTTAGATTATTTTTATTTTTTTTTCTTCAAACTAAATAATTTGACCAATAAATTAATATATAATCTAAGAAAACACAATATATAAAATGATTAAGAACATTTATTTAAGATCCTTAATCTCTCCAAAAAAAAGTCAACTAACTCTTATAATTAGGACCGGAGGTAGTACTTCCTTTTATTTATCTCGTTCCCGTTAATATAACCAATGATCTATGCACAGTGATTAATTCTTAGATTAATTGATGGATATTTTGGTTGCAGAAAAAACACTCACTGGCTATCTGTTCCAGAGTTTGGGGATTGGGATCAGAAGGGATGCTCATACGAGAAGAGACAATGGCTTTGTGATAATATTCGTAAAAATTTATTATCAGGGGCATTATAGTCTTTCAAAATTTATTGCTAATTATGGAATTAAATTAATTTACACAGTCCATCTAAATATTACCTTATGCCAAACGTGATTTTAAAGTCTCAATCTCAATCACAATACCAATCTCAATCCCAGTTTCAATTCCAATTCATCGAAATCTAGTGCTACGTATCAAACCGGGCCTTAAATCTTTTAGCTTGTGCTTGAATGATTGGTCTAGCTGAAATTTGTAAATGCCCATTTAAAGTTAAAGAGTCATCACTTGAATTTGAAAAGACGGTTGTATCGCATCATCTGAAATTTTCAAATTTCTAAAATTTGGGTCTTCTGTCATTTAAGAAATTGAGATCCTTAACTATCATTTCTACAATTGTTTTATGGTTTAGATTCAAGTCATCTACAGTGAAAATCAACCACAAATTGTAATATATTTCATTTAAAAAATTAATCAATTAAGAGCAATCACAAAAGTATGACATTTTTTTCCCTCTAACTCTATTTTCATGCATCATTATTAATCCTAACTAATCACAATAAATGTATTTTAAGAACAATAATAATAATAATGAAATCTCTAAATAAGATATAAAAAATATATGATAACATAGAAATTTGTCAGATAGAAAGGTCGAATAACACTGCCGGTGGACATTTAATGCCCTGTTTGGCGTATTGGGTTTCTTTTTCACCAATTCGTTGTTTCATTCTCCATCGTGGCGATGTTTCTATGGTGACCGGCCGATGGCTATTATTGTGGTGGCTAGGATTTTTTTCAGTCAAGGCCATATAGGTCTTTTCACATTATAAATGAATAATTAGAAATTTCCCATAACTAAACTAAACAACCTTTTAAACCCGCCTCCAGTATCATTTCCATTTTCATTCCTATTTCTCTTTTTCACTTCCACTACTGTGAAAAATTCTTTCATGATAGATACCTCACTGTTGTCGTTCCCAGCAGGGTGAAAAAAACGAATTTACCCTTCGCCAATGTAAAATAGTAAAAGAACCTTGCCGATAATTACGGAGGTGGACCCCGCATTTCAGGGTGTACTCTTGGTCATGCATCTTGATATACAAATTTAAGAAGCTTCATCACCTTCAAAATAAAGTGGCTTTTATCATTCTAATCCCATTCAACTTATAAACTATTTTTTCACGAGGTTAAGTAAGTTAAAGAAATTATTTTAAGGTACCTATTTTTATTTTATTTTTCTCTAAACTAATTTGTTCAACTTATAAACTAATATATAATATAAAGATACCAAATATATACAATGATTAAGTAATTTATTAGATTCTTTAATCTCTCTAAAAAAAATTAACCAATTCTTACATTTAGGAAAGGAAGGAGTATAATACTCAAATATAAAAATTGATAAAGCATACATCGTATTATTATTCTAAAGAAAAAACTCACATTTTTTTCCTTTCATTAAAAATATTTTAAAAAAAATATTTGATCAAGAGTTTCTCTTTTTAGAATTTAGATCGCAAAAGGTTTTCATCTATATCAACAAGTGCTCTTCTTAGAACGAAGGTGAGGTGACTTATCACCTCAACCAACAACAACTTATTGATATAAAAATATTGGATTTTTAACATACCAAAACACTGCAATTCATTAGAAAAATACAAAAAGGCATTCAGATTGTTTCCTTAGCAATCATTTGCAAGGCCAATAAGGCGAGGTCATTTCAGCAAGCACAGGTCAATTGTAATTGTTCATGAGGCTAATATGTTTGTTTTAGTTTTTTATAAGTGTTTTTACGGGGTTCTAAATAAATATATAAGAAGAGTTTTATTTCAACTTATAGAAAAAATATTTTAAAAAATGAACATTTTTCCCACTTTTAAAACCAGCACTTAAAGGATGAGGTAATAATTCACGGCTGCTCTTAGGCTAGGAATAAAGTGAAGTGATCATGATACCATGCAAGTTGTGGTTCCAAGATTCAAGTGTTGAGCATAAAAAAAGAAAAGAAAAGGACCAGGTGTTACCCTTTTATATGTCCAACTTTAAAATTTTCCGGACCAAAAATACAATCTCCCACTAAAAAAAAAAAAAAAAAAAAAAAAAAAAAAAAATCACTTGTCATCGAAGGTTCAATTCATAAGGACTCAACTAATAACTCATAAGGTCATTAGTTTAAATGTCATTATCTATATGATAGCTTTGTTTGTGGGCTATCTACAAATATCTTTGCAAACACTCTCTAAGCCCACAAGCAGGCTCTGGCCCTGGTAAGCCCCACCCAATTCACCTAAATTTTTTTGTACAAAAAAAAAACCACTACAAAGTAATTGTCTTTGTTAGATATGATTAGTTTTTATGATGTCAAATATCAAGAGCAAAAAAATTGCATGATATATTGATCTCTTACATTTACATTGACTAACTGTTATACTTAATGTAGGTTAGTCAAGCAAAGATTATAATATATCGAGTTGAATTATAGAGAATGATTAAGAAGGAGATTAAAAAAATGTTGAGTTGAATTGATCAAGGGGAAGAGGAAGAAGAAGAAGAAGAAATAGATTAAAGACATTAGTCAAGAAAGCACGAAATTATCAAAAGATTTTGGAGAATAATCGATAAGAAGAAGAAAGGAGTTTAAAAGAAAAAACTTGAAAAATATAATGGGAACATCAATATTCAAGTTCTTAGATTTGATATTAAAAGTCTCTATGATCAAATGGAAGTTGGAATGACTTAATTCGAAGTTAAAATACCTCACCTAAAGCTATTTCATCTTTACTAAAGTGACTCTTTACTGTCACTAGAGTTATTGAAACATCACTCAAGTGATTATCAAGTTTCACTCAAGTTATACATGAATCACTCGAGTTATAGAAGTATACTCGAGTGATTATCAAGTTTCAGCATACTCTGTTCAACTTTGTTTTCGTTCAGGATGATAGAGGTTCGGTAATTTGGTCATATCTCTCAAACCACAAATCCGATAGAAGTAAAGATTCTTTCATATGAAACTAGACTTCACATGCAACACACAGAGACTAAGATCGAGCTCAATGGAGATCAGATGAAAGAGATATAAGATTCAGAAATTGACACTCGAATTTCTCGCGTCATTTCAAAACAGGTTCAGTAATTTGGATGTATCTCACAAAATATACATCCAATTGAAGTAAAACTTGTTGCTGTTAGATATGATTAGTTTTGATGATGTCTTATATAGATGTCATTATTAAGAGCAAAAAGATTGAGTAACATAGTTATCTCCTACATTGACTAACTGCTGTATTTAATGTAGATTAATCCAAGTTGAATTATAGAGATTAATCAAGAAGGAGATACGAGGTTATAGAAAAAGAATTGAATTGTAGAGAATATCAAGGAAGCAAGAAGCTATCAAAGGATTTTGGGAATGATCAAGAGAAGAGAAGAAAGAAAGAATTGAATTGTGGAAAATGATCAAGGAAGAAGAGAAGAGAAGAAAGAAAGAGTTGGTTTATGAAGAATGATCAAGAAAGAGAAGAAAGAAAGAGCTAAGTTATGGAGAATGATCAAGAGAAGAAGAAAGAAAGAAGAACTTGCTTAATGGAATGAGAAAATCATTATACAAGCTCTCAGATTAATTCTAGAAGTCTCCACGATGATATGGAAGTTGGATTGACTCAAATCGAGTTAAAATAAGCAAAATCAAGCTTTGGGATGAACTAACTCGAGCCAAGGGGTCTTAACTCGAGTTAGAACGCTTTTTACAATCTTGCGCATCTGATGGGAGTTGACTCGAGCCAGGAACTCATAGACTCGAGTTTTGCTCAAAACTCGAGCCGGATACATTTGGCTCGAGCCAATAGTGCTTTTCAAAGACCTCTGTTCTACTGTTTCACGTTCGGCTTGGGCGAGGTCTGTAATTCGATGATATCTCCCAAACCAGAGATCCGATTGAGGTGAAACCAGTTTCATATGAAACTAGACTCCTAATGTGTTATTTTCATATAAAATTAAAGCCAAAAGGAGTTCATATCAAGGATCTATGAATTGTACAAGTTGGTGTATCAGTTAACGTCACAGAACTGACCAACCTTTGATGTTTTGAGTGTATATCACAAAATAAAAATCCAATTTAGTTGAAATCAGTGGCATATGAAAGTAGACTCAAAATTAGTTCTATCAAGAGTTGAACCAGACAAAACAGAGTTCAGACCAGGGAGTTATGGCCTTCAAAAGTTGACACCAAAATTCTGGATTCATTTCAGCATAGGCTTGGTTTTCTTGATATAGCTCACACTATACACAACCAAATGAAGTTAAACCAATTCCATATGAATGTAGACTCAACAAGTGTTTTGCAAATTTTGGAAGCAACCAAGTTTGATGGATCTTACCTCAAGCAAAGGCTTTGTCAACCTCGAGTCAGACCAAGACAGAGAGTTAGGCATTTTGAGAAGAGTTTTTGACTCAAGCCAAGAGTCTTGAACTCAAGTCAAGTCAAGCCAGAGCAACCTGATGAAGAGCAAATCTGACGTGCTAACTCGAGTCTTAAAATGCCAACTCGAGTCTAAAGCTAAACTCCAGCCAACTCCATCGACTCGAGCCAATAACTTTGTCTATATTTGGTCAAGGCAAGTTTTGACTCTAGCCAATTTCTACTGGCTCGAGCCAAGCCCTAAACTCCAGCCTAAGAGCATTGGCTCTAGCCAAGGTTTTTTTACCGTTACTTTCAAATAATCATCTGACTCTAGCCTACTCTGTGCAACTGGAGTGTTGACCCAAACTGGAGCCAAAGAAGTGAGACTCGAGCCAATATGTCTCTGTTTCTGAAAATGCTGGGCGTTTGAATCTTCCAACTCTCTAACTGTCTATGATTGGCTTTAGACTCTTCATATCATCTATCATTATTATTCTTAACTATGTTTAATCAAATTGATAATGAGTTCCAGATGATTATATGAAGGACTCAAGCACATATAGCTTATCGGTATTGAGCACAATTCCACAACGTCTCCGGGAATTTCAGAAATGATTGTTATCGATTGATTTCTACTTGCTATACTTCTCAATGCTATTAATCATGTTTGTTAGCAAGTTTCAGATTATCAAACAAAGGATTAACATCAGATTATCAAAAAGCAGATGATGATGTCAGAAGCTTCAACGGTAATATTTCTCCAACGGTCGAATAGTTCCAACGGTCATATACGCTCACAATGATCATATTCAAACCTGGAAGAATTGCTCAATGTTCTTCACTGACTATAAAAGGAGAACCATTCAAAATGGAGAAGACAACGATGAGAGAATGCTGATATTTTGAATCCAACATTTAGCTCACACACTCTCTGTTCTCAATGCGTGTATAGTTCATCAGAGAGAGTGAAATGATTTGTATGATACTTCAGTGTTTATTTATCTTCTCTTTTAGAGAGAACATTTCTGATTATTAAATCATTGTAAGAATCTCAAGTCGTGGGACTTAGAGATTGGGTTATTAGTTTACCACTTGTAAGGGGGAGTGTATCCTAGTGAGAGGATAACTTTAGTACAGAGTGTGTAACGATTGGAAGGAGTATCTCGGTGAGAGATTCGGCTTCACAAGTGCTGTGTGAACTTGTGGGATTGTAAAGGCTTCTCTTGTGCCCGGATTAAACAAGAGGATAGTGGATTGAAAATCTCAAGTGGAGCTTGGGGACTAGACGTAGGTCAAAGATCGGACCAAACCGAGATAAATCTCGGTTGCATATTCTCTTCCCTTATCTCTTATATTCCCAGCATCTATGTTTGAATGATTGTTTATTGTTTTATAAATCATTACTGTCATACAAACTACTTTCACCAAGTTGCGAAAAGATTTTCAAAGACGATAAGTTTTTATCAGACACCCAATTCACCCCCTATTGGGTGATAGCCTGGTCTAACAGTTGCATATAAAACCAGACTCAAGGCGTTTCAAGATCATGCTCAACAAAGAACAGCTCAAAAAGATATGAAGTTCGAAACTTCACAGTAGTATAAAAATGTTGCAAAACGCTACTCCAAACTAGCTGTTATGAATTTGATCAAAACTTTCAGAATACAATAAATTTGAAGCTGATTCTTTTTGCATTGGAAACAGGACTCAAAGAGCGATATGGGTATAGGTCATTTGTCAAAAAAGGAAAAGGGCACTCGAATGATGAAGCTTCACTTTCAGAATTTTAGCAAGTCACTCACAATTGAAATTCGAGTAATGTGAGAATCATTCAAGTGATGCATGATCACTCGCAGTGAGTTGGGAAGTCACTCGAGTGGTCCATGATCACTTGCAGGAACTTGCAAGTGATCTGAGAATCACTCAAGTTATGCATGATCACTCGCAATGATTCGGGAAATCACTCAAGTGATCCATAATCTCTTGCAGTGATATTGTTCACAAAGTTTTTAATCAGTGTCTCAGATTTTTTTATATTTTTGCAAACTCATTTAAACCTTGATTATATCGATTCTAATCATTCCTAATAATTACTAATCATGTTTATATGAAGATTACAAATGATTAAACTTGGATTAGAGTTCAACGGCTAAAAAGCAACTTTATGTCATAAGTTTCAACGACTACTTCCAACAGACATCCAACGGTCATATACTTAGATACTCAACGGGAAGAATGTGCTCAACGATTAAATGATCTTCATCGATTATAAAAGGAGAGGCATTCAAGATAAGCGATGACGAGAGCCTATGTCTACAATATCAATATGTCGATACTCTAAATCTTGCCCAACTCGAAGCTCTGTAATCATACTCACATCTTGTAGTTTAGTGTTAACCATCATCTACTTCATATAGAGAGAAGAATGCTTTCATTGTAATCATTCTATCTTTGTGAGAGTTACTCAATATTTGGTGTCTTGAATGAGAAACAGGTTGTATCCTTATGTGTGTAAGGGGAGTCTTATCTTAGTACGAGAATTGTAAAGGCTTCACAAGAGCCCATGTGATAACCCAAGAAAAATAAAATAATATTAGTAAAATTAACAACAACAATAATAATGTGTACTTTTTTATATAAACAATAGTAGCCATATAATAAAAGAAACTATATCATATCCTGAGCAAGCAGCCTTTGAAGCTCCATATCAGCAGATGGGAGGATGTGCAGTCCCGGCATGACTGATAAGCTTGCTTTTGCTAGGTAATTCGCAACAGTATTTGCCCAGTGTCCAATGTGGTACACTTCTACATCCCAATCCCTTCGAAGCAAGCAGAGGAGTTCCTCAATGATTGCACGATCCTCATGCAATTCGTTCAACTCTTTCTTTATCAGCTCCACCGCATCAGTAGCGTCGGACTCCAGGATAATCTGCCTATAACCCATGTCCCATGCTAGTTTAAGGTCGTGCAAGCAGCCCCATAGCTCAGTAGAAAGGCTATCTCCTTCCACCCCTTTGAATAAGAAACCCTTCAAGAAAGTACTTTGCCCATCTCGAAAAACTCCTCCACTAGCTACACCAGAACCTAAGTGAGAAAAATCCCCATCAGTGTTTATCTTCACCCATCCTGATGGCGGTGGTGTCCACCTTGTCCCATGCTCACCTGTAGGACGTTTCCCTTGGTTTGCCATACCAAACCGAGAGTGAGTGTCTTTTAGGCTGTTCCACGAGGCATTAATGCTAATCTGTAGGTTATTATTCTAGACATGTCTCCCCTAAAAGACAAATGAGTTTTGACGCCTCCAAAGCCACCAGCAAATAATGATGAAATTTTGACTCCACTCCTTCGCTTGTTTACTCCTGCCTCGACAGCTAACATTCCAGCGAAACCAAGCCTCAAACGTCAAAGCACTGAACTTGCGCCAATGCCGCTGAGGCACAATGAGCTGCCAAAAGGTTAATATCACAAAGAAATCCCTGAGTAAATGTAATAGTGTCTCCTTCTCCGCCCCACAAACAGGGCATCTAACGTCACTACTCAGCCCTCTTTTGTACCGTGAAACATTAGTAAGCAAGTGTTTGTGAACAACCAGCCAAGTAAAGATTTACATCTTTCCGGTACCTTCAATTTCCAAATTTTTCCCCACATAGGATTAGGATGAGGAACAACATTATTTAAAGAATCATAGGCAGATTTAACGGAGAAATCGTCACTCTTGGTCCATTTCCAACGCAAGTGCCCATTTGCCAAAATATCTATTCCATCCTGCACTTTTCCCTACATTCTTTTGATTCCACGCCATAAGTTTGAGCCTGGTTTGTTCAAGTCAATTCTTGGGAGTTTATCATTTCCACAATTATACTTACTCCGGATAACGTTCACCCATAAGTCATTACTTCTAGTATATAGCCTCCAACCAAGCTTCATAAGATAAGCACGATTTTGGAGATGAGCATAGCACAAGCCTAAACCACCTTTCAACTTAGGCTTGCAGATAGCATCCCATGCAACTAGCGGTATTTTTTGTTGGTCCTCCGTACTACCCCATAGGAACTTCTAGTTGCATCGATCCAAGAATTCACAGGTGCTTAATGGGAGAAGAGAGGTTTGCATAACATATCCTAGGATTGAGGTGGTAACCGATGATACAAGAGTAGCTCGTCTTGCTGAGGCTAGGGACTTTGCTTTCCACGTTGAAAGTCTCGTCTTCACCTTGTCTACAACATACTGGTATGATTCTTTAGTGACCCTTTTATGGTGCAAAGGAACACCAAGATATTTTCCCAAGTCACTCGTGATAGAAAATCCCATAGTTGTGCATAACTCACTCCTCCGGATGTGGTTGACATTTTTAGAGAAAAAGACTCTAGTTTTCTGCTTATTTACCTTCAAACCAGAACTATCACAGAAAGTCTTGAGACAATTATTAATCGTGTGTACCTGATCCATTGATGCTTCTGCAAATAGGATAATGTCATCCGCAAAGAATAGGTGGGAGAGGGGGCAATCTTATTGAGGCGAATTGTCTCCCAAGATCCCTTATGGATGGCTACTTGAATAAGATGAGCCAGTTTCTCCATGCATATGACAAATAAATAAGGTGATAGAGGGTCCCCTTGGCACACTCCCCTGGTTGGCTGAAATTCCTCAGCTTTATCTCCATTCCATAATAGTTGCATACTAGGTGTAGATATACACTGGGCAATTACCTCGCGAAGAAAAATAGGGAGTTGGAGTTCCTGCAAACAATTTAACAAAAATTGCCAATTAACCCGATCATACGCTTTTTCCAGGTCAATTTTAATTGCCATGAACCCCTTTTTCTTCTTCAGGCTTTGCATGGTATGAATAACCTCTTGAGCCACAATTATATATCGCTACTATGCCTCCTTGGAACAAAATTGCATTGATTTGGAGCTATCACCTTAGGGAGAAAGTACTTTAACCGAATAACAATAATCTTTGTGACGACTTTGTAGATGACGTTACAAAGGTTGATTGGTCTCAAGTTTCCCATAGTTTCCGAGTGATCCTTTTTTGGGATGAGAACAATCAATGTGCCCTTTACCTCCTGAATAGCCTACGGATTAGCAAAGAGAAACTTCACGTAGTTCACTACAGATATACATACTGTACTCTATTGATTCTGATAGAAAATAGCATTGAAACCATCAAGGCTAGAGGCTTTGAACGCACCCATACTAAAGATAGCTTCTTAAATTTCATTCTCTGTAATATCTCTGCTGCACCAACTTATCAGAACCTCATTAACACAAGGGTATGACATAGGGCAAATGAGGCATGGCCGAGACATATCATCCTCGGTTAATAGGTGGGAAAAGAATGAAGTGGCCATACCTTTACTTTTAGCAACATCATAGATCCATGTGCCCTCCTCATCCTTGATAGCCTCAACTTTTTTTTTATTTTCTCCAACGATTGGCACGTGCATAAAAGAAACGAGTGTTCTGATCTCCATAGACTGACCACTCTGCTCTAGCTTTCTGTGCCCAAAGAAGGAACTCTTGCAGCAGAACATCCTCCAGCTCTTTCCACAGTGATAACTGAAGATCTGCATATTTATTTACCATCCCCACCCGAGCGATCGCCCGATTAAGCCTGTCAAGTCTTCAAAGTAGCTTTTTCTTCCTTACCTCTATATGCTTGAACACTTCTTTATTCCACATGGAGCAAGCATTTGTAAATTGAGTGATGTTTTAAATCCAAGAGGTGTCTTGAATCCAAGAACGTTGAACGAATTCATCAAAATTCTCATGAAGGACCCAAGCCGCAATAAATCGAAAATATCTATTAGGCTTACTCGTGAACGACTCAGGATTTAGCCGGACAGGTAACAACCTATGATCAAATTTGAAAAAAAGGAAAATGTGTTACCAAGGCATTAAGGAACATATTAACCCACTTCTCATTAGCAAGCATCCGATCAAGGCGTGCCTTAGAGTTCCCTCTCTTCCATGTGAATTTCGGCCCAACAAAGCCTATATCAATCATGTCTTGCGTTTCCACCCATCGATGTAAGTCACGGTCATAGGAGCTCCTAAAGGGGGCGTTTAAGTGCCTTTTACAGTGAAGCAAAGTGCCATTAAGGTCACCCCCAACTAGCCAGGCATCCTGAGATGTGAGTGCTAATTGAGAAAGATTTTCCCATAAAGTCCGGCGAATAACACAATTAGACTAGCATATACCACTGTAAAATTCCAAATAGAACTTGCAGAACTAGTAATCTGAAAGTGTAAGAATTGATGATGTCGTTCCAACAAAGAAAAAACTACAATACTATCGTCCCATAAGCACCAAATGCCTCCATTGTACCCCTCACAATCCATTATCTTCAAATTTTGAGAACCCTAATCTATGTGCTCTTACCTGAGCCATTTGTTGTATACATCTAGTTTCCATGATAGCAATAAAATTTAAATGATAGTGATTTTTTAAGTCACGTATAGGGCAGGGAAGCTACGTGCTCATGTGCCACGCGAATTCCATACCATGTAATTCATAGGGAAACAATAGTCCTGTGTTGGGCTATGGTTGCCTCCCCCTCAAACTTATCTTGTTCAATCATTTGTTCATCCATGTTATCTTGTTTTGAAAAGATGTCGGCTTGACTCTGTGTATCACTTGCAAGAGCGCCCAGACTCGAAGACGGTGCAAGTAGAGGAATAGCATGAGTAGGATCCACGTGACTGCCATGTTGTACAGGATATTGAGGGCACTCTACGACACACAGCACATCCTCAGCAAGCTGTTGGATAGTGCCCGAGAATTGTAGAACATTGAAAGAATTGGCCTGAGGAATCTGCACATCATGGCCCACCTGCAAGTCTCCAGAACCATCACGTGCAGGTATCTTAATTTCCTTCCTTTTTAATTTCCCTTTACTCACGCTTTTCCGCTTAACACCCACTTGTATCCATTCAAATTTGTGTGGGCCCTTGCCCTTGGTCAGCTCTCCTTTATTACCCTTATTTCCCTATATTGTTTCCTTTTTCATAGCCAATCGACGCGATTCATCAAGATCCTCAAATTTGCAATGGTCAACCACCTGTTTTAATTTCTCATTCACACCGTGCCTCATATCCACCATAGATGGAGCCCCACAAAATTCCCGCCTTAATATCTAGATTTTGACAAATGGGGAAGCGCCAGGGACTGAGTCCCCGGTGACGATGGTGGCACTACCACCTGACTCTGTTCCCTTCTTCGTCATATCACCGCCGTGACCCCCAGTAATTGTATCCATGTTTGACTGGCTAGTCGATTGTGCTTCATCCTCCTTCTGGATCGTCGGACATTTATCTTTCTGGTGACCATACTTCCCACATGTGAAACACACTTGGTGAAGACCCCATATACGATTGGACGCTCCTCCCCAAACACCTTATAAGATGGTAAAAGTGGTTGCTGCAAGTCAGGCTCGACGCAAATGCGGGTGAACCCTCCTTTATCATAGATAGACGTGGATGTATCCACTTTAATCATCTTCCCAATCATATTGCCGATTCTCCACAGTGATTCAACGTTGTAAACTCGAAGGGGACATCTAGTAGATGAACCCAAGCAGGGATGTGGCACTGAAGGTCGGCCTTCCATGGGTTGAAATTAGGGCGCCACCACTGCACAATGAGGTAATGGTCTTCTATCATCCAAGGTCCCTCCTGAAAAGTGTAATCCCTGTCTTACTTATTAGAGAATGAGACAATGTAGTACCTGTTGCTCAGCGAAATGAGCTTGAGTGGATCCTTGGGGCGCCACATGCGATTAATATGGTCTCGAATGATGTAAGTGGGGAAGTTTGCACCCAAAACTTTAAGGATGAGTGAGTTCATCCAGGGAAGACACCAAGATGTATACTCCCCAGAAGAGAAAGTTAACACCCCAGGTCTTCCCTCCAGCGATCTCTCTAACTGAGTTCCATCCTCCTCTGTCTCCTCCCTTACTGCACTAACATCTTTCTCATTCATGCAATTAAAATAGTCTTTCCACCCTCGAACAATATCATCCTCTTCAGAGTGCTTCATTAGGAATCCAGCGTATCCAGGTGACAAAAGCTTGTCTCGATAGGATAAGCAGTTGAAACCATTCGTCGGTTTTACATTAGAACCCTCAGAAAATTCATCGTCGACCCTCTTTTTATCAGTTGTCTGCCCAAAAAAAAAACCTGGACCACCCTTTTCTTTATCGTGTCCTTCATCTCCGTCACCGTCCCTTTCATCCAACCCCTCCCTTCCGCCGGTCGCAGTCCGTCGCCAACTTGCGCTTGCTCTCTTCTCACTCATCTCTTCGCTACTATATTTAGACTGTAATCTTATTGTTGAGTGTTTTCTTTAATAATGTGTACCTTTATGTGTATAGATATGTTGGGTTTAGCATAAAGTGGTGTTATAAACATTGATATATTTTGATTGTCACTGAATATTAGTGGTATTGGTTATCATTTAATTGGTAATATGGACGGTTATTTTTTTGGTAATATGAACTATTATTTTCATTTAAATGTGACCGTTACAATATATTAATGATAATTAACGTAATTATGATGACCATTGATATTACCTACAGTTTCAATAATTGAAATAAGTATGATGACTTTTGATATTACCGTAATTAATGCCATGAT